>JAFBJQ010000301.1:0-117546 GCA_016785345.1 Trinectes maculatus
TGAGGTGGAAATCATTCAATCAGTGGAGCAGGGAGCAGACTCATGACAAAAACGTCATAGTATATAGTATGTCGTCCAAAAATTGACCAAACGGTAATAGTATAATATGCCATCCAAAAATTGACCAAAACGTCATAGTATAGTATGTCGTCCAAAAATGGATCAAAACGTCATATTATAGTGTGTTGTCCAAAAATTTACCAAAACGTCATATAATAGTGTGTTGTCCAAAAATTGACCAAAACGTCATAGTATAGTATGTCTTTCAAAAATTGACCAAAACGTCATAGTATAGTATGTCGTCCAAAAATTGACCAAAAGGTAATAGTATAATTTGCCATCCAAAAATTGACCAAAATGTCATAGTATAGTATGTCGTCGATAAATTAACCAAAACGTCATAGTATAGTATGTTGTTCAAAAATTAACCAAAACGTCATAATATAGTATGTCTTCCCAAAATTGACCAAAACGTCATTTTGGTACGTCCTTCAAAAATTTACCAAAATGTCATATTATACCATGTCGTCACAAAGTTGACCGAAAGGTCATAGTATAATATGTTGTCCAAAAATTAACCAAAACGTCATATTATAGTGTGTTGTCCAAAAATTGACCAAAACGTCATAGTATAGTATGTCTTTCAAAAATTGACCAAAACGTCATAGTATTGTATGTCGTCCAAAAATGTACCCAAACATCATAGTATGTCGTTCAAAATTGACCAAAACGTCATATTATACTATCTCGTCACAAAATTGAGCAAAAGGTCATAGTATAATATGTTGTCCCAAAATTGACCAAAATGTCATAGTAAAGCCTGTTGTTCAAAAATTGACAAAAACTTCATAGTATAGTATGTCGTCCAAAAATTTACCCAAACATTATAGTATGTTTTTCACCAAGAAGTCATAGTATAGTATGTTGTCCAAAAATGGATCAAAACGTCATATTATAGTGTGTTGTTCAAAAATTGACCAAAACGTCATAGTATAGTATGTCGTCCAAAAATTGACCAAAAGGTAATAGTATAATATGCCATCCAAAAATTGACCAAAATGTCATAGTATAGTATGTCGTCCAAAAATTAACCAAAACGTCATAGTATAGTATGTTGTTCAAAAATTAACCAAAACGTCATAATATAGTATGTCTTCCCAAAATTGACCAAAACGTCATTTTGGTATGTCCTTCAAAAATTGACCAAAATGTCATATTATACTATGTCGTCACAAAGTTGACCGAAATGTCATAGTATAATATGTTGTCCCAAAATTAACCAAAACGTCATAGTATAGTATGTCCTTCAAAAATTGACCAAAACGTCATAGTATAGTACGTCGTCCCAAAATTGAGTAAGACGTCATAGTATTGTATGTCGTCCAAAAATGTACCCAAACATCATAGTATGTCGTTCAAATTTGACCAAAATATCATTGTATAGTATGTCGTTCCAAAATTGACCAAGACGTCATAGTATAGTATGTCGTCCAAAAATTGACCAAAACGTCATAGTATAGTGTGTTGTCCAAAAATTGACCAAAATGTCATAGTATAGTAAGTCGTCCAAAAATTGACCAAAATTTAATAGTATAATATGCCATCCAAAAAGTGACCAAAACGTCATAGTATAGTATGTCGTCCAAAAATTGACCAAAAGGTAATAGTCCAATATGTCATCAAAAAATTAACAAAAACGTCTTCTTATAATATGTCGTCCGAAAATTGACAATAATGTCATAGTGTAGTATGTCGTACCAAAATTTACAAAAATATTCGCCTCAGATTTTTGAGAAAAATGTCTTAGTATAGTGTGGCGTACAAATATCCACCAAACGTCATAGTATAATATGTCGTCCAAAAAGTGACAAAAGCGTCATCGTATAGTATGTCGTCAGATTTTTGACAAAAACATAACAGTATAGTATGGTGCCCAAAAATCATCAAAAACGTCATAGTATGGTGTGAAAATTTGACCAAAAAACAGTAGAGTATGTCTTCAATAAAATGTAATAGTTTGACTTTTGACCTCCGTAACAGATGTCCCATGTCTTTCAAAAAAACAATGAAATCTTGCTGTAATATAAAGAGGACCTCCATGTGACCGACAGGCATGCTGTGACTTCCCTCTTTAAAATAAAGAAATAATAAAATTGTAATAAAAGGATAGTATAATCTCTCAACAAAAATGACCACAACACATCATAGAGAGACTTAGTATAGTATGTCATTAGGAATGACCAAAATAATGTCATAGGATTGTATGTTGTCAAAAACATTATCATATAGTATGTCATCAGAAATCATGACAAAACATCATTGTGTAGTGTGTCATCAAACAAAAAGTCATTCTATAGTGTGTTGTTGAAAATTATGAAAAAAAAATCATAGTATATTATAAGACATCATTAAAACACATATAGTATAGTATGAGGACTGTCTTCTTGTTTGGGGGTTTACAGTACTTACGTTGTTTCCGTTCACTTTGCTTCACTTTGTTCCACTTTGTTTCAGCGTCAGTTGAGAACAATGATATTAGTCACGTGGAAAGTACATGTGATCACCATTGATATTTGGCAAAATGTCCACAATATGAAGGTGAAAGTCTAGGCCTTCAAGTCAGTAAATGACAGTGTGTGTAGCTGCTGACAGAAATGGTATAGTGAAACTGGAAACCCAATGAATTCTGTCGAACACAACAGATAAACAAACCTATTTTTTTTCCCCTCTGGACGAAAGCTGCAGTCTTCTGGTGATCTCACTCTTTAACTGATCATCTCTCAATGAAGGTGAGGAAATACAACACAACACAAAATACTAATGCTTTATTATTAACTTTTTAATCTTTACAGTCATTATTCAATGCAGAAGGAGGATGTAGAAAATAAAAGTAATGCTGAATTCCCTCCCTCCTTCACCACTTGTTGAGTTTCAGGTGCTCACAGCCGTGTTGTGAAGTCAGTCTCTTCGAAATATTACATGCTTCTATTGTATGGTTCTGCACCTCCGAAATAATGCCCAGTGGTCAATGTCGTGAATGTAGTTATTCCAAATAAAGGCAGAAGACCCAACACAGTTCACCATTCCATCCAGTTTGAATCAGAATCAGAAAAAAATATATTCATGCATCTCAGTGGTGATGTTTCTGTGATAGATGTCGCAGCATGTAGTTTGAAAAGAGAGAACCAAATGAAAAATGTATATCACTAAAATATGCACCAAAAAATTAGACATGATTTTATGAATAACACTGATTCGTTCTATACATAACATACGTATATTTGTCTCATGGGATAAGGAATGTCCAGGTGAGTATTATACTTTGGTCAGTGAGTTGAATCAGCAGGCAGTGTGTTTCTGGCTGAGGAGTTTGACTGACGATATCAAGTTTCTAACACAATGTGACACAGCTTTCAATCATAGACTCCCTCTACGGTGTTGATCACACATCATTTGCAGCATTGTCCAGAATGACACAGTGTTAGACAAACTGTAGATACACTTATAGTTAGGGCTGGTCGAGGTCCATTGTTCATCAGCTCTTAGTTATGCTGCCAAGGCCTAGATTGTCGGGGGACCTTATCCTTCTCTTCCTGTTGTCTTTCCTTCTTTCTGTCAATATACTTATAATTATGCTAAAATTAACAACCAAACAGTGCCTTAGCTCTCTCTCTCTTGTGTTGTGTACACATGGTGTCCATTGCAATTGTGTCCTTTCTGGGAAAGGGTTCCTTCACATGTGTTTCTCCATGAGGTTTTCTCCCCTGTTGAAAGTTTTTTTGGCAGTTTTTCCTAGCCCTTACTGTCAGACGATGATGCATCCTGTACACTCTGTTAAGCCCTATAAAGTGTAATTTGTGCATATGGGCTATACAAATAAAGATGGCTTTTGGAAAAAAAGACACCTGAAGATACAGCCAAGACAATGCTGGAGTGACTCCAACTGTCTCTGTCTCTTCCAGAGTGAATCAGCCACAGCTCACACAAACCACATAGAACATCTGTGGAGAGTCGGAGAGATGATGACGTTTTCCTTCCGGTTGACAGAGCCAGGAAGGATCAGCCTGGAATAAAGGGATCAACTGCTTGAATCCATGTGTGCAAAACCAACTTACCCAGGAAGATTCTGAGCTGTAACTTCTGCCAAAGACTCTTCTATCTCACAATTGCAATATTTTTATAAATGGCAGATGTCAGTGTTACAGTTTTACTTGTATGGATTCCTGGTGAGGGCAGTAATGGCAAATTTGTTCATCAAAAATATCATGCACATCCTGTTTAGGTGATAAGTTCCAGACATGATCAGAGGAAACATCTGCACATCATATACACATGTATGTTATACCTGATGAAGATCTTTGACCAAAAGATTGTATTAAATGTTCTTTTTGTGTATACTATGTGTTTCCTCTTTGTATACACAACACAAAATACTTTCTGAAGCTGCTGCAGTTTATGGGATTTTTTAAAACTTGACAAGCCAGATGTTACATCCATGTGCCAAAATTTCCAACCCTGGAACCACCTCACAATGTTAAACAGTATTTGTCCCAGGTGAGTGTAGCTTAGCAGTGGTCTCTGGAGTGCCTGCAAAGATATTTTCGGACCAGCAACTGTTTTATCGACTGGACTTCACTGAGCGCGTCCCTTGAGGCCATTTGGCATTTTAGTACTCATTTTCTGGCTGAGTGCAGGTATAGACAAAGGAAAATCAGGAGTCATGATGAGGCCAGACCATATGAAAGTGTGAGTGGGACAAAAATACAGAGAGCAGTTGTGGAGATGGTCAGAAATGCGGCAACGCCTCTTCAGGAAACGCCATTAGCCACCAGCTGTTTCCCTGTCTGTATTACAGCTGCCATGCAATCTGCACACCTTTCATGTGGAATAACCTTGTTTATCCCATCTCATGCAATACATCCACAGCAGCTTGCCAAATGATTAAAAAGAGGCAGAGGAATGAGAGGAAAATTGTACTGTCGTCTTGCCTGGTATGTGACCACATTCCCACTTTAATCTTTCATTAATCATAGTGGGTTTGGTTCCAGCAGCAGATGTGTTGAGCAGCAGTCTCTCAAATCAAGTCTGTGTCAGGAGAGTCACAGAGGGGGACTCAGGAAACCCCTGGAATATTCAGTGGAATAAATCAAAAAGGTGACGGGCAAGGGACAAACCTATATTTCCCAATATGAATGTGTGCTTAAACTGACTGCAAGGGGTAGAAATGAGCTCATGATGCATGACTGGAGAATACGTCGGTGGATTAGAGGATAATTATAAGAATAATTGCTTTTGTTCGTGAACTGGGGGTAGAGGAAAATGATGATTCCTTTTTTGGCCCCTTTACTTATATTGTGTTAATAATTTTTAGGCTGTAATGTGGAAGGATGAACTCTAATGGAGCACATTTATCTACATGTCTATATGTTTCGTAGAAAACAGCAGCAGAATCAGTGAAGTGTTTTTAGGCCAAAAGGACCGTGATGAATGGCTTTAAATTCAGGTAGATGCCAAACTGCACAGGTGCTGTTGTGATGCTGCAGCAGAACATTAGATCATTTATTCAGTTACATGTTTTGCTTTTGCTTCACTTTGTTGCGTGTGTGTGGGTGTGTGTGTTTGTTTGTGTGTGTGTGTGTGTGTGGTGGTGGGGGTGCTGTGCCTGTTGAGAAACAAAGATTGCCTTAGGCTCCAAGTGTTAAATCTATGAGGTTTATGTTTTCCTGAGAATTGATGTTTATATGTTGTTTTGACAGAATAAATCAATGGTGAGTGTATTGAGAGTTAGATGTTACTCGTAGAATTATTGAATCCAAATATGCCTCTACACTGACATTATGTACTATCCACTATACAGAGGCAGACAAAATAAATATGCATACCATATTTAAGAATTAATAGTCGAATTAATGGAAGAATTGACTAATTAGTTAATTATTATTATTAATTAGTTAATGTAAATACAGTATGTGTAATATATAGCTGTGAAATAACTGTCAACTATTCGCATTTCTTTCATGCAAAAGAGATTCAGATCTCAATAAGAATAAAAAAAAAACTGAAATTATTTCTGCTAATGAGTACTGCAGGCTACAGTCCAGGCATTATTGCCTTGGCTGGTGTATTAAACGAGGACTTTGATGTGCAGCACTCTGGATCTATACTTCAGTAAGGTTAAAACAGAGACAGATCTGCCTTCATCATCTGTTCGTTAAAGCATTTGAGAAAGTTTTCGCGGATCAGAAGAGTGTCCAGAACAAAACCAAAAAAAAAAAAATTATTTAAAAAAACAGTGTCTGCAGTGTGGAGGTGAAGTTGAGCGCTCATCTCGAAAGACCAAGGCAGAAAATAAGGAACTACTTATATTGCTCGTGTGTTTGCTTGGCAGCACACCCTGGTCTGTCCCAAAGCACAGAACAGAAGGGGGATAAGAAGGAGAAAGTCTTTAGCTGTCTAAGACTCTTCTTTATTTTGTGTTTGTTTGTTTTGTTATGATGGATAGTGCAGGACGAGTTCCATGATGTGTGTCTCTGGGAGTGCTGTGTTGTGACCAGTGGGGTCGCTCATCGATTCCCAGCCATCCCCACTAAACCACTAATAAGACACTTGGCATTTTCCTCGGTGCTCGATTACTCCCTTTGTGAGCTTCCTCTACCCTGTTCAGTTATTGGAGTGTGCGTGTGTGCGTGTGTGTGTGTGTATGTCCAAGTTATGTTGTATGCCTCTTTGTGTCTGTATCCCTAAACCTGTGCACGACTGTGTGTGATTGCATTAAGCCTGCTATGTTTAGCGTGAGGCGTGTGCACATTTACAGAGCTTTGTGGACGTGTCTGTACATACATATGTGCATATGTCAGGGAAAGATAGATTAAATACAGCAAGAGGCTGTATTTGCTCCCTGATGCTGGGGGAGGAGGGTGTTGGGGGTTGGGGATGGGCGTCTATAGAGTTGAGATGAAAATGTTTCCTTGGAAGCTGTTTTAGACTGCTGGGGGCTTGATTCCCCCGGTGAGACCCTGAATGTCATCTGAATTGGATGAGAATCATCAGTGAGCGCAGGCTGATGTCTGAGGAGGAGGAGGATTATATGCAATGTTGGCGATGAGATCAGTGCAGACAGATGGAGTATTTATCCGAGCGAGAAGTTTGAGAAACCAAGTCAAACTGACATTGAAGCTGACTGCACTGTGTATTCATTCTTAACTTTGCTGCCAATTAAAGCTGCCGCAATCTGGAGCTGCTGTAAAATCAAATATATGAGTAAATTAGGCCTCATGTAGCGTTGCTGTTCGTTTGCACTCAGCAGTGTTCGCACTTGTATTTCTCTCACTTAGCTTATTGGCAGTTTGTCCAGTGTGTCATACGTTTGTTTTGTGCCCACTAGTGTTTTCTAAATGTGTCAGCTGGAGATCCCACAAACACATCTGTGGTTACTAACCGGAGGCTGGGTATCTCACGGCCAGCCACCTCCGCGCTAATAAATTTGTCTGAGGAGAAACGATGACAAATAAAGGTCTTTAAATGTTCCCATTTTCTCTCCGTGTCAGACAGAATTGATGTCTCGCCGTGCAGTGCCACAGATTACCCCCGGAGAGAACAACAGCTCGCTGCAGACAGCTGAATGCCAGGGATCCACACCCTCAGGTGAAGTCATATTCAGACTGATAGGCTGGTGTGGAATTCAGTGAACCCGAGTGCACCTTCCACCCACAGGCCTCCACTCCTTCCCGACTGGTGCAATGCAGACATCCGAGGGGACTGTTCCCACACAGCTGTCTGTCAGGCATGTTTTTTTTGTTTTTTTTACTTGTTTAGTGTAGAGGCCCAGCTGCCAATTCAATTACATATGGCATTGTGGCACATTGTGACATACAGTATATCTGGAGGTATCAGTATATCCTGTTACCACATCCTCCTGACTACCAGTAGTTCAAATTTATTCTCTGTGAAGGACATTTGTGAACCTGAATATCTCACACTCACTCCATTCCACTAAATTATCTTTTTCATATAAAGGTCATTTAGGGCTTTCCAGTGATACCAAATGTGAAGGGGTGGGGCTTGGTACCCCCTCTGTAAAAAAGTTTCTAAAAAAATTGCAATTGGAGAGTATTTTTTTCCTGGTAGTCAGGAGGATATTTAGGGGTTCCATTTTTGATATGTTGGTATCAGATTATAAGCTGCAGTTCTCTGCCCCTGACCCACAGCTCTGCCACAGAGTCCCTGCAAACCGCCCCCCCATGTGTGTCCTGCAGATGGGCTTATTGCTGCTCCATACTCATTAACTGATAGCAGCAGAGATGGAGACATCAGGCAGACAGAAGTGCAGCCAGACAGAAAAGAAGAGTTTGTTTCCAGGAATACACAAACTAGCACCACTGCAGCCTAGACATCTTAGCAGTGAGCTACTAAAATTGTCCCTCTAATGCTGTAATGAAACCGTAATGATCATTGAAGGAACAGCTATCTGCAGTGATCTAACAGGGAAAGGGGGTTAATAGGATTACTGATCGATACCACTGTATAAATTATCTAGTCCAATGCTGAATTTCTGGGTTTCAACTCACTCACTCACTCATTCACTCACTCACTCACTCACTCACTCACTCATGCTCGTAATTCACCATGGTTGCTCCCACACAGCACTGATAGAGCGGCTTTATTATTCATATATTTGGTATGGTGGTGTATTCATGAACTTTTCACCCTCACCTTTAATAAATATCTGCATTTCCTGTGTCTCTTTGGATCACGTATAGGCCTCTGACGTGGACAGACCGAATTCCTGCTTTTGTATAGATTGCAGTGATTTTCTTTTTTTTTGACCATCTTTATTAAGACGGTTCTTTAGACAAAACAGCACAAAGCAGCAGTTTGTTTGATAAACATCTTTTCAGAGAAGGCAGCTCAGCGCTGAACCACTTTCAGAAATCTGCCGATATTCAGCTGGTGTTTTGTTTCCCTGAGGTTGTACGTCTGGCTCCGGCCACATGCTATTAGTCAAAATAATGGCAAAACTCAAATAGTTTCGAAATGTCAGCGCTATTTTTATTAGTTTTTTCCTCGATTAATGATCTGGATGATCTTGATTTGGATGAGCATTAAGAAAATGTCACATTACAAGGATACATTCTCCCCTTTCTCCAGCCCAACACAGCGTCCGGCTTTTTTATGCACTTGGGTGTTTGTGTGACTCATCGGGTAATTGCTGTGACTCAGTCAGTCTGCTCGGACCATTAAAGAGGATTATAGAACATTACCTGCGGTGTCATTCAGCACTTAATGCATTTAAATCAAATATTCCTGCCATGGCAAGCCAGTAACTACGAGGTGATTTTTATGGAGGAGATATTTCCAGTTTATGAAGACCCTTTTTATTGATTGTTACAGCCTGCAGTGTAGAGAAGAAGAGCAGCTGATGCAGGAGGCCAGTATCAGGCTGAGATGAGGCCTGAGGAGGCTCTATTACCTCCCCGAAACCTTGGCTGCAGTTTGGAAAGGGGAGAATTGAGTTTAACAAGGGAAGTTTAATATTGCTTTTTATAGCTCTGTGTCTCTTGCCTCAGTGTGTTTAACATTCTCACATTTTTTTGTTGCTAGGAATGTGAACATAACTTCAAATGATTTAGCATGTCATCCATATTTCATTGACAAAAGTCCAGTGTTAAAATGAAATATATGTGAGTTAATTGCCACAGACCAGTCGCTAACTGCACGCTTACTGTAATAATGCCCATTACACTCAGGATTTATTGGCGGATGCTTTCACGGGGCAAACATAAGTATTTGTGGAGTGATTGGTGTTCAGTGTCTTAAAATAATTGAAATGAAATGTTGCAGTAAAAGTGGTGATCATAACAACGTCTTAGTAATGGCGGCCATAAAATCCTGCACCAAATGAAAGGTCACCGTCAATGGCAGCCAAACAATATTTTGTATCCCTCAGAGTGCCCAAACGTGATGGTAAATCTTTCCAGGAAGAATGGCCTTGTTTTGCTGTACATTTACATTTTCCAGCTCAAACGGAGACACCAGCTTAAAGAAAGTACCTTTCTTTAGAAGATGGCTCCACAGTTGCCACAGAACACTCTGGTCTTTGAGGGAGCTCGGATGAATCTGCTGGGAGAGATAATCCTCCATTAATAAATACACGTGGACATGAAATGTTAGAAAACAAAGCATTCAAGTATGAATGAAGCATGCGTCTTGTTCTTATTTTAGCTCGACGTCAGTGATATATTATCAACAAGTTGTTTGTGATACAATAATATAGTGTAAGCAAGTAATTTTCATACCCACAACGGAAACCGTTTTCTCTTTTGCAGTTTATTAAGGCTGAAAATAAATGATCAAACTCATTTAATCATAATCATCGCTAATATCCTGTTGGTCAGCAGGGTGAAAGGATGGTGCCTTATAGGCCCCACAGTGATGCTACTGCTGTCACCAAAAGAAAATCTGTGGTGTTTAGTTTGAGTTACAAGTTATAGTACAAATGTATTTATAATGTCTGTCCATGACTTTCTGTAATCACAATAAGCAGGTGCAATTTCCTAAGAAGGATGCAGACACTTTTTTTAAAATAATTGTTAGCATTAAGTATATTGTTGAATGTGTGACAGATTAAGTACAAGGTAGCGAGTCCCAGGGCCAGGCAGGAAAGTGCCAATTTCATTTTCAGTCTCTGTGCATACATCCAGCCACTGACATTCATTACTGACAGCATGTGATTAGAAGACCAATTTTCCCCACTTAAGGGGACTTTCGAGTGCATTCTGCAATGCAGGCTTTTCAGAGACGTGACAGGAACAGGAGCAGTGGGTTTTATTGAACTGTAAAGGCACACCGGGAAGAGGGCTTTGTCTAAATTGTTCTCAAATATATCAGTGATGTATACTTTGAAAATACAGTATGTGTAAAATGAAAACAGTGAGCAACTGTGACTTTTATTTTTTCCCTGTTTAAAGTTGTAAATAAAGTTGTAAATATTTACAATCCATCAGATAACTAAGTAAACTGTGTAATAAACCTCCGTGTCAGTGGACATAATGTAAGGTTTGGATAAGTCAAGCATCACAGTTTTGTGGAGAAAAATGTTTCACTATTATGTTAGAAAAAAAAATCTGTAGTGGTTCAACGTCACTATTATTAGGGACTATTAATACTTTACCAATGCCAAGGTAACACGTAAAAAAAAACCTATTAAAATATCAGTTGAAAAGAATATAATAGTATTAAAAGTATTGCAAAAGATAATTAATGCAATATTGTTACTGAGACCAAACAGCTGAAGAACAAAAGTCAAACTCATGACCCATGACTGCTGTTGTATTCAAAGCAGTTGTGGTTATTTAATCTGTCGCCATTATACTTAACGGTAACGATTATATAAAAACAGAGTGCGCATCCTTACATCCTTCTTTCCTCGCTGACAAGAGAGGCAATTAGAAAATTCACCCTGTGCAAAATGTGATAAACACTTCACTTTTATTTAAAGACCTGCAATGAAACGTGAAATTCATTAACTGCTGAACACAGATGTATTTTACTGTAAAAGCAAATAATTGTACATTCAAATAGAGTGCTCACTGTAACATGCCCACCGCTCCACTTGTTGACATGATATTGAGGTCTGGCGATACAAAAAGCATTTTTGAATGATGTGATGACATCCTTTCATTGTGGGTCACTGTGCGTCTTATGGAAGAGTGTTGACTTATGTTGTCAGCTTTCACAGAAATAAGATTGCATGGTTAGTAATGACTGAGGAGTGATACATGGACACTTCTGTTCATTTCTGTGTCTATTTGGAGATGAGATCATTTTCTTCACTGCAGACCCACCTTGCAATGTGGGGTAATTACTGTGCTGGAGCTTTACATGAAACTCTTGCTTGGCTCCAGCAAGACTGTTGTTAATATTTTTATAGTAATTTTGGATTTTCATTTTGTTGGATTGGCAACATTCAGTGGTTAATGGTTGTGTTTACTGCTCTTGTTGGCATAGCTTTGTAATGTGGAACACCAGGTGGGAGAGCATCCAAAAATGACCACATCATAATTTTAACTACTACTTTTTCACAAACGTGAGTTTGTGCACACGTTGGATCCTCTGTGATGTAAACGTGACACAAGTCTTTGCCTGAGTGTTAATTATAAGATTCATTTGTGCGTGTATAAGGGTGTTTGACAGCTTTTGGGATCCATTGCAGTGGGTTCTTCCGGAGCATCTGCTAATGACCCATCATCTGGATGCTGGCTGATCTTTCCAGTACACTGTGTCACTAGACTGTATTTAATACAAGTAAGATCCTTCAACAAACATCTAGGGAATTACAGACAGCTTTGCTGGGTCTCAGTGGAGGTCATTACAAGGGGGTGAGTGGCGTCTGCTCGCGCTATACAGCACAATCACTGACACAGGAGAAGAGAAAGGCAAGGACGGGAGTGAGTAGAGAATGAGCCGGGGAGGGTGACAACAATAATTGGAGACACACAAAGCAGCTCTGAGAGCATGAGGGACATAAAAAGGAGAGTAAGGTTGGATGATGGAAAAGACTTTCTGAGCAAAAGAAGCTCACGCAGCAGTACGTATGTGACGTGTCAGATGGTAAAGTGAATGTAAGTAAGAGGAAAAGAAAAAACAAACAACAAAAAACATTTTAAAAATTGGTTGTATATTTCTTATAGGAAATAAGTAGTTTATAGTACTGAGAATAGTTATTATCCAGGGATTTGTCTTTATCAGATTAGTTTTGCCAGTTGTTGCTGTTGTTGAGCTCGGCTCAACATTTCGCAGAGTGACCCTGTGGGTTTTAATTCTCTCTGCTTGAGACCTTTGTGACCGTGTCCCTGCTGCACCATCAGGCCGACCTTATTGAAATGAATAATATTGCTGCAATTTTTATGTCCTCGTCTGAAAAGTTGGTCTGGACATGGTCGAACGCTTGAAATCCTGCCTGCATAATTTCCTCTCTGGCTTCTTTGCCTCCGCAGTCGGTTAAGTTGGCCATGTCAATTCTCTCCAGACTGCCTGAGCAGTCAGCAGCTCTGACCTGTTAGATAATTTAAAAAATGAATCTGATATGAGGCATCACTGACCTTATTCTCCAACTTAACTGTGGTATATTGGTTTCATTTCCTTCTGTTGTTTGCATATTGAATGTCTAATGAGAAATGTGCTTTGAAGCTGTGAGTGTGAGTGTCAGACCCATTTAATCTTTGTCATTTTCCGGAGTATTATTCCAAAGATAATCCTACACCAGTTTTATTAATTTGCATGTGATAATTGGTTTGGAACAGAGAATGCAGTCTGTAATTGCCAGTAACCAAGCATTCAGGCTCCACATCAACTCTGAGACACAGACAAATCAAGTGATGGTGAAGCTGATGTGACTCAAGGTGAGCTTTGTACTTCACAGTCTGAGCATAATGCATATATGTATGGGGATGCTGCCACAATCCTATCTGCATGTAATCAGATGCAGAGTCCCCGTTCAGCCCTTAATTGTGTGTCAACAAATTCAGTTGCATGTCAGGGCTGTTTCTTGATGATGGCCTCTTTCTGAGGGATAATTAGCCAGGCCAACTGGACAAAGCTGTGCGCACCTGTCTCCCCTTCAGTACAGCAGCAGCTTCTGTGTTGCAAGTGCTTCAGTGTCCTTTTCAACTGTGATATTTACACTGCTGAGTAAATAGAAATTTAAAGGATTAAAAACCTGAGACATCAGATTCCAGAAGTGATTGTCCCATACTGAAATTTAATATTGGCCAATATATTTTAACAATGTTAGGTTGCTCTCAGATGGTATAAGAGGTTATCTGATTTCAGCTTCTTTAGTAAGGAAATAATTTATTATTGAGTTCATTTTTGAGTTCTGTTAGTGTCTGTCTGTTAGACCCAACTTTAAAATTAGGTACCACCACACCAAGGGGTCTAAATGATGCCCCCCAGTTGCCGCTCCCCTCACCCCACAGCACCATTTTTAGGGCCCGAGCATGAACGGTGCAGGGCTGGGACAGTCTTGCGCACCGAGAGGTGCAAAAGCCCTTTTATTATTATACTTATTGTTATTATTATTATGGGCGAAAAGTCATGAAATGTAGCATACACATCGGTACAAGAGAAGACTTTGCACTGGCATAATTTAGTCCTCTAGTTGGCATATTGTTTCAGCTACACACACTAAATTCAGTAGGTGTGTGGGGCTCACGAAGATGAACAATTTTTGTATAAACATTGGCTTCTGTGTGCGTGGACACATTGTTAGTTTTAACATTGTCCTCCTGGACAGTTCATCGGAGTCATGTCAAACTTGTCATACATGATGATTTTTGACATGTTGTAATATGTTCAGGGCAGCACGGTGGCGCAGTGGTTAGCGCTCGTGCCTCACAGCAAGAAGGTCACTGGTTCGAATCTCGGTTCGGGGGACCTTTCTGTGTGGAGTTTGCATGTTCTCTCCGTGTCTGCGTGGGTTCTCTCCGGGTACTCCGGCTTCCTCCCACCGCCCAAAAACATGCATTGTGGGGGTTAGGTTAATTGGCCACTCTCTAAATTGTCCATAGGTGTGCATGTGAGTGTGAATGGTTGTTTGTCTGTTTATGTATTCTGTGTTGGCCCTGCGATGGACTGGCGACCTGTCCAGGGCCTGCCTCTCCAGATGCAGAGTCCCCGTTCAGCCCTTAATTGTGTGTCAACAAATTCAGTTGCATGTCAGGGCTGTTTCTTGATGATGGCCTCTTTCTGAGGGATAATTAGCCAGGCCAACTGGACAAAGCTGTGCGCACCTGTCTCCCCTTCAGTACAGCAGCAGCTTCTGTGTTGCAAGTGCTTCAGTGTCCTTTTCAACTGTGATATTTACACTGCTGAGTAAATAGAAATTTAAAGGATTAAAAACCTGAGACATCAGATTCCAGAAGTGATTGTCCCATACTGAAATTTAATATTGGCCAATATATTTTAACAATGTTAGGTTGCTCTCAGATGGTATAAGAGGTTTTCAGCTTCTTTAGTAAGGAAATAATTTATTATTGAGTTCATTTTTGAGTTCTGTTAATGACTGTCTGTTAGACCCAACTTTAAAATTAGGTACCACCACACCAAGGGGTCTAAATGATGCCCCCCAGTTGCCGCTCCCCTCATCCCACGCCACCATTTTTAGGGCCCGAGCATGAACGGTGCAGGGCTGGGACAGTATTGCGCACCGGGAGGTGCAAAAGCACTTTTATTATTATACTTATTGTTATTATTATTATGGGCGAAAAGTCATGAAATATAGCATACACATCGGTACAAGAGAAGACTTTGCACTGGCATAATTTAGTCCTCTAGTTGGCATATTGTTTCAGCTACACACACTAAATTCAGCAGGTTTGTGGGGCTCACGAAGATGAACAGTTTTTGTATAAACATTGGCTTCTGTGTGCGTGGACACATTGTCAGTTTTAACATTGTCCTCCTGGACAGTTCATCAGAGTCATGTCAAACTTGTCATACATGATGATTTTTGATATGTTGTAATATGTTCAAATAGCGACACACAAACAGGTAATGAGTCATAAAGTCATAAAGTCATTGTGCATTGAATAATTTGTCAGAAACGTATTCAAAAAGTTATTCGGTAATACATTTATGATGACATCGAGACACCCAATATGCCTGTGTGGTATAGTGCCACCAACAAAAGAATATGGTTTTGAATATGTGTATTTTGACACATGATACATTTTGGTACACTTTTCCTAGACAGTTTATCATAACAGTGTCAGATTTGGAACACATGATGTCAAGATGTTACAGATTTTGAATAGCGATGGAATGTATGATATATCACAAAGTATGGAAATTATGATATGATGAATGTAAATGTCACCAGATAAGCTGGAAGTGTGCCAGAAATTCACAATGCTGTGGCTGAATGGTCTTAAACTTAACAAAATGTTAAAGCCTGTAGGTGAAGATCTGTTGAGATGCTTGAGATCCTGATCTCAGCTCCTAAATGCGTGTGCGGCTTTGTGTTGTTGTTCAAAGGCAAGTGTTGTCTAGAAACAAAGATGACACTTGCTTTAGCTTTGTCTGTTCTGTTGTGTAGAATGGGATGTTGTTATCCGTCATTGCATACTTTAGGCACTGTCGAAACTGTGGGATGGTTGAGTTGAGTTGAGTGATGGCATCCTTTGCGTTGTCAAGTGGATGCCCTCCCTCTTGGGTTGTTTCATCAACTCACTTGAATGCCCAGACAGAGTCCTTTTTATCCACAGCCAGTGGCTCCTGTTTCTGGCGGCCCCAGAGAGGTCTTTGAGTAGCAGTGTTGAGTAGCAGTGTTGGGTGAAGCTGGTCTTGCGTCCCACACATTAGCCTGTGACACAGCTTGTATGCACCTTCCTGCCTCCTCTTCCCGACGTACTTCCTAGACCACCAACTTGTGTCTCTCAGATGGGGTGACCTTGATCTGGCCCCAAGGCCAAGCACACTGCTCCCCTCCTGCTCTCGGTTCATTCATTCATTCATTCATTTTCTACCGCTTTATCCTGTTAAGGGTCGCGGGGGGAGCTGGAGCCGATCCCAGCTGACATCGGGCGAGAGGCAGGGTACACCCTGGACAGGTCGCCAGTCCATCGCAGGGCCAACACAGAATACATATACAAACAAACAACCATTCACACTCACATGCACACCTAAGGACAATTTAGAGTGGCCAATTAACCTAACCCCCACAATGCATGTTTTTGGGCGGTGGGAGGAAGCCGGAGTACCCGGAGAGAACCCACGCAGACACGGAGAGAACATGCAAACTCCACACAGAAAGATCCCCCGAACCGAGATTCGAACCAGGGACCTTCTTGATGTGAGGCACGAGCGCGACGTACTTCCTAGACCACCAACTTGTGTCTCTCAGATGGGGTGACCTTGATCTGGCCCCAAGGCCAAGCACACTGCTCCCCTCCTGCTCTCGGTTCACAAAGTCTTAATGCTGCTTTTGCCTGCTCAGTTCCAGCCATTGGGGTCCACTTCCTCCCAGTGGCCAGGATGGTGGCAGCTTGTCATGTGACATCGTCACATGCGCATAATGACCGATACACAGGGTTTCCCTTCGTAACGCACGGGCACAGTTCTTTCTGTTTTCAACTGTGCCTCATGGAGGATTGTTCCAGCTTTGGAAAGTAAGTAATACCACTGTTAATGAATCATTAAGGTAATGTCAAATGTAGTATAGGATGTGATATGCAAGGTCTGTGTGAGGTTTTTGAGCTAAATGATTCCGTTACATGCGCTAGCCTTGACCTGCTAATTTGCTATTTAGTTAGCTATCATATTAGCTAAAATACGAAGGATTGTTGCACAGCAGGGATGTTATGAATGATACTAACGGGTTATCCTCAATCTGTCAGTATATTTATGGTGCGAAGTTGCCTCCGTTACGTAACCTGCGCGATGTTATTCATTTCAATGTGTTTATCCGTTGTCCGAAGCCATCCATTTTGTCTGTTAGCTAATGATGTTTCAATGTCAAGCTAATGTTAATGCCTGTCCACTAAAACTGACGTTAGCATTACCATTAGCTAGTACAGCTAACATTAACCATTCTCAAAATTGTTCATTTAGTAGATGGCTTTTTTCCAGTCTCTGTTATTTGGATAGCAAGGCTTCTAACAGGCTAGTGTTTGTCTGTGTCTTCACTGTTTGCCACTCCGGCTGCGTCTGTGTCTTCAAGACCCAAGGAGCTTTAAGGTCACATCTTTCTCGACATCACCGTAAAGGTTAAGGCCTACCTGTTCACCATCAGTCTAATTTTACCTTTAAGTGCGATTGTTGTGATTTTCAAGAGTTATGTTCTGAAAGACAATTTTTAAAACACCAGGGAAATCATCTAAAAGTTCAGGAAACTATTCAGTGTCCTTTTTTCGGTTGTTACTTTAAAACAAACACATATTCGACATTCAGTGCGCACAAAAGCAGAAAACACAACAGTATAATATAGAAGACTTTAGAACTGTGGTTCAGACCATCCAGCAGCTTCAGACCATCCAGCAGCAGAGTAGTGGAAGGCAGTGTGGACGCAGCAAACGAGATGAATCTGTTCTTCAACAGATTTGACTCTGTGAACCCTGCTCACCTACAGCCAGCACCCACCCCACGCTCTCACTCTCTCCCTCCCCCGTCCCACAGCCCCTCATCTTCCTGTGATGGCCCCCCTCACACCTCCTCCCCCAGCTCCCAGGCTGACAGCACTCTCCAGCATAGCACCTCCACCCCTCCCCCTCCTGTCACTTCCACACTGACCATCACCCCTGATCATGTCAGTAGGCAGCTGAGCAGACTCCACTCAGGAAAGTCTGCAGGCCCGGATGGCGTGAGCCCACGGGTGCTGAAAGTCTGTGCCCCCCAGCTATGTGGCGTCCTCCACAACATCTTCAGCCTGAGCCTGAGTCTCCACAAGGTCCCCGTGATGTGGAAAACGTCGTGCATCGTTCCTATGCCGAAGACGCCGCGCCCCAGTGGTTCCAAGGACTACAAACCCGTGGCATTGACGTCACACATCACGAAGACCATGGAGAGACTCATCCTGGAGCAGCTCCGGACCATGGTCAGATCACTTCTGGACCCCCTCCAGTTCCCGTACCCGCCCCGACTAGGAGTTGAGGACGCCATCATCTTCCTGCTCAACCGAGCCTACGCCCACCTGGACAAGCCGGCGAGCCCTGTGAGAGTCATGTTCTTTGACTTCTCCAGTGCATTCAACACCATCAGGCCGGCTCTACTGGGTGAGAAGCTGATGGCGATGCAGGTGGATGCCCCTATTGTGTCCTGGATTGTGGATTACCTGACTTGCCGACCACAGTACGTGCGCCTGCAGCACTGTAAGTCAGACATGGTGATCAGCAGCACCGGGGCCCCGCAGGGGACCGTCCTCTCTCCCTTCCTCTTCACCCTGTACACCACGGACTTCAGCTACTGCACAGAGACCTGCCACCTTCAGAAGTTTTCTGATGACTCTGCAGTAGTTGGATGTATCAACGATGGTGAGGAGACAGAGTACAGGGGTGTGGTGGACAACTTTGTCACCTGGTGTGAGCAGAATCATCTGCAGCTCAAAGTGGCAAAGACCAAGGAACTGGTTGTGGACTTACGGAGGAGTAAGGCCCCAGTGACCCTTGTTTCTATCTGTGGGGTCAACGTGGACACGGTTGAGGATTACAAATACTTAGGGGTGCACTTGGACAATAAACTGGACTGGACTAAAAACACAAATGCCCTCTACAGGAAGGGCCAGAGCGGTCTCTATTTTCTGAGGCGGCTGAGGTCCTTCAACATCTGCCGGCTAATGCGGATGTTTTATGAGTCTGTGGTGGCCAGTGCCATCCTTGATGCTGTTGCGTGCTGGGGCAGCAGACTGAAGGTGAAGGACGCCAAAAGACTCAACAAACTCATCCGCAAGGCCAGTCACGTTGTTGGAGAGGAGCTGGACTCTCTGACAGCAGCGTCAGACAGAAGAATGTTGTCCAGGAATAAATCCATGTTGGACAACTCTTCACATCCTCTCCATGACGTGCTGGTCCGCCAAAGAAGCACCTTCAGTCAAAGACTCATTTCGCCATGCGGCACCACAGAGCGCCACAGGAAGTCATTCCTGCCTGTGGCCATCAAACTGTACAATTCATCTCTCTGACAGTCATTTCATCTCATTAGTTATTATCATTTATTTCACTACTTCACTGTGTGCAATAACCCGGTCATGTGCAATAATAATAATAATTAGGTACTGAGCAGCATTGTAAATACTGTTGATTGTATATACTTGAGACCATATTTTATTTTATTTTATTTTATCTCATTCCTTATTTGAGACCATATTTATTTTATTTTATTCCTTATTCTTATTTTTATTCCCATTGTACTTACCACTGACTTTTTCTCTGTAAACTGTGCACTGCTTAAAAGGAATTTCCCGCAAGGGATTAATAAAGTATTTCTGATTCTGATTCTGATTCAGCCTTGTGCCATTGCTGTAACTGGCACTGTTGATGGCACTGATGCCCCAACTTCCACTGAAGAAGAATCAAGTTTTGTGGTGGAGGAAGATGAAGTAAATCATTTTGACTATGAAACTATTGAGCATAAAATTGCTAGTCTTTATCTTTCTATGCAGACTGTCTTGCATGTGTCACGAGGTGCAGTCCAAACAATAATTGAGGAATATTGTGATATAAGACGAAAGGCAGACGATGACAAAAAATACACATTGAAAAGGGCTAAACGTGGTGAGATTAACCATTTCCCTGAATATCCAAGTCAACATGATGACGCCTCACTTGAACAGCAAAGAATTCTTTTGGTAGAAGCATCAAAGAAAGCACGATTGGATGACTCCCTCATAAGGGAGAAGATGAACATAACCTTTTCCCTCAGGAGAAGGGAGGTGGTTAATGACAAGCCCATGGTGATCAAGATACAGGATAGATGGCCGGCTTTATTCTTCAAAGATCAGTTAAAACGGTACAAATGTGTGATTGTTTTAAAATCTACCTTCATCCACTATGTTTATTAATCAAAGTTTTTGTCCACGTTGGTCTCTGAAGAGTTTTTTCGCATCACCAACAAGAAGTTATTGGGAACATTCAGAGCTGCTGTGGAGAAATACACCCCCAAACTTCTTCGGCTCTACCGTGCAAGAAAAGCATCCTTTGGACAGGATATGGATGATATCCTCATGAAGCTTGATGATGAGGTATGATGGAGCTGACATATTTAACTGTGCTCAGTCACAATTCTTGTTAAGCAGACTGTTTTGTCATATTTACTTGTATCTGTTTTTTCCTTTGGGTAGACCTCTGACATCCTCAGGCACTGCAAAAATGCTGCTCTTCAGGGACTGCCGATATTTCTCCATGAAGACCCAGATAAACTTTTCAGACAATGTCTTGTAAGTATTAGTTTGCATAAAACAGTACCGTAAATTCAACCCCTACGGTGTGTCAAGAGGGACAAGAGGGACAAAAGGCAATTCACCATAATAAACTCTTAGTTTAGCGTGGTGTTATAGCGACATCTGGTGGCACAATGTATGCACAATGGCACAATGAGTGTATCGCCCCATGAAAAAAACATGTATTAGCCGCACCGTATTATAGGCCGCAGTGTTCAAAGTGTGGGAAAAAAGTAGCGGCTTATAGTCCAGAATTTACGGTAATCACACTTTTTTTTACAGAAATATGCAGAGCCAGGACAGATTTAGACTAAAAGCCCCTTAACTTTTTTCCAAAATATGCTCACACAGCCACATATACATGCACACACTCCTTGTCAATCATGATACTGTCTCACAATAGTAACCTGTCAAGGTTTAACATACACAATAGCCAAGGATACAAGGAAGGACAAAAGGAAGTTTATTTGTCATATGCATATAGTTACTGGGTAGAAAAAATGCTGTGAAATGTGTTTTGTTAGCCTATTTTGTGCATAAATGGTGGGGTTGGGGTGGGGGGGTAAAGTGCAAATAGTACAGAAGGGGAGAGATTGAGTGGTGTTGGTGGCTAAGGGATGCATAGGGATGGGTAATGAATGGTGTGGAGAATGAGACATCTCAGGTAAGACGAGATATCAATAACATTAATGGCAGGGCAAATTACCGAACTCAAACATTAACAATGAGCACCCAAGAGCAACAGGGGCAAGGATATGCGCAACCCTGGCAGGATGTTTCGGAGGTATTTCAGTCCATTTCTGTTTCCTGTTCTGTTTCTAGATGTCTGTTTCTAGTGTGATTGGATTTCTATGCATCTCTACAGGTGATTGTCATCACCCTGTTGGAAGGTTGATAAAACGTGGGGCTTATTTTCATCTTGGCCTCTCAAGGTTGTGCAGATCTGATTTACAGATATCCCACAGAACTTTTTGGATTTCATGGATGTTTTCAGTAATGACATGAAATACAAAGGTTTCTTGTGGTATTAGCTTTAGCACTTTCTGTTTTGTTATACCGTTGAGGTATATGGAGATCAGATAAATTTGTTTACAAAACCAGAATATTCTAAGGGGTTCACACACTTTCTACTGTGACTGTACAACTTGGAAGCTGATGGACATTAGATATCAAGATGGATGTGACACTTAGGGCACCAAGTTTGGATTAATTTTTTAGAGACTATTGCAGTGGTTACTGATATTTTATTCTTTATGGATATTCAGTGCTTTGATTGGGTTTTAATAAATGCATGTTTTTGGAGTGCAAGACAAATTGCCTGATAACGCAGTGTAGCCGGCAGCCGTCTGATCAAATGGCCGTTCTAGACTTCCAGAATGCAGATTGCCAGTCAGTCCCTATGAGGAAGATTTGCAAAACCAATGTGACTTGAAAATGACCTTTTGAATGCTTTGTTCTCCAGGAATCTGATGGAGATGACATGGCTATCAAGGGCGTGGCTGTGGGCATTCTTTATGTTCTCGAGGACTGTGTTATGGAAAGGTCTTCTACGAAAGTGCAGGACATTGCTGTGATCTTGGAAGAGAGAGAAGTTTTACAGGACATCCCAGACAGCCCCACAGCTCTGGCATACCTTTTTGGCCTCATTTACGCCCTCCATATTTCCTACCCAAAGCCTCTCACGTATACCTTTGACACCTTGCAGAACGTGTTCATGGAAATTGGACCAAAATGCACACAGCGTGTGCGATCTCTGAAAAACAAACTCTCACTTTAAACCTTAATAAAATGTGTGAATTTGAGAAAATATTGTGAAGTTAATTTACCGTTCCTTTAGATAGCCCATATTGTTGTATTGACTAAGCCTGTTTTAATTTGTTTTAATGGTTTGTACAAATGCTTGAGACTGAAGGGTACAATGCAAAGCATCATTTGTGAGTGATGGTGCACGTTATGTAAGAGTGATGTTTGCACTTTTTATCACAGGCCTCCATGTTTTCTCCATCTCAGGCCTCCTCATTCAGACCATACAAGGCCTTTTTTTGTACGTTGCTGTACATGTTTAACCTGTCTTGACTACACCTTTGATACCTTGCAGAATTTGTTAATGGAAATTGGACCAAAATGCACACAGCTTATGTGACGTCTGAAAAACAAATTCTCACTAAACCTTGATTTTAAAGTGTGACTTTGAGGCTATATGGTGAAGTTAATTTACTGTTCGCCATTTATGGTGAAGTTTCTTTAGATGGCCCATACTGTCAGGTTGATAAAAACATGTTTGTTTTAAATGGTTTGTGCAAATGCTTGAGAACTGAGGATACAATGTAAAACTTATAACTATTTTAGAGTGATGTTTGCACTTCAACCTGTGCATTATATTTAGGCTCTTAAGGCCCATGTTCTAAGTGAACCTTTGTATTTAGTCTCTTAAGGCCCATGTTCTAAATGAAACTCTGTATTGATGGTTGAGAGGGCCATGTTTTAGTGTAAAATACAGACCCTGTTAAGGATTTGAAATTCAGTCTTAATTTAAAGCCTCTTTCAAGTAACCACTTGGTTGTATTTTTTTTAAGATGTGTTTATTTATCTATTTTGGAAGCATAACTATATTGTGCTATTTTTCTTATAAATAAAGACTGATATTTGTGAAATTGTACATCATGGATTCTTTTGAGTATTTAAGTTTTGTGATTATGGAAGACAATTTGAAAATTTATGTATAGTGTAATTAGAAATTGGAATTCCCTCAATTAGCTTTCTGTAGTTATGTGAACAACGCTATTTACTGAACAAACAAATGTACATTAGCTGAAGAAGAAATTGAAAGTAATGACAATTGAGCTAATAATTGACCTGACTAAGAATTCCCAATTGGTACAACAGCCTTATCAAAGTTGGGTTAACATGTAGCTAATAGTTGACATTATATAAAATTTTTAGTGCATAGTGTTTTTTTTGAGTATTCTCAGCTATAATTTTTTTACGGTGTGGCTGCATGCTGCTTACTGCTCCGTAAGCCACTTGCTGTTCGCTGCTAGTAGGTGGGTCCCTTTAATGTGTCCCCTGATGTGGCGTTGCCTGTGTGGCAACCTGTGCATTTGTTTGCAGGTCGCCCTCGTGTACCGTTAGACTCTCCGCTCCACAATGTATTGTTTGGGACTGCCTGACCGGTATGTAGTGTAGTGGCTTTAGCTTCCTCCTCCTGTTTAGTGGCACAATGCCGGCTAATCTCCCATTAGGAACCACTGCTGCTTTGTTTTGCCATGGCAGACTTGGCCTTTGTTCTGTCTCGCCTGAAGCTGCTCCGCTGGGTGAAGAGGTGACTCTGCGATGCAGTTCCTTTTGTTTGTGGTGCAGCGACTTCGTAATGTAAGTGTGCGTGTGTATATTTGCGTTTATATAGAATTTTGTTTCTTTCACTATTGTGTTTAAGTATTTTATATTTTGTAAATTGAATTGGCTGGTTTCTTTCTTTTATATTATTAGATAGAATTTCTTTTTTTTATTATTTTTCCCTAACTGGTTGCTCTCTGGTCTTCCCTATTCAGGTGCTGAACCTCCGGTGGCGGATTGGTGTCCTGGTGGCGGTGGCCCCTTCATGTTGTGTGCACTTGGTTGATCTCTTTTTCTTTATTTTTATTTGTTTCACGTGTGGTGTCCCTGGCATACCCTTTTCGTTGGACTCCATAAACAATAAAATTATATATCTCTGAACCATCGTCTCTGCCTCTTGCAACAGACCTCAGTCTCCATTCTCTATTTAAGATATTCTTTGGTGAAATTCCCATGGTGGTGTCTGGCAACAATTCATTTCAGTAGTACCATGTTTACTGGTGGGACAGCTGTTGGTGAAGGTTGTCACAGTAGTGAAAGAGTTGTGTGTTTGAATTTATGAAATCAAGTGAGTCTTGCATAGAATGCTTGTTTTTTGCCTGTGTGTTTGTGTTGCTGTTTCGTGGCTTTTTTCTTGTAGAGCTTTTTTCTTTGTTTGCTAGGTGGTTAGGTAGCTTAGTTGCTTTGTTGTTTTTGGGGCTTTTCCACTAGAGCCACCTCAGCACGCTTTGTGCGCTTTCCCACTTGGCCTCAGCGCCCGAAAACAGTTCAGCTGCGGTTTCAAGCGTGCTGAGTCTACCCTAAAACTGACGTCAGCAGGCTGCTTCGCAGGATTGGTCCGGTGGTTTCCGGGTACGGCTCCACAATTTATTGTTAAAGAACCGAAATCGAGATCTTCACATGAGCGATTTTCAAGTCATGAGGACGTGCGATTTTATTAAAGACACGTTGTGTTACAGCTTTTGCTTAGCTTGGAATAAAACAACTTAATACTGCTCTACTAAATATCTACCAGTGGCTGTGTATATCTGCTCACTATCATTTATTTACTCAAATCGCTATTTATTTCACTCCATTAGACGGCGTTTGTTGTTATTGATGTGTAACCTGCAGTTTCTGCGTAGACAGAAACTGCAGGTTCCTGAAAGATTAGCGAGGAAGCAGGGGAAGACTCCGCTCACATAGCGACACTGCTCCAGTGTAATAGAAAACCAACCGTGCCGTGCTGAGTCGTACCATGCTGAGGTGTACTGAACCGATGTGACGCTAATGGAAAAGCACCCTTAGTTTGTTGTTATGTACCTTTTTAGTTATATATGTAGTTGTAGATTGATTTAGGTAGTTTTTATTGTTTGATCCTTAGAGTGTATGGTGTTTGTTTGCCTCTTGTCTTGGTTGTGTTAGTGTTTGAGTTTGTTAGTTATGTCTGTAGGTTTTTGGGTAATTATTGGGTTGGTGTAACACATGAGCTAAGCTGTTGTTTTCAGTTTTCTGTAAGTTTAAGGTTGTTAGTTTGTTGGCTGTTTTGTTTTGTTTTGTTTAGAAAGAAAGAAGAAAGAACACCTTTAATAGTCCCACATGGGGAAATTAATTTCTCCACACATGCATTGTACACAACCGGCAACCTCACGTACCCAGGCTTGTTAGACCTGGTCCAGGATGGTGGCGCATCACCCAAAAATTTTCGGCCGAGCTGGGAATCGAACTGGCGACGTCTGGGTCCAAAGCCCGACTCTTAAGCCTCTTCGCCACCACCTCCCACACTATGTTGTGGTATACCTGCTCTGTCTAGATTGTTTTTGAGAGGTGAGCTTGTAGGGAGTAGTTTTAGTGACTGGGTCTTGTAACTTTTATAGGTAGTTTATTATTTTTGTTACTGTTACTGGTGTTTGTTGGTTGTTGGCCTGGTCTCCCCAGATCTTCTTTTGGAGACTGTGCTGATTGAAGAGTTGAGCATGTTGGGGGTTGTGAGTTAATGTAGCTGCTGTGTGTGTGTGTGTTGTCTGGGGTAGTATTAGGTGTGTAGCTTTTGTTTCCAGTTTATGAAGGTTTAGTTTGTTGTTTGGTGTTGAGGTCAGCTTTTGTTTTGGTCAAACAGCCAGGACTGAAGTTGAGCTTCACACTGTTGTGATAATGTTGTACTATTTTTCCTTAAGTTAAATGGAACCTGACAGCATGATGGCCTTAGAAAAAAGGGGCTGAGATCATTTGTGAATATACAACAATTCTTTATTGTTTAGACAATGGCAGTCAGCATGGTGTTTCACTGGCAGTTGTGTCCTTTGAGCATGTGGACACCCTGCAAGAGAAAGGAAATGCAGTTACTTGTCTTTAGTCAGTAAGCAGATAACACGACTACGGACCCAGGAAAGGAACAGATTACGAATAAGACATGCACCAAACCAGTTTCGGAGAAGGTGCTTCAGGTGTGTCCCTATGGCTGGGAAAAAATAACCTCAACAAAGGGCCTGAAAATAGAAGAAGGGATGCTTGGAGAAGGGACAAAAGGGTAACCGCACTGAGAAGTACTTTTGACTGAGAAGTCAATCAAGTAAGTTGAATTAAGTCCAGTGACTGTAATCGCACAAAATATCATTCCAAAGGACATTCCATCAATCGAACAACCAGAGCACCTGATGGACACCAGCCCTCCCAAGTGGAGAGAGGTGGAACAGGCAGTTAGGTGGGCAAGAGCTTCATCAGCCCCAGGATCAAAAGTCCGGAAAGTCCAGACACTCCTTCGGCCTGGAGCGGCCACCCTGTTGTCCAAGGAGCTTTCCCACTACAACATCACCCTGGCGGGACTGTGCAAATCTCGATGCCAAGGCAATGGTGAAATCACAGCTGGGGACCACTGTTTCATCTGGAGTGGCCCCGAAACAAGGACTGGATTCTACGGAGTGGCTCTGGCCTTGCCCAATACTCTCCCCAAATCACTCATCTCCTGGATACCAATGAGCGACAGAGTCCTTACGGCACGCTTTAACCATCAGCATGGCAAACTGACAGTTATTGTTGCCTATGCCCCCACCAACGTTACAGCGGATGATGTAAAGGATCTCTTCTTCGACCAGCTCCACCAGGTTGTTGGACAGGCTCCACCTCACAACATAACCATCATACTCACCGATGCCAACGACACCTTCTCCTCAAGTAAACGGCCACCCAGCTCACCCATCGGCACAGTTACTGCTGATTAATCTACAAATGACTGCGGCAACCGCCTCCTATTGCTTTGTCATTCCTACAATCTCTGCATCATGGACACCTGGTTTCCTAGAAAACACATCCACCAATGGACTTGGTACAGCCCAGATGGCTCAACCCGAAAGGTACTCGACCATATTTTAATATCTCGATGCTGGAAGTCATCTGTCACTAACTGCCGTGTATTCAGAGGTGCAGAATTCGGTAACACAGATTATTGCCTACTGGCAGCCAACCTTAAACTAAAGCTGCGGACCAACAAACCCTCCAAGTTTCAACGCCTTAACACTGCCAAACTCGGTGACCCTGCAATCGCTGCTGAGTTCAACTCCTCCATCAGTCATTGCTTCAGTACACTGGCTGAGGATAAAGTAAGCAGTTGGGAGATCTTCAAGGAAAGTGTCCACCAATCTTCTCACAATGTCCTGGGACATTCACGATCAGCCCCCAAAAAGGGGATATCTGGATATCTGAAGCGACTATGGACATTATATATTCCAGGCGCAAGGCACGCCTTAAAGGTGACCTGTTGGAATACCGCCGCCTGAATCACCTACGCAACATGGCAATCGTCGAGGACACGGAGATCTTTTGGCAAGGAGAAGCGGAGCGCCTTGAGGAAGCAGCCAAAAGTAACAACATGCACACTGTCTTTAATGCACTGCGCCAGGCTCGCATTGGCCCCCGCATCAAAACAGCTTCTGTGAAGGATCGTGATGGCATTCTCATCACCACTGAACCCGATTGTCTCCATCGCTGGCAAGAACACTTTAGTCTTCTCCTACAGCATCCCTCCATCCTTGCTGACCCAACCTTACTAGCCTCTGCTAACACAGCGGCTACAAACAATTCCTGCAGCACAGACCCCTGAAGAAGTTAAATCAGCCAGGGATCTGCGCCCTCACTGCTGAGATGTTGAAGGTGGGCGGGGACTGTCTGACCCAGTGTCTCACCCACATAATCAACCATGTGTGGGTGACGGAGCAGCTGCCCAGTGACTGGTCCAGAGGGGTTATCCTGCCCTTCTGGAAATGTAAGGGAGATCGACTTGTATGCAGCAATCATCGAGGCATCACTTTACTGTCCATACCTGGTAAAGTCTTCACACAAATCCTGCTCAACCGTGCCCTACCAGCCATCAGAGGCAATCGCCGGCCCCAGCAGGCAGGCTTCTAATCGCTCCACCTCAGATCACATCTTGGCCGTCCGCCTGGTCATTGAGAAGACATATGAATTCCGTAAAGATCGCCATCTTCACATAGCTTTCATAGACCTTAAAGCTGCTTTCGACACTGTCAGCCACTCTGCTCTATGGAGCATCCTGTAAAAACTAGGAGCTCCACCAAAGATTGTTGCCCTGTTCCAGCTGCTTTACAGTAAAGCTGAAAGCTGTGTACGAGTAAACGGAAAAGAATCCAACTGGTTCCCAATCCACAGTGGTGTTCACCAGGGCTGTGTTGCCGCCTCTGACCTCTTTAACTGCATGATTGACCACCTCATGCTAAGAGTTTGTGAGCAGGTGCCTGGTGTCTCTTTTGGTGACTACCATCTAACGGACTTGGAATACGCCGATGACACCATTCTGCTCAGCACTTCCCTTGGCCAGCTGAAGGAAGCACTGACCATTTATAATTTAGAGGCTAGGAAGCTTGGCCTTCAAGTGAGCTGGGCCAAGACTAAATATATGCATGTCGGTGAAGGCCCAAACCCACCCCCTTTACAGCTCGGTGACGACGCTGTTGAACATGTCACCAGCTTTGCATACCTGGGCTCCACTGTGACTAACAACGGCGACCTGAAAGAGAGTCCTGGCTGCATCAGCTTTACAGTCACTCTGGAGACCACTCTGGCGGCACCAGTCCATCTCCTGCTCCACAAAACTACGCATGAACAATGCAGCCGTTCTCTCCATCCTTCTCTACGGGTCTGAGACATGGCCACTAAATAAGACACTAGCTGCGCAATAGATGGATTTGACAGCAGGGCTCTGCGGACCATTGAAAACATCAAATGGCCCCAGCTATTCTCCAACCAGGACCTGAGAGCCCGCACTGGCCAGCCTCGTGCCTCCAGCCTTATAGCACAACGCCATATTTGCTGGTTTGGGCATATTCTCAGACTCCCCGCAGACCACCCAATTAAATCTATACTTTTGTTTGACCCTATATCCTCAGGGTGGAAAAGACCACAAGTCACTGGCACATGATCGGCAACAGTGGAAGAAACTGGTTCACCTAATTGGCTCTACGCATGGCGACGACACATCGTCTCCCCGCAAGAGCAATGACTACTGACTACTGCCTGCTCAATGTAGAGGGTACGCTTTCTTCAGGGTTATACCTCAGACAATATCCACATATTTGGAGAGAAACAAGCTTATAGATGCAACAATCCAAAAAGCAAGCATCCCAGGGTCTGCGGGATGCCTTGATCACACTAGCATGAATTGGCACCAAATCCAAAATGCAAAAGAAGAAAGGGTCTCCATGTTGTATTCTTGGACCTCGCAAATGCATTTGGTTCAGTCCCGCAAAGCTTCATATGGGCATCCTTTGACTTCTTCAGAATACCAAAAACCATCGCAAACCTCATCAAATCCTATTTTCAAGATCTGCAACTATGTTTCATCTTGCCAGACGTTACCACTGCTTGGCACCGCATGGAGATTGGCATAATGGCAAGATGCAACATCCCCCCATCGGCATTCTCAATGGCGATGGAAATCATCATAAGGGCATCCAAATGGGTAGCTGGTGGTGGGGGACTGACTTCAGGAGTCCTCCTACCACCCATGAAGGCACATATGGATGATATGACTATTATCACAACTGCCCAGTGCAATAGACGCCTCTTAGAGAAGCTTCAAGAAAACATCAGGGGGGCCAGAATGAAGTTCAAGCCAGGCAAATCAAGGCACATATCCATAGTTAAAAGCAGGCTGGCGGAGCAAAGGTTCTTCATTGATTAAGAACCAGTACCAACAATACCAGCTGGAAAAGCCAATCAAAGGCCTGGGAAGGTTGTACAACTCAACACTCAAGGATACCGATCAAGCTCAGGAACTTCATCAAGATCTTACCAAAGGTCTGAAGACCACTGACACATCTATGCTACCAGACAAGCTAAAAATCTGGTGTCTACAGTTTGGACAACTACCGCATTATGGACAGTAATTGTCTATGACATCACCCTCACGTGAATAGAGAAGATGGAAAGAACAGTCAACTCCTATGTGAGGAAGTGGTGAGGTGTCCTCATGCCTGAGCTGCACAGTCCTGTACGGTCACGGACTACTCCAACTGCCCCTCCCCAGTCTTTCTGTGGAGTTTAAAAGCACCAAAGCGAGTTTTGAGATGCAGAATCAAAAAACAGTGTAATTAGAGCCACTGCCCCAACCCTGTCAACAGGACGGAAATGGACATCTTAAAACACTGTCCAGAAGGCAAAAGCTTCATAAAGGCAAAAACGAATAGTAGCAGGAAAGCTGGGGCCAATGTCAATTGCCTGCCTGACACTAGCAGCACCGTACCCCTTCCTGTCTTAGTACAAACTCTTTCCACAACCTGTTCCCACTTGAGACACATTTTTATTACAAATGTTAACACGATTAACTAATGGATGATATGAATCACTCCGTGTCACTATATTGGTAATGTGTCTTTACCTGACACATTTTAGGTTTACATTACCATTACATTTGAATAAATTTAACTTTTGCAAAAATATATACAATGGACCAAAAAACAGCATATCCATTTTTTATCATACCATCCATTGCCGAATAATTATTTTAATGAATGAAGATTGCTAATGTGAATAATTATTTTGATAGAAAATTAAACATATTTTTTGAATTCTTACTCTGAATAAAATGGTGAAAAATTCTCTTGTTGGCATCATTATGGTAACTATTTAACTGCTACAAGAACCATAAACAGCTATTGTGCAAACAAATACAACCAAGGTGATTCAACTAATATTTCTTAATATTACCATATTGTGGACCATTCTTCGTGCTATATTTTATAATTAATATCTATGACTCACTGTGTGATGACTGTATCACTGACCTGTACCACTACCCTCTGCGGAGAATAGTTCGGTCCGACCTGCCCTTCCTCTGCTTCCGGCAGTGACCCTGAATTGTGGGAACGGGAACCAGGTTAGACCCGGCTCTTTGTAGAGATTTAAGCGCTCTGTGGTGGCTGTTGATAGGTAGCTGTTAACAATGACCGTGACCCGAATCAGACACCGCAGGCTTCACCTTCTTTGCACACTTCTTCCAGCTGAGTGCATGCGGGTGCTGTTTTTTCTTTCTGTCCTTCTACTGCTGGTGGGCCTTTGGCAGCTTATGCGCAATTAATCCGGCGAGCTTCTCTGGGGCACAAGTCTGGATTTTCCGCAAGCCCGGAAACAGAGAAAAAAACAGCTCCCATGATGACAAATAGACCAAACAGCAGGAGCTTCTCTGCTGCAGTGGAGCTGGAGGTCTTTCTCTCTGGTGCAATGTCAATGTTAGAATTTAGATGCACTGCATATTAGCAGTATTTAACTTTATGTATTTAAGAATTTAACTAAAGTGCATATTATAGATGAAGCAACATACCTAAAAACATCCGGCATAGGCATCATCAAGGGCGGTCTGGTTCAGCTGCCATCTTCTTCACCACATCCATCCAAGATCCACCTTTATGGGTCAGATCATCCAGAGATTCCTGTGGTGGCACATGAACCAACTACTGGGGCCTTCATCACCACATGGCTCCATCTCCGCAAGTGGAGATTGCAGATGAAGACATCCTATGGCACAGAGGCATTATCAAAGAGGGTCTGATTCAGCTGCCAGCTTGTTCCTCAGGACCAGCAGCGTACACAGACATAGGAATACAATTAAAGAATAAGAATAAAATGTAGAAATCACTGGTCATATTAGGCAGGAGTCCAGAGAAAACTATGGAGTCCAACATTGTATTTGCATAATTACACACGGACTCCACGTTAACCTTAACCAGGCTTAGCTTTACCACTGTGCCTCCTTCGTACAGTCACCCCGCCGTCCTGGGTTCCTGGCTGCACAAGAGCTGTCGGGGATTGCTAGTGGGGGCTAAGCTAGTGGGGACTAAGCTAGCGGTGGCTAAGCTAGGCTCCGCACCAGCTAATGGGCCCTGACTAGCTACAGCTAACGTGGGTTCTACAGTATGGAGCCGGGCCTCTGACTCACTAAGCCTCGCTTCCGTTGCTGCCAGTAAGCTGCAGTTATTACATTTACCATTACCACTAAAGGAGGCAGAGGAATAACTGAACACAAGTCACTGAGAGCAGGAGAAGAGGATGAAGGTGGGTGAGACATTGCTAACGGTTAGCTCAACCTATCACAACCAGAGACAAAGAATCAGAAAGTACTGAGGGAAGAGGGGTGTTTACGTATTATCATTAGTGGACTGGCGATTTACAAAATGATCCTATGAGGTTCCGGGGTAACACAAGGTATGCTGCTATGTTAGCAGACTCACCGGAAACACTGTGGACTTGGCTGAATAGTTCACTGACTTCAGTCAGCAGATTCACTGGAAAGAATCAAGATTCACGGAAAGAATCAGAGTTGCCAGAAGGAATCAGGACTCAACTGATCAGTCTGACTCACTGGTAAAAATCAAGATTCAGCGGAAATTCTCAGGACTTAACTGATTTGTTCACTGACTTGAGTTAGTGGACTTAAGGAATAAACTAAGGACAAAGAAAACGCTGCGGATTCAGATGATTCGGATTCTATTTATTGAACACTCCGGTCAGTAAATCTATTTAATAAGTTAAGTATTGCAATAAACAAGTGGTTAATCACATCAGTGTTCAGTATGTGGCTGATATATTTTATGCTGATGCTGATGCTATGATAATGAAGATTTTTGGACATTTTGTTATGTTACCAATCAGGCCTGTATGGTAGAGTGGCAAGATGGAAGCCACTCCTTATTAAAAGCCACATGGCAGCCCGTCTGGAGTTTGCCAAGAGGCACCTGATGGATACTCAAACCATGAGAAACAAAATCCTCTGGTCTGATGAGACAAAATTGAGCTCTTTGGCATGAATGCCAGGCGTCATGTGTGGAGGAAACCAGGCACCGCTCATCACCTGGGCAACACCATCCTACAGTGAAGCATGGTGGTGGCAGCATCATGCTGTGAGGATGTTTTTCAGCGACAGAAACTGGGAGACTGGACAGGATAGAGGGAAAGATGAATGCAGCAAAAAACAGAGACAGCCTGGGGGAAAACCTGCTCCAGAGCGCTCTTCACCTCAGACTGGGGCGACGGTTCATCTTTCAGCAGGACAACGACCCTAAGCACACAGCCAAGATATCAAAGGAGTGGCTTCAGGTCAACTCTGTGAATGTCCTTGAGTGGCCCAGCCAGAGCCCAGACCTGAATCCGATTGAACATCTCTGGAAAGATCTGAAAATGGCTGTGCACTGACGATTCCTGTCCAACCTGATGCAGCTTGAGAGATACTGCAAAGAGGAATGGACAAAACTGCCCAAAGATAGATGTGCCAAACTGGTGGCATCAAATTCAAAAAGACTTGAGGCTGTCATTGCTGCCAAAGGTGCATCAACACCTAAGTATTGAGCAAAGGCTCTGAATACTTATGTGCATGTGATTTCTTGTTTTTTATTTTTGATACATTTGAAAACATTTCAAAAAAATTTATTATTTCCATTTTGGAATAAGGCTGTAACATAACAAAATGTCAAAAAAGTGCTGTTAATACTTTCTGGATGCACTGTATATTGTAATCTATTTAATCCTTTTGCTGAGACACCAAAGCTGGTCATTACAGTAGTCGAGTTATGGGGGCAAGAATGTGGGTCTCAGCAGTGGTGAAGGTAAGTGAGGGGCGGAGTTTAGAAATATTTTTGAGATGAAAGAAGGCTGTTTTAGTGACATTTTATGTGAGAGTTGAAGGAGAGTGTAGAATAAATTATATCAAAATACTATGAATTAGGGGAGGCAGAGACTAAAGTAGGCAAGGGGTCAAGCAAGCAGATGGTGGAACGAGCTTTGGCAGCAAGGTCCAGGACAATGGATTCCATGAGTCCTTTCAGACACTTCCTTACTTTACATCATATCATATCATATATCACATGATGTATTTCTTTCTTTCAAGCCAATTCGTAAAGCATGAGTTACTATTTCTTCCAAAAAATGTGATTTTTGATTCACATCAAATTTGATTGTGAAATGTCCATAGGCCATGTGCGTCAACACAACCAAGGCCCTCATCCACTTGCTATTCTTTCCAAATAGCTCCTTTAGTCTCAGTGAGAGACCACTCCCACATCCAGCTAATTTATGTAGCCTTATAATACTAATGACATTGTCATGGTCATGTTCCAGCTGAAGGCTTTCAGTGAAAGACTCCCTGATGAAAATCTGCAGAAGAAATTGTAATGTAAGGTCCAAAACTAAATAGCAAAATAACAATTCACTTGTTACATGTTCAAAACAAACTATCAGGATTTTTTCTGTAATCCATCCATATTTCTTGAAATGTTTTGTTCCCTAGAGTCTTTCAGTAAATGTCCTTAAAATGCCATGTAGGTTTATTAAAAGGCCCCTTGTTTGTTTTTTAAAGCAAAAGCTTGGATTTCAAGCTCCTGACACACTGTGAACAACTAGTAGAAAGTTCCATGAAGATATGCTGAATAGGTTCAAAAGTGTACTTTTGGATACTCTGTGTTTAAGGCGTAGAGCAGGCCAAAAAGGTAGGCACTTGCAGTGTGAAGGTCTGGAAGATCCTTAATGACAGGAAGATCCTTGGCGACAATGGCAGTATTGACAACTGTGGGCTGTGAGGTAGGTGTATCATCATCTTCGAGAAGAGTGAGGATACCAATCCTGACACCATCTGTGTATCTTTCCTCCGCATCTGTGTCCTATTTAAACCAAGAAGATACAGTATATCAAATACAGCTGAAATACTACTGTACAGAAATCATCCCAATAAAAACAAAGTGCAGAGAAAAAAACTTTAAAGTGAATTTCTTAACCATTATCACAAGCATAGTTTGCACATGACAGTACGCACATGACACTTAATGTGCATGATTGACGAAAACCCATCATATACTCACCAGCCGTGTCAGGAAATGCTTTGAATTCTCATGAACAAATAGAGGTAGACCTTTCAGAGATGTTCTCCTTAGATGCAGTAGGAAATCCAAAAAAAAAGAAATGACACCAGTAGAATTTTGGTTAGAGCAGTAAGCCGGCTGTTGTGACATCTACAATGGTGTCTTTTTGCAAATTACACTTTTCAGATCAGAATGTTAGAATTTTTAAATATAAATACACACACACACACACACACACACACGCACACACACGCACCCACACACACACACACACACACTACAGGTTCAAATCCCTATCGGGATACCCCTTCCTTTCCTCCTTACCTTAACCCTTCCCCTTCTTGAATCCTAACCATAACTTCACCCTTCCTTTTGCCCTAATCCTAACCACTTATATGTATGTGTATATTTATTTATGCAATAACATTTTTTCCCTTTTCATTTTTATCCACATTGGAACTCATTTCACTTCCACTTAGGTCTGCGCCTCCTACACCTTAGGACAACCTTACACTATTCCCCATCACCAGTCAAAACAACATACTCGTGCAGCTCTGCCACCTGACTTTTATCATCCATAGCACTGCATGTACCCGACATGTATGTATATTTAATATGAATTAACTTTATCTTACTTAAGTGTTTCTAAATTATTTAAACCTTTTATTATATATTTATCGATTACTTATTATTTAAAATCTTTATTTAACTGTATGCCACATTTTATTCTTTTAGCTCTATGGCTGATTTAAACCACTGCATGTTCTAATATGATCTTATTGTATGTTATATTATGCATGTGTCAACTATTTATTTACACTCTTTTTTATCTGGGACCTATCTGGCCCTTGCTCTCAACAACAAGCACTAATCCATTCACGGTTGGCACCTTAAATATATATATATAAGCATACATAAAAGCAGAAACCAAACCCAAAGTGCAAACACTGATTCACAACTGCCTCACACAATAAAAGACTTAGCTTGTACCACTCTGCTACACCCTGTGACAACCCTCTCTGCCCTGGTTAATCCCTGCAGGGGCATGGTTGGTGAAATATGGTCATCAGGGAGTTTTACTAGACAGCCAGTTTATCTCTTTCCCAAAGCTTCCAGCCTTAGTGGTTGTTGCAATTGCACATTCATTTTACTTTCAGTTATGTAAAACAAACCTTTTCTTACTGTTTTATTCTACATGAGTGGTCTAAACTCCTTCAACCCTGAGCCTAATTGTGAAGCTACATTCACAAGTGCAGTTCATGTGCTCTTTACATCTAGCTCTTCCCAGGGTTTAATGCCAACATCTGGTCTTGACCCCAGGTTGAACAAAGATACACCAGTTCTGACACCACTTCATCCAAAAGCCATCATGACAAAGATGCAACAAACGTACTGTTTCTCCAGCTTCCAACATTAAAGATGTAAAATAACATGTCCCACAGACACACCATATTTGTTCTGTTAAACCATTTGGATGCTGATCAATCATTGCAAGTACATTTCTCTTCCATCACGTGTGCCAGACAACATGATTTTTATAATGTATAAGCTAAAATTATGACCATTATAGCCATTAGGCTGCATAGTAAATCATATGGACTACATTAGTCAAGATGCGTTTCGACGTTATATTAAAAACAAGGGTTGGACTGTACACCAGGCAATGAAAAATGAGCAGCCATTAACAAACTATGACAATACATAACACTAAATGCTGTTTACTAGCTATGGTAAGGTTTTCCATTAAATTGTATTGTCAAGTTTAATTTCCAAAGTAGCATGAAAAATGTTTATTTTTTGTTAATTTTTGAATTTGTTGGACAGTGGATGGATGCAAACAGGGGGAGCTGTTGGTGGGTGGGGGTAGACTGCTCTTCATCACTGAAAAACAAAACTAAAATAGCCACCAAAACGTGATTAATAAAACTGTCCATTAATGTAATTCATTCAAAACAGTGCTGCTTCTGGTAATGTTCACAGTTCGCATCGTCTATCTGTTATCTTGATCTGATACGCTCACCTTACTTACTCCAATTTAATTATGTGCAGTTCCAGGATCACTGACAGCTCAAAATAGACATAATACAAACAATTCCCATTATTAGAACTCAAACAATCCAATTTTTGCTTCTGAATGATAAGAAGCCTAGAATAGTTCTGCATAGAATGGCACAATGTACTGTGTTTTAGCTGACACAGAAAACCGTTACCACCAAATTAAACTTACAACAAAAGAAAATCAAGTGTGCTCCATACTCTTTCAGCACCATGGACAGCTCACTACTGGCCTGGAGCCAACCCAAGACAGTTACAGTTTATTGAATCTTTTTGTCTAGACCCTGACCTGCCACGAGAGCACAGACTGCAGCCAATATTTTTAAATTTCTTTACTTGTGCATCTGTTCAATTGTTTATTTTTTGTCTTTGTATATCATCCCTGTTCCAACCTGATGTGTTTCACCTGAGTCAAGTTGTCCCTCTCTTGTGTATTAAGTCTTTGCGCTCCAAGTCCTCTGGGTCTGTTTGTTTGTCTCTGTCTTACCTTGCACTTGTGCTCTTCTCCATGGAATTTGCTCATTTGCTTTGCTGATATTCCCTCATGTATTCAGGATTCTTCGAGACTGGATTCTCCATTTGCCTGCCAACCTGCGCAATGAAGAATGGGAAAGTTTGTTTAGCTCACCAGTTACCACGGATCCAGTGTATTATTTATAAAAAAGTGAGTGGTCTTGCAAGTCAGTTATGGGCCCATTTCAGTTAAAACATGATTAAAGTGGTCATACATGCTCTTATTTTACCTTCTCAACAGATCCTTTTTTCAGATTTCTTCAATTCTTTCTTCATTACCGACATTTCAGTGTGTGTTTATTTAATTTAAATTACAGCCAGAGATTTTGTCATGACTGTTGAATTAGGTTTGATAGTAGTTGTATTGGTTTGTACCAAAACATCAGGGTGATATTTGGATTAATTTGCTCCCAGTTCTGTTTATAGCGTGGTCCTTGAAAGTTAATTTTCTTGAGTCACTCAGACTGCTATTTCTTGATATTATAAAGCTATTTTCTAAAGGTATAAACACAATACCTGTCATTTGAAGAAAAACAAAAAAGAAAGGGAAGAATGAATCATTATATTGAAAATACTGAGATGATGTAAACTAGCTGAAGTTCCATAAAGGTAGAAAAGGATCTGGTTAACTCAAAGACGGTGGTGACTATTTTGTTTTTAATTAAGGGAACAGTTTAACATTTAGGGAAAGGCATGTAATTGCTCTCTCGCTAAGAAGACTGAATTAGCATAGACTCCTCACTGCATTGAGAAATCAAGTCTTAGTAATGATGAAATATATAAATGACTTGCATGTGATAATATACGGTGTTGACAGCTGCATTATCCAAACCATGAATATGCAGAAGTAATTTCCACAAAGGAATGAATAAATATCAGTATACTTACACACACAATCTGTAAGAACTCATCATTGACTCTAGTCCTCTCCGGAAAAAAAAACAAATTAGGTGAAGTTCATACAGCTCAATTGGGGACACAGAAGTATCTGTAACATTCCCACTCCTCTAGCATCCTCCTGTACATATTGCTGTGTGTCGGATAACTCATCCTTGGTATGAATAAAAGTTTCTTTTGTGAAGGTAACTAGTTTTACATACTAGGAATATCTAACAAAATGTACCAACTTGTGTTTTGTTCAGATAATCTTAGTTTAACATACCACAGATTACAATAAACAAAATAGTTCACTAACATGTTTATTTTAAACATGAAACAGTTACAACTGTAAAAACTGTAAATAGTTATAAAACTGTAAAAACTCTCATCAGTGCTTTTGTGTAGCAGCAATCAGGCATAAGAACAAAAAACGAACATTCACATAATCACCTTCTCCAACACAACAGTACTTCCCTTTGAGAGGTTACGAAAAGTTCACAATTTCCACAACAAAATACAAAGCTGAATTTTTTGTTCCTTACAGAGTTTTTAATAAATGTCCTTAAAATGCCATGTAGAGGTTGATTAGAAGGACCCTTTTGACGTTTGTTTTTTTTTAAAGCAAGAGCTTTGTTTTCAAGCTCCTGACACGCTGTGAGCAACTGGTGGAATGTTCCTTGAAGATATGCTAAATATGTTCAAAAGTGTACTTAAATTCTTTTGGTAGGCACTTGCAGTGGGAAGGTCTGTAAGATCCTGGATGACAGGAAGATCCTTGACGACAATGGCAGTATTGACGACAGTGGGCTGCAAGGTAGGTGTATCGTCATCTTCGAGAAGAGTGAGGATACCCATCCTTTCCTCTGGATCTGTGTCCTATTTAAACCAAGAAGGTCTATCAAATTCAACTGAAATACTACTGAACAGAAATCATCCTGATAAAAACAAAGTGCCAAGAAAAAACTTTAAAGTGAATTTCTTAACCATTATCATAGTATCCACATAACAGTACTGCATACACATGACACTTAATGTGCATGATTGACGGAAACCTTTCATGTACTCACCAGACATGTCAGGAAATGGTTCTTTGAATTCTCACGAACAAATATGGGTAGACCTTTCAGACATGTTCTCCTTCAATGCAGTAGGAAATCAAAAAAAAAAAACAACAGTCGACTTTTGGTTAGAGCAGTTATTTTAGGGCAATCTCAGAATATGAAGTCAGCCTGCTGTTGTGACATCTACAATGGTGTCTGCAAATTACACTTTTCAGAATGTTGGATTTTTTTTTAAAACGGGGGGAAACAGAATCAAGAATAATTTGGAACTACCAGGAAATCTCAAACCAGCAAAAAATATCATATATCACATCAGTTCAGCCACAGCTATGCAGTTCAATCGTGTGTTTTTGTGAGAGTTTATAAAAATTAACTGAATCAGTTCAGTTTTTGGTATGTACCGGTAGATGCCACTCTAGTCAAGTGAAACATTTTGCCGAACCAAAAAAAAAACAACAAAAGAAAAAAGTTAACAGAAGACATGGTAACAGAAGCTGCCTGCACCATGTATATATTCATACCTGCTCATCAAGCTGTTCCAAGGGATTTTCCATGTCTTGACCAAGGCCCCCCTTCCTGGCATGGTACAGTTTCAGCAGTGGGGGAGCTTATGTGACTAGGGCTGCTCTCAAAGTCCCCAGCAGGTCCTTTGTGACATGATGGAACTCCTCTCAAATTTGTACAGTATAAAAACAAAAGCATAACAAAAAAGTACAACAAGGTTTAAGTTTTTGGTTATTTAGACCTGCAGTTTTTTTGTGAACAAATGTGCCTAAAACTACGTGTGGTGGACCAAATCCCTCTATCAATATTGTAGAGATGTTTTTCAAAAATATTTACACAATGGGGAATTTTTAGAAATAATAAAAGCAGTTTTCTATAGTTACAGACTACAGCTTAAATATTGCACAGCTTGATGCTTGATTTTTTTCCCCCCATGAAATTACAGTCCGCTATCTAAATCAAGAAATTATTTTTTTTTTTTTACTTTTCCTAAAGCTGGCACAGGCCAAATGCCACGAGGGGGCACTCAAGAGTAAAGCCTTCAGAGGTTTGCACTGCATACTGTGTACGTGTATTTAGCCGTATATATGTAATCAATAGCAAGAAGTAACAAGTAACATAAGAGTATTTGTTTTAATGTTCAAGTACGTTGCACAGCCATACAACTATCTCAATAAATTAGCAGGCCTATATGACTAATAATTATTGGAGTCAACATTACAAGTAAAATAAAACACTATTCCGATTGTAATGCTTTCTCCAGCCCTTTGCCCTGTACTTTTACATTTTATGACTGCAAACTTAAGCCAGTGGCTGTGGGATGGAAATGCTAGCACTGATACCAACCGTATTTCTTGATCCGGGCTTGGGACCACGATAGTGGATGTAGTGGATGCGGAGTGGTGAGGCTCTCCTCGGTGCTCTACCTGCTGCTGGAGGAGCAGCGCGAGGCGAGGCTGTGACGCTGACCGCCAGAGAGTGCGTCGGAACGGGGACGATCGCATTGCAACACCTGCTGCTGTACCTACACACCTATACACGTGCTTTCATGTCTAGCGGTACATTTGCATTGCAAACATTAGTATCGGACTACGCTAGTGAGCACTAACAAGTGAGCCCACTTCTACCGTTCACTATAGTAACGGTATCCAATTTTTTCTTTGATTTGCCAAAATTATGATTCCTCCCGGATGCTATTTATACGGAAATACATGAACGCGCTGGGTTCAAAATGGCACGGCGATGGCAAACAAACAAACCTCGACGGTTAAAACAACTTTGCGAACTGAACTGTTGGAAACTTAATCATTTACAGAATATATTTAACACTGGAAAAAACAGGCTACATTAAACGTTACCTTGGCTATTAGCCAATGGCTAAGCATGCATGTGTGACCCAGGCAAGGTGAGAATACAAAATGGCGGATGGATTGAAAACCCCTTCAGAATGGCATCGTAGACCCCGCACAATTTAGAAGTCGAACTGAGCATGTGCAAAGTAGTTGGCTTGGCCACGGCGAGGGTTCAACTCATTTTACTATGGAAGCTTCTGGCTCCAGAAAATGAAGCCTCACTGGAAGATCCACTGGATTGGCAGCAAAAGCACCTTTCCCCCATCCACCACCATGCAAATGTAGCGGTGACTTTTTAAATTTATATATTGGTCTAATATAAAACCAGTAGATCAGCAGCCTGATTGACACTGGGCTGGCCCAATCACGTTGTTAAACAAATAAACAAACAAACTGGATGCTAGCTGCCACAAAAGAAGAAGAAGAGTTTGTTTCCTAACCACCACTTGACACACGCTGGTCTGCGGCCCATTGGTTCTTTTCTTCACTGACACGGGACTGGCCCAATCATACTGTAGCGTCCTCACAAAGGAGGTGGAGCCAGCCTGTCAATCTCTGCCCAGTGGTTCAACTACTGTCATTCATTCATTCATTCATTTTCTACCGCTTTATCCTGTTAAGGGTCGCGGGGGGAGCTGGAGCCGATCCCAGCTGACATCGGGCGAGAGGCAGGGTACACCCTGGACAGGTCGCCAGTCCATCGCAGCCAACACAGAATACATATACAAACAAACAACCATTCACACTCACATGCACACCTAAGGACAATTTAGAGTGGCCAATTAACCTAACCCCCACAATGCATGTTTTTGGGCGGTGGGAGGAAGCCGGAGTACCCGGAGAGAACCCACGCAGACACGGAGAGAACATGCAAACTCCACACAGAAAGATCCCCCGAACCGAGATTCGAACCAGGGACCTTCTTGCTGTGAGGCACAAGCGCTACCCATTGCGCCACCGTGCTGCCCCAACTACTGTCAGTGTAGCCAATTTCGATTATTTATTTAGGCCAACTTAATATAGTTAGTCCAAGTAATTTGTTTGCTGTAGTTTATTGTAAAATGTAATATTTTTTGTTGCATTTACTTGTTTTCGTTTTTACAGTGTTGGCTTTATGTATAATACACAGATTAGAGGTTGGTATTGAGCTTCCTAAAAAAAACTATTCATTCAAAGCTAGAATTAAAGGTGTAGCTATTGTGGCATGGGGCCATTAATGAAGGAGTTTCTGTGCAGCTGCTGCAGCTACTGTATGTTTGACCTCAAGCATCCACTCTGACAGGAAAAAGCATAGGGAGAAGGTGGCAGGTTGAAAGATTTCTCCAGTAGATGCTGTGAAACTGCCTCAGTGGAATCTAAGCCCATTACTTAGGAAGGTGACAAATTACCTTGAGGGTTGTCTTGGTCCCTACACAGCAGACACAGGTCATAACCTTGTGGTTTCTGCTTAATGGACATTTCATAGGTTATGAGTCAAGGTCACCTGAGTCACACACATGAATTCTGATTAAATAAAAGGTCAAGTGGAGTCCTCAGTTTTACAAACATCCAAAAATGTGGGTGTATGCACTCTCATTTTTGAATGATTTATTTCAGCACAACCATACGTATATGTTGCCAAATGCCAAAACGTCCCTCAGCCCGGGGCCGACCTAGATGTGTGGTACGCTTTAGTGTTAAGTAGCCTGTGTTAGCTAAGGATAAGTGTCAGCATATGTGTCTGTTATCAAAACCAGATTCAAAGAGTGAAGACATACAGTAGCACCACACCCCAGAGGCACAGTCTCAGTTCTCTCAGTTCCTGTAAACCCCAATGAAAACACTTCCAATGATAACAGCTTTGACACGTCTTGTTTGTACAACAAAGAAAAAAAAAAGATTGTGAACGTGATTTTCACATTAAAAAAGAGATTACAGTTTTGTTAAAGTAAAAGTGGTCTCCATGAACATGACCATCTGCGATGCGATCCGGTTATGTATTTCCTGGTGTATTGTCTCTAGGGGCACTTATGTATATTTTTAGGAGCAAGTGCACCTAGTATCATTTCAAATCCTCTGACCCAGGTTGTCAGTCTTCATTAGCTGTTACCGGAGCTTATCAACCGAGAAGCTGCTCCTGCTGTGTGATTGACACACTCAACTGAACAGGAAAAGCTTTGTGGCAGGACTGTCAACTTTAATCTTAATGGCTCTTTAACATTAACAGCTCTTAGATGTAAAGTGAAGCAAAGTCCCAATTGCAGGTGAATGATTTCAAGCTTTAAAGGGAACTGTGAAACTTAATGTCTTTTAATTACTGCAGGAAAACAAGGAGAATATGGTGTGATATTACTGTATATTATACTTATTTTATACATAACAAAAATCTGCAGCAAATTCATGCTTTAAAGGCTATTTTTGCTTTGTCCTGAGTAATGAGCAGTAAAACATGCCAAACAGTTTAGTCAGGTGTCACAGTTTGTGGCCCCTGGTATATTGCCAGCACCCACTGCTCCCCTCATATGGTGTGATACCAGAGCGTGAACAAAGACAACAGCATGAAAACATCGTTCCAGCCTTTTCCCCGACAACCACAGTGATCGTTTCCACGGCCTCAACACACATGAAATCCAGACCTGGAATTTGCAAACTGTACATGTGCCATTGAACATGTGCAGCCATCAATATGGTTCCTGGCTGTAATTAGGCTTTGATCCTGTTAACAATCAGAAAAGAGATGTGGCTTCTTACACACATCTGACCGCTTTTTTTCCCCGTGTATCTGTGAGAGGAGGTGATCTCTCCTGGGAAGCACAGAGAGAAAGAGTGGATCTTATTTTTTTTACTTTCCATTTCCTGCATGAGTGGATCTGAGAGCGGGCTTTGGTATGCTTTTGTCTCCTCTCTGTGCTGTTTCTCTCATCTGTTCCCTGCCTTACGCTTGACATTTCTTCTCCATATAGGTCAGTCTCCATAGGAGGCAATGAAAGAGCGAAAACAGAGAAGGCACCGGGGTAACAATGAGAAACAACAATTTAGGCAACTGATGTTACTTGCCTTGTCAAAGAAAAGGTGCTAATTGCCTCTACTCAGAAGGCAATCTATGCTTCATTTTATTTTCTCTCCATCACAAGCACAGGAGTGAATTAATTAGGAGATGGATCATGTTTTTTCCCGTTTAAAGAACAAGAGACATCAAAGACAAAAACAGGTGGAGGCTTCCTGATTACACGGAGGTATCTTTTAATAGAGGAGAAACTAAAACACAGAGTAGATCAGATGTGATTAGTGGGACGTTCTAAGAGAGATGGTAAATTTTGGAGCTAATGGAAAGAGGCCTCCTGAATTTAAAGCATCTGCTTCGGAAAAAAAGAAATTGAACAGAGAGACGAGCGTGAGGATCAGTCCTGCTCCTTCCCAATCATCCAGCTGTGAAGTCAAAGACCGGTGGCGAGGGATACCAAGAGATGGAGTCAGTTGTAAGATAAATAAAGCTAGATGCATCAGTCTGCCCTCCTGAACCAGACAAAAGAAGAGTAGCTCTCTCTGTCATCTGTCGCAGGGCCGGAGCTCAGCCGAGAAACTATCAGGATGATGATGTGTCTCTAGAGCCAAAGACGCCTGGGGACAGAGGCAGCTCTTAATCATCTGAGACCCACTTCTCTGGCATTTCCCTCATTGTTATGAGACACACCAGCTTATGCGCACATACCGCATCTCCTTTATAAAGTTATTTGCATAGTTGCAAATCCTTACAAAATACAATTCTCTGCTCTCATTTATTCTGCACCTCAACACTATGGCATAGCTGAACTGAGCGGGGGATAGTTATTTGCTTTCAGGCCTCTGCATTGGCCGTTATCATGCAGTATAATAGCCCTGTGAACAAGGCAAAGGCCTATGTGGCTAATTAGAAACATGGACTCACGCGTGGCTCATCTCTTCAAATGGAGCTTGACACGCTGGAGTGGAGAATGACGGGGTGGATCCATCTCCAGTCATCTACCCCCTCCATTAGGTCTGTACGGGAGCAGCAGCCAGACGCTGTGGGTTATTTCAGCCAGGCTGTAGAGAGCAGACAGGAGGATGATCATTTGTTAGCAGTCAGTCAAGAGAGTTCAGACCACGCTGAAATGGGGGCTGAGGTGAAATGACCTTAGGCAAATCTGACAGACACCAACTGTGAAGGAAACTAATTGTGATGTGAGATCGATATAAACTGACAGTGTCCAACAGAAATTGTGAATTTGTCAGGGTAGTATAACTTCACTCACATTAAGATGCACTATAAGATTCCCTTTTTGTAACATCTGCCAAACCTGATGAGCACTTTTTGAGTCATTGCACTTATGCCTTAGCCTGGGGCTGTTTTTGCAAATGACTGATCAAACTGCTAACAAATAAAGCAGCAAATGGAAAAACAAAGTGAGCTGCTTTCCACAAAGTCACCTAGAGGTATACGGCCAAACTGGTCTTTTTTCAGATTAGATATTGTGCCGCCTAATAAGGAAAATGACTTACTTACAAACGACTGATACGAATAACATGAAATGTTATTTTTTAAAACCTATCAATAGTTTTCAAGCAGCATCATCACTAAATATCAGTGACTGGACAGTTCTATAGAGACACTATAGTCTTCATATGTTAACCAATTTACACCTGTAATGTTTTCATTCAGAGGCAAATCAAATAAATGAAAATAAAATTACATAAACGCAAAGAAAACAAGCTAATTTGAACATAAAGTTTGTGACTTATAATAATCAATAATTTGTATTTACACATAAATATATATGGTGTAGCCTATAGAGTGCAGAATAGCGTGTAGTAATACCTTTAACAAGTGACAACACAGCCTAGGGTCTATTTTAAGAGTTTGTGACCACACAGTATTTGCTCACTGACAGTTTCTCAAACACAAGCCAGTCAGAAGCATGAGTCAATTCTTGAGCATGCTTTGGATTTCACTGTCATCGCCTATGGGGGGCAGTAAACCACCAGAAACCGGCCTGTATTTATGTAGTGAGTGACAAGGATAAGTATAGGACAACCACACACTCACACACACACTTACGTGAAAACGACTAGTATGAGAGAGGAAAAAAAAAAATCAGCATTTACTGTCAGTGGAGGGACTCAATTAATAATGCCTTAGATGAGGTCCATCCCAAATGCTAACCTGTTAAGTAAACAATCCATGGGCAAATGTGTGAATGGAAAAAAATCCTTTCATTTTGATTTGTTTGGGAAAACAAAGGGATCTAATAAAGGTCCCAGACATAAGGTAGGACTCCGATTAATATTCCTGGGCTGAGGGGAGGCTGGGGGGGGCTTGATTTTAGGCTGGTCACGAGGAGCTGCTGGTGGCTTCTCTCTCCCTCCCTCTCTGCTTCACACCAGTCAGATAATTACCTATTTAGATTCCCCCCTGACCGTCTTTCTAATGTGAATGAAGAGGAACCTCAGCGTGTGAATGATGGCAGAAGACCTGATGGTAATAAACACAGGAGAAATGAATATACCGTTGTTCAACACTTACAAGTTTTTCTTAATAGGTGACCATATAGTTGGAAACTTGCATTTTGAACTTGCCGCTGTTTTAGGGGACATTTGTTGTGCTGGTAAAGGATGACTAACAGATGCACTTTGATGAGCGGAAGCAAGCCACACCAACTGGATGTTGATGTCCTTTGGCTGATTCGTCTAAATCAGTGGAAAAGGAGGGGACATTTGTTTTCGGTGGAGCCGGCGATTTATCAACAATGATTGATACCCAGCAACGCTAGACTGCCTCAGGCTGCACTCATCCATTCAAGCCACTCACAGTGATTTGCCAGAGAAATTCACACACTAAACTCCGGACACTTTATTGCTGAACTGTGGCCATATCGCCCATATACAGAGGACTACTTTACCTGCATACATACAGCAGATAATGATGTTTTGCCATTTACAAACTACCACTAGTCATTGTAAATTGCATTACATAAGGCATATTACAGTTAATTCCAGCAGCAGTGCACATGATCTCAGGTGTGAGTCACACAGATGAGCACGTGAACAGAGAAGTGTTTTTACAACTAGGTTGATAATTATAATCAGACACTCACTCAAAGGTATCTCTAGATAACGTGGTCTCTTGCCACTGTGGCTGTTGCTTGACATTAAACAACAGTGAACAAAAAAGAAAAGGTCTTAGTCTCGTCGTCTCAGTTTCACGCTGTGTGTGTAGCTCGTCCGGTCCTTTGTGTTTTTAACTATTTGGGTCAGGTAACAGGCTACAGTAAAGTACACATCCCTATAGAATTTATACTCATAAAGTTTAAACGCATAGCATTTTACACATGAATATATCAGCCAACAACTATTTTTGTATCATAAGTGATGGTGGTGTAATGGCATCATGAGCAGAAACTCACATCACACTCCCTCTGCGTGGGTTTTTGATGTAAGTTCTTTCTTTTCTGTAGCTGGCTCTAGATGCACATTCAGAAATATTCAAGCTAAAAGTGAACCTGTATTACCTGGAAAGGCTGTAATTGCTCCAGGAAAATTGTAGGCTAAGTCTGCACTGGTCAAGTCTGGTAGCTAAAACTGACAGGCTCCAACCTGTCCAAAAAAGCATCTAGCATTGGCCCAACTTCAAATCAGCCCACACTGGAAAACCAGCTTTACCAGAACCAGAACCCTTATGTAATCCTGTAAAAAAGTAAAACTCAAATGACCCTGTAGAGCTACTCTGATATCTGCCTATGATTGACTCATATTGTGGTATTTCGTGAAAAGGTTATAGTACAGTGTGTCGTAAAAGTGCCAAATTCATCATTGTATGGTATATTATAAGTCCGTGTAAGAAATTCATTCTAGATTAAGTCATAAAAGTGCCAAACAATGCCACATTGCCACAAATCATTCCACAAAAGTGTGCCACAAAACAGCATTTTATAGTATAGTGTGTTGTAAAAAACACGCCCAAAAATGGCATGCCGTTGACCAAGATATCAAACATGCTATGGTATATTAAAAAAAATCGGAAAACAGACTGAAACAAAATAGAAATACTGGGGTTTGTAGTAAACTTGCCAAAAGCCATCACAGTATAATCATCTGTCATCTGTCTTTCACAATTCAGCAATAATTCAAACTCTAAAACTCTGAATGCCAACTCTGTATAACTCTTCTGTATAATGAATGTAAGTAACAGAATTCCTAAGACGTGCTGCTGTTTTTGACCAGGACAACATTAGACAATACACAGTTGGATGCTTGACATGGAGCAAATGCAATTGTGCTTGCTACATTGATTTAAGTTCAGCAAAATAAAGGGATCAACATCTCTAGTGGAGTCCTCAATTGATTTTAGCCTTTTTGTGTGTGTGTGTGTGTGTGTGTGTGTGTGTGTGTGTGTGTGTGTGTGTGTGTGTGTGTGTTTTAAGACTGAAACTTTCAGTCTCAAAACGGAAGAAGTTGAGAATTGAAATAAAAAGATTTTGCATTGATTTTTGAATTTGTTGATCAATTCACTGTTTTTGTTTGTGACGTTCATTCAAATGCCATGGTCTTTTGACTGCATTGACCTTATGCACCGTTTTCGCAACACACACACACACAGAAACGCAGGTGGACTGGCTTAGAGATGCAGGACGCTTTCTTATGCTTAAATGTCCTGTGATATTTGTGAAAAACATTGATCGGACTCAGGACTGAAAACGTCTGAAAATGTTGTATATTGCAAAGATGACCTACAGCACATGCTGTTTCTACTAAAATCTAATATTAAACATCATGTGTGATGTAATTCAGCACAATAGAATATAAATCACTCAAAACTGTATTCCACTGAGGACAACCGTTAGATTTCTTACCTATGCTGCTCCTTATGAAGCACATTTTGTTGTGTTATGGACACAATAAAGGTGATATTTCAAAGGCTAAAGATCCTCTGGGCCTCTGAGGTGGAGAGTTTGCCATAGCAACTGCTGCCGGAGACTTTCACTGTTCCTGTAGTTCCTAAAATATGAGTCAGTATAACTGACTCATATTTTAATGCAAATGTTCAGAAGTTGCCTTTAGGTCACAGAGGTATTCAAGCCTCAAAGAAACTTAGCCCAGTGGGTGATCCAGAATGTTTTCCCCTGCCAAACAGATTCATTATAGGCAAACAAACCTGAGTGGATGCCATGGAGTTGCATCTCGACACTTATATGAATAAACCTCTAGGCAGCTGCAATTTTAGATACAAGCAGCCAAGGCAATTATCTGGAGGTGTGTCAAATAGTTTTTTTGAGCAAAGTAAAAGCAACCTGCTTATTTTTAACCTTTTACTCTCTCTCTATTTCTCTCTCTCTCCACGTTCTAATTTACCTCTCATTATGGCCAAAGCCTGCAACCTTGAGTATGAGTGGTTCATACAAACCAACAATCATGGAATCCACATGAAATAATGTCCACTGATAATTCCAATAAAATGTATTTAAACTATGAAAAACTTCTTGGTCTGGTTTTCCAGTGAATCAAAACAAGCCATGACACCCACCCATGAATACAACACTACACCAGTAATAAAGAAGCAAAAATCTGTAAAATCAGCCATCAACACGAGACCCACATGGTGGGAATTTCAACGATGGTTAAAGAAGACGTGTACAGATTTGTTTCTTTCCAGAGTATCTGTTATAAAGCATACAGTATATATTCTCAAAAAATGTACACATTAGTTATCCCTATAGGAAAGATCTGGGTAAACAAACAGACAATGAGCAGTTAACTCTCTTTGCACTATATCCAAACATAAAACCAACAAATTTGTGCTATTAGTTTCGCAGCCCCTACTTTTTATAATTTAAAGTTATGCATGTTTAGCATTAAGCTGCCATTACAACTACCTTTCAGGAGTCGACAATGCCGGCGTGATAACATCCAATGATGTGGCTTATGTGTTCTTGATTCTTTTATCTGGATAAAATAAGTCAGACATACCAAACATTGCCACGAAAAGGCAAAATTAGAAGCATTACGTGATTATGTGTGACCCATTCCTTTGCAACGTGCTGCATATTATTATGTTGTGTGTCTGACTTAAACTTAACACTGAGTACTGTATCAGTAACATAAAGACAGTTATAGGAAATGATAAATGACCTTACAAGCGCATGTAGTGGCAGAAGAATATATCTGGTTTTAGAAATGGCAGCCACAAGAATGTTCTCAGAAGTGATTTGTGCAGCAGTCAAAGTGTAAAATATGTATTTGTATTTGTTAGTTACAGTGATGGATGAATACTAAAATATTCCTGGAATGGCAGGAGGGTAACAACAAAATATGGAGTCATGACATAGAATGGTTCTAATCTATATTTCTTTCTAGTCACAACTGGTTTACTTTTCACTGTTTTATTGCAGATGAAAAACTATCAGTATTACTGTTGAAGTGGATCACATGCTCTTTCTATAATGTGTTTTTAGGGACTGGTCCTATAGAATAAATTAAACTAAGAAAGAATATGTACAGTAAGTGTTGTCAAACAAACTTAACAAGTGCAAGAAGTGACAGCACAGCCCCAGTATAGTCAGCTTCACGTACTGTACATTATGCTGCTATCGCAAAATTTAGTGGAGCAGACTGAAACAAGATATAAATATATATATATATATATATATATATCTCCTGCTAAATGTATGATTCTGAATGCATCTCAATCAATGGACCTGGTGCTTCAAGCAATAAGGAATCAATAATTTGTTGTATAGTCAGCGGCAAGTACACAACTCTTAAACAAAGAAAAATAAATGGACTGTAAACACAATATAACTATTCCATTATGCTATTGAAAAGGCCAGCAGCAACTGGGACGAATGATTTCTAAAGTCTAATTATATTGCAGGTTGGCAGAATGGATCAGCAACCAGAAGGCAGCAGCTTGAACTCCTCAGTCCAGTCAATCCAGCCAGGATTGACTGGATCTCCTTCAAAGTCCTAACTGTGTACAGATGAGTGAAGCCATTCAAGGTCCTACCCTCTATTCGCTGCAAACCTTGTCAATACCCTGCAATCTATTGTGTTTTTAAGGATATTTAACCAGGTACTGACCAACAAAGAAGACTATTTTTTTTCCAACACAGCTATCACCTAAACCTTGAAGGTCGGCTTGTCATCCATTGCAATGCCAAGATGTTTATCCTGCTGCACAAACAGCCTGATCATTAATCACAACAGGTGAGACTGTTATTGTCATTTCATAGTCACATCAAATGAAGTGTCAAGCAGTGGAAAAAAATACCAGTTTTGTGTGCATTCCAATGATGATGATGAGGTTGTATAATATACAAATAATATATAAAAACCATGAGGAGTACGTCATCAGTAGATTATATCTTGCATGTCTAATGCTTATATTTTCAACTACAGAGTATTGTCCATGAGCTGCAGTGAACTGTGAGATCTCCGTGTTACTACTAATATCTGAAATGAGCAATCAGATCAATTCTATTCAGCCAATTCTCTTTATCTTTACGTTTTCAAAACCCTTAAGCCATATACAGATAAAAAGCATCTGCTGTTGTTCCTTAGTAAAAGAGTAACACAGCTGTGTCATGCAGATTGTTTTGCATCAGTCAAACTAAAAGAACCTAGCAAGCACCATCTGCCCGAATCTACATATGCACTTTTTTTTAAACTGGCTAATGGTTCCACATGAGATTAGTTTATCACGTTGTGCATCATAGTCAATGGTACACAAATGGAGTGTAATGTCAGGTAATGGCACATGTTCCATTGTCCTATCGTGTCCTTCATTTGAGAGACTGAAGTGAGCGAGTGGTGTTTATGTCTTCATCTGTATGGCATGACGACATATAATAACAGTATAATGAGCAAGATAGGAACCTATAGGTGAATGTCAACTTGTTTTATTTAGGTACGTTAGAGGAAATCCCAAGGACTTTATACAAAGCTTTGGTGTTGTGTAATTCTGTACAGTTGTGCTGGCTGCCTCATTCCACCACAGATGATTTACTTGCCGAGGTAACTGAATTTCACTTTCTATACTTGAAGTTAAATTTCTCTGGGTACATTATAATGACAGAGTAGATTAATTCAAACACCTTGCCTCACAGATCGTTTGCAGTTTCTTCTAGAATTAGGAATTATGCATGACTTTGATATGCTGATGCTATCTCTCTATTCTTTTGCATACTGTGCAGTGCACCTTGCATGAACTCTGTATCAAACTTTTTTTCTTCTTGTTAACTACTAAAGTTATTTCAGCATAGATTAACAAAAATGAAATCATGTTTTGGAGGCTGGGTAACCTTACACTTTAGAAACTACTCTGTGGCAAGTGTCCCCTATGGCCCAACATTGTCAGTTTGAGTCTGGCTGGAGGGTGTTTGCAGAACGTCATACCCACTCTCTCTTAATGTTCACCGTCTGTGACTCCTATCGATCCACTGCTAAATCTACCCAAATGTATCATAAGAACACTGCTGCAAGAGACAAAAGAAAAAAAATGCTGGCAACTTCCCATGATCATAATGGACCTGACATTTTGTTGATCCTCAGAGGGATGAGGAGCAAACTGAGAATTATATGATCCTAGTACCTCAAGAAAATCAGTATTAGCCTTGTCTTTTAAAATTATACAGGCAATACCCATGATTTGTATGGATTTCAATACTTTTGCATAGAAAACAAGCATAAAATCAGGAAAATTAGTCATCACTAATGTATCACATACCTCATGTTTAATATGTTTAGTCAGTTATATTCATATAGAATGATCATTAAGGGCTGATTAACGACACAATGCAAGACTTTTTAATTGTGTTGCCGGGATGTCTAATGTTATTCAGCTGAATATTGAATTGGAATAGGGTTAATTCATATGCAGCAGACAATGGTATTTGATAGATGTAGCAGCTCAAAGTGACAGGTGGGGTGGGTGTTAACAAGCAGGCCAGAAAAGAAGGGACACAGAATTACAGCCCCAGCTTTATGATTTTCTCATCTGTTCGTGTTCTTGGAATAATGTTGCAAATGCTGTAAGGTAAAAGCTGAATAAGTAATGTGCAGAGTTAATAGATCTTAGCATCCTGTTCTCCCAGGAATAACCTTACTGTAGACTGTCCTTCTCATGAAATGAATTCAAAAGTGTTAAATTTGTGACAGAGAAAGTCAAAATTGAAATAATAATGGGCCAATATGATGCGAAATATTAAACATGATCTTTCCACTTATTTCATTTCACTTTGTTTCTTATTTAAGTGTTTTTTGTGACGGCAACATGCTAATATTCGTCTTACTCCCAAAATAACACCTTATCAACAGCTAAATCCAGTAACATCTTTGGATACAATTTATGAATAACAACATAATCTAAAAAAAGAACTTTATTCTGAAGATTCTTTTTCATGTGTTTTGTGTTATTTGTTTTTTTCCTCATCTGAAACTATCCAAGGTCCTGAAACATGACAGGGCTTTTAGATTGAGAGTTGGAGTAATTTACAATTGAAGTAGAAAGGGTTGTTTATATTATACAATGTGAACCTGTCAGTGGTAGCAAAATGGCTGATTGAACAAGTGAGTTAAACAATAAAAAGTGTTTTTTTTTTAAAAATTCATGTTGGTGAAACTTTTCCATTAGTAAGTTGTCAGATTTTGAAGCTGTTAAGAGCAAACTTATTCCTGACATAACAGAAACTTCTGTGACCTCTTTACTTATTTGAGCATCTTTGAGTTTCAGTTTTCAATTTCTCAAGATTTCTCAATCAATTTCCAACAAAGGGACGTGGGGTGAACACAGTATCGATGCTGGGTCTCCTTGCTGAGGCAGAGAATCAAGATGAGTCAGGCAGTGGGGTGGATATGTTCTGATTGAGAGCAGAGACAGCTCATGATAGCTTATCAAAAGGTGAGGTTTTTACCATCCACACCGAGGAATGAGCTTCTTCCGCTGGGAGAATGTTGCTGTATTTGGATTCAGCGCTTTTTAATCTCACAGGGATGAGATGAGACTGAACCACCCCTCCCTCTGATCTCCATTCTCCTCTAAATGAAGTGATAGCGAAAAGGCACCCTGTTCGCCATCACCATCATCTCAGAACATTGTGAATGAAACAGAGCATCCATAATGAATTTCTGTCTCAGAATTTTGGGAAAAACCTCAACTATTGTAGACCAAAGGTGAGTAGACACCATCAGACATCTCATACACACACACACACACACACACACACTTACATATACAGTATGTATGGGGTGTATTGTGCACTTCCATTTGTGAAGTACATTTGTAAAACTATCTATCAACTACAGTGGAAGTGTCCATTTAGAGTTTGTGTTTGTGTTATTTTTTATTAATAGTGCTGTACACTGTACAAGTATTTCCATTTAGCACACACAGAAATTATTCGTCCTAAATGTTTCAACAAGATGAAAAGATTTGTTGTGATAATAAGATAGAAAAGAGGTGACAGCAGTAGACAGGCTGCCCTTCTCCAGGAAACTTTTCTAACTGTGCTGTGGTGTTGTTGGAAAACTACTGGTGCCATGTGTAGCATCAAATTCTAATCATATCATAGTTGCAGGAAAACAAAATCTGAAAAATCTATTTTTTTTTACTGACTTTTTCTTTCAGACTGACAAACATGTTTGTTTGGCTGCTCTGTAAACCAGTGGCTGCTCTGGCAACCACTTGCTGCCTTGTAGGTCTCAACTTTGTGTTTTCACAGAGTTGTTTTAGGACTTAGACTTGTTTTGAGAGGTTTAACTGCCGAGTGGATGTGACTGAGATTTGAACAGGGTTGGTTAACAACATAGAAAAACAAATGATGTGTGTCATATTACAAAAAAACATTGATTTTGAGATGCAAAGAGCAAAAAAAAAAAAAAAAAAAAAAACACATATCAGCTACAACATGAAAACCTGTTACAGATAAAAATCTCATGAGTGAGGGTCATAAAAAAATCAGTGTCAGATAAAAAACAGGCTGCATGATATTCCTTTTAAGTAGAGATACTTGAATCATATTCACTTGAGAGGCTGGTTTGTTGATTTATGCATTTGACCAGTGGCATCAACACAAAACATGTCCCTTCCATTGCCAGGCACTGTGTAGGTGGTGAATTGCATCCTGGTGTGCAAAGCCAAGGTTCAGAGGCTTTGTGAAAGGCATAAGTGTCCTTATGTCTTTGAAACAGAATTTTTTTACATTTGATAGCTCCTGCAAACAAAAACATACAATATTTGTTTTTCTTTGTGAGATATGATGGTGATGCTGAAAAGATAAATGATACTAAGGAGTACTAAGGAGTCATGCTATAGTATTTAAAAAACATTCACCCAGTGCTTGTTAAAAACTATGTATATAAGTATATATACTGTATACTCCTGTAATACCTTACGCTTGACTATCATTATAGGTTTATCAATTCCACTAAGAGGAAAAGCATAATAATTTCCTTTCAAGATTCAATTGTTCAGGTAAATCCCGGTGGCACAGATGTATCTTAGGTCCTGTTGCACATGGTGGATAATGCAGCAGAGAGATGAGACCAAGGGTTGATGAATTTGTCTAATGTTGAGGAAATATAGTCACTATTTCCATTTGGAAATAAGCAAATACATATTAGATCCACATCCATGACTTTGATTGAAGGAAGTTGAAAATAATGTGGCGCTAATAAAAGGAATGTCTAACCTCGTCAGCAAAAATCAAGGGTGACCTCTGTATTAGTATTAGCTCTGCACTGTCCTGAGGAATAATGTTAAACAAAAGAGTGATTGTAATAGGATACAGAACACCCAGGCACATCATTGATGGTACTAAATGGAGTGTCTGGCTCAGTCCCAAGACTCACACTTGTGGTCTGTGGATTTTTTCCAGGTTTCTACTTGTGTTACGGATTTCTGGTAATTAACAACAGTGCTCAAGTGCCCATTAAGACAGGAAGTGTCAGTTGTGGAGGATTTTCAAAACGCACTGGGACCCTCTGGGTTAATGAGGTCACCCCATCCCCAGCCGCAGCTCTGAACCACCTGAGATATTGTTTCTTTCCCACAGTGAAGCACTGTTAAGTAAAACCTACAAAACAGATTTCCGGTAACGGTCATGGAAACAAAAAAGAGCATGACACAGAGAAGTGCGTTTATATCAATACAGTCAGCTTAATTTGGATTAATGTACATCTCACATTAAATTATACTTTTAACAAACCTGATAAATAAATAAATAAATAAATGAAATCGAGCTGTGTCCAGTATGTCCAGGAACAGCTCACAGAATGTAACTCTGGATTATTGTATCATAATAGTGTGCAAACCAGACAAAAATCAATCACTAAAATTTAAATCATATCCTTAAAATATGTGTGGCATAAATAAAAGCCCTGCTTTGCCTTTACAAAAATCCTCCCACAGCCTCCCAACTGCTCATCCACTAACTTCACTAGCTTCAGGAACACTGCATTGTTATTACTCAGCTGGTGTTTGTTGAAATATATTTATGCATTCATCCAGTTTCTTAATCTACTAGAAATTTAAGCATGCTCTGATCTTTTTTTTTTCAGTCAGTAGAATTTTAAAATGCCAGACTCGACATAGTGTGGTCTGAGCAATGGATAATGGCTTTTCTGCAATGTCCACAACAGTGATATGTTTACTGCACATCTTTCTTTATGTCACTGCTGCTACTCCCAGTGTTTTCCAAAACCAGTCTCACTCACTATTTAAAATGACCCCCCCCCCACTCTGTTTTCCCTGCCATTACATTTCTCTAACCAAACCTGTAGCTGAGGTTTAGCTGACGTTGTAGTTTACATGAAAACTATTTATCACACTGCAGTTAATGTATTTACTTTGCTACTGTGTTTGCAAATGCAACATTCCTGGTTGCTGATCGTTTACTGAACAATATTACAGTATATACCACATCAGGAGCAATGGGTACTTACATGTTCTTTTCTTAGTAGGTCACCAGGGTGATCAATATAATGCAGCCACGGCTGAGAGAACATAACAAAAACTACAGTGGAAAAAAAGATAGAAGAGGAAAACACTTTTCCTACATTAGACACACTCTCATGGTTGATCATGAACAGATGATTAATCCACCCTCGTGCAAAATCATATCAATGTAGAAAAAAAAATGGCCTTGAGGAAACAAGAACGAGCATCAGACGGATTTATATTGCATCACCTCAACAAATTAAACTTTTGAATTCAAAATATTATACCACCAACATTCTCAATAAATGGTCAATAATCTGCGCAACAAACATCTACAACAGACATCTATAACAGGCACCTATAACCAACACCTGTCACAGTACTAAGATTTGGAGAACATGCTTTCTCTACCCTATCATGTCTGAATCTTTTTCATTTCACCTGAGTCAGTATTAGAAAAATCTTTCATTTCCAAGGAGACACTACAGTGATGTGTTATTAAGTCTGCGGGATTGAAAGTGAAAGCAGTTCTAGTCCTTATTCAAATAGCGTGTAAGCGATTCTATCAAACTATTATCTGGATAACCTGTGAGCCAACTCCCGAGGACAACAACAACTAAGGGGAGAAATACCAGACAGAAAAGGGAACTGAAGCACGTCCGATGACCCCAGCTGACCCTCAAGCCCCCAGATTTCTATATCACTACATTCAAGAACAGGATGAGGTGGGGTGTTTTGTGACTGGCTCAGATATCATCTATCTACTATCACTACTACTCTGTGGATATAGTGTAGTCAGGGAATACACACACACACACACTGTACACACCAGGCAGGGTTCAGGTCCTACTTTATCAAACTCAAACAAATTTTAATCACAAGCAATGCTGTGTTGGAAATGAAGAACAAAAATGCAAAGACAATTTTTTTTTCAAGACAGCAACTTGCTGATGTTGTACGTTTGATTAACTGACTGTAACTAACCATTATGCTGCCTGATAATAATCTCTTGTTTTGCTGTTTGCCATGCAGCCTTCTTTTATTATTCCTATTTGAATCTGTTGCAGTAACATGCCAGACACAGAAACAATTACCATAAGATAAACACCTTGTGGTTTCCACGTGTCAGGAAGCCAATATCTGAGCAACGCCAACAGACTCAGAGGCTCAAAGGCTGTTAGGTTTTCTGTTTTTGAGTAATGTTATAGCAAACACAGAGGCCAGTTGTCAGCCAAGGGTGGGTGTTTGACAGTTTCATTCAGTCTGACGGAAAATAAACCACTGCGTTATGAGCAATTATTGATTTTCTTGGGGGTAGTTTTTTTTCGATTAGAAAGGAACAGTATGTGTAATGCTGATCTTGCCAACTTCCATTATCAGTATGTCTTTGATGTGTCAGGGACCCTCGAACATGTTCCGAAACTTTCTTGTGGTAGTTTAATGAGTGTGTTTCTTCCCCATGTTATTAAGTAACCGTGCATTTCATTGCAGTTTGTGTAATGCTTCATTTGTGATATGGAGCATATGTGTAATTATTAACTATGTAACCATTATTACTAAAATAATAAATATAATATATTGTTTGATTTTTACATACATACCTGTAGACACAAGTCCCTAAATAACAATGCTATGCAGAACATTACTATCAGTTTGGCTTATAATATGAACAAATGTTGATTGTAGAAGAATGAATTACCATTAAACCATTAATTGAATGGGTTCTCTATTGATTAATCTTCACTGCTATATTCTGACATTGGCAGTGCAGCAGTACGTAGTGGTACAGCTGAATATAGATGTAGGATGTAAAAAAAGTTCAGATGTTTGAGATGCCTACTTACTGGAGTTGTAGTTGGGTGCAGATGGCTTCCTGACATCATGAGGCACAAATTTCAAAAACAGTCTAATCATATGCATGTGGGCCTCTAGTCAGCCGTTCTCTCCACCAGCATTCATTTGTTGATGGGAGTCTGCCTTGAGGTAGTCTGCAGTGCCAAACAAGCGAGGCTGTACATCATTAGTGGTCGTCCACTTGGAGAGACTGCATTCCTGCTGGGGCCATTTCTGTGGCAGCTCCATAGATAACTTCTTGCAGCTCCATCTGTTAACAGAAGATTATTTGTTAACATGTATTCCTCACAGATCTTTTCAATTGTTCATATGTGCTTTCAAAGAGTTACTGTATACTGCACTCATCAGCTCACTGTGAGGAGATTCAAACACAGCTCAGTCCAACGAGTGAAGGGGGACAACATATGTTTCTATAAATTGCATTTCAGCGAATAATTGTAACAGTGGGCTGTGCCATTTTTACTTACTATAGTTGTGTCAGAAATACACACACTGTGCTTTGAAGAAGTTATAACAGTGTCCAAGAACTACTGCACTGGACAACTGGGCATGTGAATAGCACTGCTTTACTGTCAAACTGAATAGACTTGTCTAATCCAGTGAAGTGAAGTCATTCTTATCTTGATTCAACAAAAAGGCAGGGAGATTATTCTCAATTATTTCCAGACATAGAAATTCTATTAAATTTTGGTCCACCAAGAAATACACAATGTTTTTCAAAGATGATACATGTGCATATGTATGTTTCTGCTGCTCTGTATGTTGCATATTTAAACCTAAACATCGCCCTTTGCTATTATTGCACAGCCCATAAATAAATTGTGTTTGACATAATTATCTTAGCTGGTGATCTAACGGCTCTCAGTCAACACAGGTCTGAGCTGATTCACTTTGGACTGCTGCTCTGCTGTTTCTATGTCATTATTAGAGTAACCAGCAATCATCCTGGGATTGCTATTGATGGAGAAAGAAAAAAAAGACAAATTTATTGACAGTAGGTAATGGCCCTATTAACACTATCATGGAGGGCAAATGACATATACTGTACATAAAGCCTTCCCTGTTTCACATTATGTGATTAAAGCGTTGGAAAATTATTGCGTCACTCTATTTCTGGGTATTTTTCTGTTTTTCTTTCTTGTAATTCGGTTATATTTTAATAGGCCCCAGTGGAACCTTTTTAAAACTGAACCTGAGGACATTTCTCTTATAATTTAACAACTACTTTTAGAAAAATGTTACAAAGCTAGGTCTTAAAAATACATATCTGTATCTATTTTCAAGATTCACGCTTTGTGTTCCATGTTAATGTTCAATGTTCAGTGAGAACAGTTTCTTACAAGCTCTAACAACAGCACTATGTATGATATTGCATTTTTGTATTATCCTTTCCAACCATAAAATCCATAAAAATTCGGAGCCTGTATGTAAACACTCATCCTCCCTCTGAAACCCTTGTGTCTGCTCATTTAAATGTTGCTGTCCAAGGTGCTGAAAGCATCCACTATCCTGTACCTGTTTCAGCCTTGGAGAGAAGATATGCAGTCGTGCCCTGCTACTGCACAGCTGAGCAGATTGCTTGTTTACTCAAAGTGTATTAAAATGCACCAGATGATGAACCAAGTGCACTTCGTGTCCATAGCAATACAACATCTGAGCTTTAAGTCAATGAGCTTTAAGGCTTTATAAGCTACCTGAAGAACGTCAGACACGCATATATAAAGTGACGCTGACAATGCACATTTTAACTTGTGTTTTTAATGTGATAACTGACTAGAAGCACAAACACAAAGAAAACAGAGAATGTTTTTGGATGTTTAGGCTGGTTTCCCGGACAACCACAGCCTGTGGTGCTGGGATAAATGGAGAGGGAGACCGCAGAGACCTTTGTCTGTGTTTTTGTCTGCAGAGAGGATTGTTTTAACGTCATTAGTCACATTGCAAGTACTGTTGTTCTGCTGTTGTTCACAACTACAGATCTACAGACACAACTGGAGTTGTACTTGCTCTAAATATCCTTTATCACAGACACTTATGATTCTTATGAACACATGAGGCAGCAAGTTATTGCAGAATGTATTTTGAGATAACCAAAGAGAATGGTGAATAGATACATACATACAAACATAAACACAAACACACATACATACATACTGTACATACACATACACGCACACATACATACATACATAATGTAGACTCACACATAAATACTGTACATACATACTGTACATACATGCATGCATGCTTGCATACATACACAACATACGACATTCACGTTTTATTCAAACACATAAAATGCACTGGACCTTACCTGCCAGAGTTTGATGGCTGATTTTGGCGGATGAGGGAAAGCAAGCATCTTAGAGTTTCTGTCTTTTGGTCTTAACCTACAGCAAATCTGAAAAAAAGAGAAGGCATTAATGACCAACCCTAATGGGATCATAGTCCTCCAGAGAGTCTTTTAACCCAGTGAATGCATCTTATCTGATGTGAGTCCCCTCTTTTAGACAAACAGTACATTCACATTCTGTCTTCACACACCATCCAAGCATGAAGATGATGAGTGAGGTTGAAGGTCAGGCCACGAGGGAGCAGCAGAAAAATAGGTATTAAATACAACACAAATGTGGAGAGGGTTTAGTAGCTGAACAAATGATGCAGGTCTAAACCCAAATAATGTATTAATTTACACCATCTAATAGATTTGAAACACCAAGTCTAAACAATGTTTTAAACCTTTAGCTTATTTTTCAACAACTTTTGAAAATTAGTTGAATAAATGTCATGCGACCACCACACTAGTCTATAGTGCTTTTCGTACAAAGTTTCCTCCAGCTTTGAGAAGAAGCATCAGGGTCCCCTGAGGTTTCTAAGGCTGTATTCATCATTGCGGGTTGTGGAGAGAGTGTGGCTCTACAAACAAGTGCTGCCCTGAAATAGTGTTGCCTTGACAGAGCATCCTTATCTCGCTTTTAAATGATTGTTTGTTTAGGAGATGTCTACTGTTAAATCATTAACTAACAGGAATCATCTGTGTTAATACAAAACAAACTACTTAAAAATATGTATTGTTTTGTTCCTTTCTTCCTGGTGAGGTGCTTAGGGGTGGCTATGCATTTGGAAAATGTGCACTGCATAATGATCTGTAAACATGTTTTAAGGTAAGCCGTACTATAATGCATGTATGATAAATAAGTAGCTAAAACCCATAACTATCCTGATTACCCAGCCTAATGCATTTTAATGGTGCTGTTCAGAACCAGCCATCATTTTCTCATTATTTTCAGTCTTCCTGCTAACTGAACTGTGCTAAACAAAGCAGCTGCTGGCTCCAGCTACATTCACCACACAGATGTGAGAGTTGTGTCAGCTCTTGTCATTTAAAATTACAGATTAGGAATAACAACGCAAAAAAGTGTCTAAAGTGTTTTTAAAGAAGTAGATAATAGTTTTTCTTGGAAGCTGATTTTACCATAATCACCACTTTCAGCTTTAATGCTCTCCTTACCACATTTTAAATGTAGTGTCCCAGAGGGTGCACTACATTTAAAATGCAAATGCTGTCAAACACATCTTCTTTTTGATATATATATATATATATAAAACAGAAGTGACAGCTACCGCGTCATTACATTACATTCATCGTCAATAGATTCAGTGCAGATGCAACTGTTAAATCCTTAATTACGCAAATTAAGGGCAAATAGACAATGTGAATCTGGAATGATAATGCAGCACTTAACTACGCCTTTCCTCTTCAACAGTATATAATTTTCAAGTCATTCAGTAAAGACTGCAAAGTGGTTCTCAAGTCTAGACACTGTCTGAATGCAGAGTTTACATTTCAAGTCAGGCAGAGATTTGCAAGATAGACAAAGACTTCTGGGAAGACAATATTTGGGCAATGGGCATATGGTTTTGTTGCTTTGTTATAACTGTAAGTGTCTACATCATGTTTGCCAGCGCCGTGCAGAGACCGTTGGAGGGGCAGGGGCTCAAATTTTCAGGCACCCCCCACCCCATATATATCAACAAACAATTCATTTTTTAACACTTATTAATCTATAAGTCTAATAATAATAATAATAATAATAATAATAAGGATAATAATAATAATAATAAAGCAATATTGAATATTTTAATGGCCACTCAAGAGGGCACTTTGGACTGAAAGGGGCAAGAGGGGCGGGGCTCAAGCCCATAAAGCCCACCCCTCTGCACGTGCATGATGTTCGCGATGACAATCAAGACAACATGAGGCTCAAAATGAGGAGATGCCTTTCAGCAATGGCAGAACACACAATGTATCATTGTCTATGCTGTTTTTTTCAACAAAGTCCAACTTCCTTTTGAAAGGTGGAGTAGCCAGCTGACAATTCTGGCTCAGGAAACCCTCCACTGCGATATGCAATGCTCCCAACGCAGGCACAAAATGGATGAATCTGTTAATAGTGCTGTCCTCATATTACAATACCATCTGTTCCATGGCAGGTCGCTGAGGGGTTTGCCATCAATTTGACTGTGCAGATTGAATTTTTATGCAGTCTCTTTTCTTTCCGGTCTCGAAAACGTACTTGTTCTATCTTGGAGAAGTGCGACTGGAAAAGAAAGTGACTACAGTGTATATGGTACACATTCCTCGATTCCTGTCTTTTATACCTTGTTTTGAATGCATATAGCCTAAAAAATAGCCTACACAGAAAAACGTACACAATTAAGCAACGTTGAGCTCACACTGTATGTATGTAATATTTCATAGAACTGGTTGTATTGTGCGTGACTGCCGATGTTTGTTTATATTCTATTATGAGCCACTAAATGCTTATTATTGCGCCTGAAAGGAATAGAGGTCAATTTTTCTCCTCCTCTGTATTGAATTGAGAACAGCCGGATAGTAGATTCATTCCTATAAACATAATTTATCACCAGGAAAGCAAAGGAAATTAGATTTCTGCAGGGTGTGTACTAAACAAAATCACTACTATTACAAGATTACCTCACACGTTGCAAAGGTTGCCTGACCTCATTCTTGGAGGAAATGCATGAACGTCTCGGCATCAACGAAGATATTTAACAAACAATTTTTTTTAATAGCTTACAGCCAATAATGTACTTCACCAAAGATGTTGTGTGTAAGTGTCTCTCTGTATGAGCTGAAGAGTACTGATGGCTTCACTGTCATCAGCGAGGACAGTGTAACAGACTGGCATGGCAGACTCACTGCTGAAGATGGACTCATTTTACCAAAACTGCTCGAGGAAATGGCCAAAGAGTCTTTGGCGAAGAGTGGAAATGGGAGTTCTTCACTGCCATGATATGAAACACGGATAGATGCACATTTAAAGCCCTCAGCAAAGCACTGGTAACTATTAGACTTGTCAAACTGACATGTTAATGTTCCAAATATATATCTATATACTGTATATGTTTTTGAGAAAACGTTTATATAACAGGTATATTTAATCACACATATAATCCTCCATTACACGGCACTACTACACTTATAACTTCATATAATTGTCATTTAAGGAGCACCATCCAGCCACAAGTCAACAAGAGTTTAATTAAATGGAGTCATTCTTCCTGTTCTGGTTTTATGTGTTGGATATGGAAGCCGTGCAGTACTGAAAGTCTCATGCCTCTGCCTATAAGCATTAATGGTACAGTCTCACAGAGGCATACTGCAAGTGCGAGCTCTGGACTGTGACACTGTAATGCCCAATTTAAGCTGGAGCTCAGACCTCCCACGGACCAGCAGATCTGTTCTGCGTTTTACTGCTGGGCCTTTGTTGATGTGTTATGAAGACAGAAGAAGCACCAGGTTTTAATCGGGACCACACTGTGTCTTTATCTCTGACATTAGAGGACATTAGAAGGACGAGTTAGGATGTGGGAGTTAACTCATAGAGATGGTTGACTATAACTCCAACACAAACAAAACCACATTTTCCAGTAATATAACCAAGTAGGGGAATTAACTGCAGAACACTCTTTTACTGTTTTTATTACAGACCATTTATTTATTTATTTATTGGGGGTTACAGTTCCAAAACAGGGAATGAGAAATTATTCTTCAAGGAGTCATGCCAGTGTAACATCCTCACAGCAAAGAAAACAGCATTTTGTGTGTTTACTCGCTGGTACATCGTTGCTGTATTGTGCCCTGTTTCATACCTTTAATGAATAAATATCATTACTGTAGTGATGGCTGAGGGGATGATGAGACTATGAAGGAAAACGCTGATGCACATTAATGTGGCACCCACGTTTATAATGAAAATAAAATCTGATTATTCAACGTTGATTTCAAACTGTGCAAAACTCAAATCCTCAAATACGCCTGCTCAGTTAATTAGATGGCTTTTTGTACTTGGGGAAATTATTTTTGTTACATCTACACACTTTGTCAGTGCATAGATGGAGAACAAATCATTTGGGACAAAGATGGGGATTGTTTTGTGCCATTAGAATGGTATTAAAATGGGCTCTGCATATGTAACCCCTTTTTTCACAGCAGACATTTTAACTTGTAATAGTTGGAAAACCACAGGCAGTACTAATAACATTATTAACGGCTCTGTTAATTTTAAGCTTCCAAGTAAATCAAGACAGCGTGGCAGTGAGCCACCGTGCAAAATCCCAGGAGCATAAGACATGAGCTGCAGCTTGAAATTCAACCACCATTCATTTTATTATTTACACCTGTTACTGTGACATGTCAACATGTCCGCTGTATCAAACAGCAACTATATATATATACATATATATATAGATCTATAGCTCTCTCTCTCTCTAGATAGATAGATAGATAGATAGATAGATAGATAGATAGATAGATAGATTTGTAAAAATAGATATTAGATATTAGATATTTGTAAAAAATGTTTTTTCAATGTTCAATTTTCAATTTTTCAGACATTTTTATATATAGTGTATATGAAAATGTCTATCTATCTATCTATCTATCTATCTATCTATCTATCTATCTATCTATCTATCTATCTATCTATCTATCTGTAGATAGATAGATAGATAGACAGATAGATAGATCTCTATCTATCTATCTGTAGATAGATAGATAGATAGATAGATAGATCTCTATCTATCTATCTATCTGTAGATAGATAGATAGATAGATAGATAGATAAATAGATAGATAGATAGATAGATAGATAGACAGACATTTTCATATACAGTATATGAAAATGTATGAAAATTAATTCTGCAATGTTAATTGCTGGCAGACACCAACCCAGCTGGCAACAACATGTTTATATGATAAAAACCTGTCAACATCCGTGACAGTCTAATACTCATGCCACACTCACAACTCACCCTTTAACATCCTTCATCCTGCATCCTCATCCACATCCTTCACCAGCACTGTCACCTCTTCCCGCTTCCTGACTATTCCCAGTGCAACATGCAGCAACCATCTTCTCCCAGGCCTGTGCCTCCCTCTGCCACAACCAATCACCATTTCCCCTTCCCCTTAAGAACCAGTCCTATACCTTTCACTCTCCTTTGAGTCTAACGATCCACAATCTAAAGTCTGCAGAAAATAAGTATATAAAGCATAACAGGCACATTTATTGCAAACATAGTAACATTACCACTGCTATCTGTTACCATTACCAGCGCCATTAAATTGCTTACACCAATGTAAGCAATTTAAAGTATTTTTTTTACTTTTCAAAGCTTACTACTTTCTTTTCTTAACTGCTGGTTCTGGGCTGTGACTGTAAAACGCAATTTCTCTGCTGGGATCAATAAAATTCTTGGTTGGAGTCACACATGGATTTCTGTTTTTGTTATTATTGATTTTAGTAAGAAAATGCAGCTGCAGTTCAGAATCCATCTACAGACAAACAAATGTTAAAATGAGCTGGCATTATATCCAGCTTATATCATATGAAATGTTAATTAACTGAAAACTGTATGCATGATTTTGAATTATGTTCTAGTATCTTGGAAAATTGCTCCTTTACTCATTACAGCACAGATTAAATTTGATGGTGTTATAATGTAGATTCTTTCAACTGACATGCATCCAACATGGATAAAATATAACAGCACAATTCTTGGAAATGGGAAATGGGTCATTCACAGGAAATGAAAATCATGAAAATCAAGAAAATGTGTGATGGCTGAATGTGAAGAGTCACATGAGTAAACAAATGCTGGCCTGATGAATCAAGAAGAACCAGTCATTAGTGCTATTGTAACTAACCAAAGGGAAATGATCAGCGTTGCCTTCCTGTGATTTCATCTGTTCTATCAATTGAATTATCCTGAGGGAAAAGAGAAATAGTTTGAGCTACATGAGGAGACTGAAATCTAGGAAATATAAATATATCGATAATAGAAGAGAAGAGGAGAAAGTGATCTGACAGATTTCTGCTTAAGTACTGAGACATGAAAAATAATAAAGGACACAGGCTAATTGCTAAAACCAGTTTAAATCAGAAAGGTTTAATCATTTCAAATAATATTTTTGCTATTACCTCTGTGTCTGTAATAGTGTGTATTTTGAATTGTTTTAAACATTCTCTCAGGGATTCACATGCTTAAACAAATCTAGAGTCCATTATAATAAAGGTAGAGATGGAATTCACATTTGTCTTTTGAACATTAAAGTCTAAACCAGTAACAGGCACTGATTTTTATATGGATTGAACTGAGCACTCTCAGTGACCTATGAACACAATGTTCACGTAGCTGACAATGAAATAACCTTATTTATGCCTGGACTGTTACTGTAATTCTGACATTACACAAAGAACAATAAGCTTACAAAGACTGCAATCATCAATTAGAAATGAGTTAGTGCTTAAACCTCAGTTTTGTATTCAGCAGACACTGCAGCTGGACTGAGGACAAGCCATCCCCCACAGCGCAGTAAATGTATCTCGTGCTGATGTGAGAGCTTTAACTGACACTGGTGGTAACATCCAGTATAAGCCAGGCATCAGTGAAAGGCATCACGCCACAGGGTGTTGGTTGGAACTGGCACTGAGGTGTAGTGCTGTTTCATTAGTCTCCAGTTCCTGGCCAGTGGCAATGAACAGACAGGCCTGTCAATTAAAATCTGATATGAGTCAGATTAGATTAGAGGCTGTAAACAGGGGTTACATCGGATTAACAGCCCTGTCATTTAGTGGTTTTAGTCAATAATGGTTTCAGTCAATTAATGGTTAACATGAAACTGACATTCAAATTATTAACATCTTAATCATAAAATAAAAATAACTATTTTATCCATGGAAGAACATATCTGTTCCTGGTCAGGAATAGGCAGAGGTGTGTGGGACGTATGGGGGGGTCAGTTAATCCAAATCAATCACTTGGGGCATGACAGGTTTTGGGATGCAGTCTGTGAAATGCTGGCAGCCGCCTGCTGTTTATCACTGCTGCATTGCTGTTTCTTTGTGCCCAGAAGATTTTTGCAAATCCCACAAAGAATGAATATGTTTCGCAGCTGATGTTTGAACATGTTTGGCATCTTGAGTTTAGCTGCTGTATAATCCCCTGTGTATGACTGTGCTTTTGCTTGAGCAATTCCCATATCAGCCCTGGGGATTATTGTTTATCAGCCAAAGTTATTATCAGTTACACTCTGCAAATTAAGTATGAGTATATAGTGTAGGAAAGAAATAGGTATGCACTAGTATTTATGTGGGTTATATATTATAGGTGGCTTTATTACTTAATTAAGGCTGTATCGTTGCTGTGGTTTATGATTGTGTGTTTCAGACGCATGAGTTAGATAGAAACCTTTGAGCCATTTCCACTGATGGAAAAAAAAAAGGATCATCAAATTACTGACTCCCCATTAGTGTGTCCTCCTTTCGGGCATGGCGGCGTAAAACATAAATTATTCGGATCTCTTCAGTTTTGTTCGAGCCTGACCTCCCACTCATCCCCGCGGTGATCTGTGTCTGTAATTTCTGACAGTACTGGTGTGTTCCGCAGGATCAGTAACACGTGAAAGCTTTAACTCCACTCAGCCCCGCTGAAGACATTAGAGGGACAGACGTGGGCTGGTAAAATGGGACAGTCGTATGAGAAAACAGCACCTGTGAGTCTTTATAGTGAAGAGCAGCCGGCACACATGCAGACAGAGTACCTGCATAGCCTTTTGTGTGTTTTCAGCCTATTCACCTGCAGATTATAAAGAAAAGTTTAATGTAGCAGGGAATATTCAGCTTTGACAGAAGGCACTTGAGTCTGAGGACTGATGTAGACTCTGGATGCATTTGAAGAAGAACTGAGTGATGGTGAGACGCAGAGAAGTAGCTCATCATCGCCAATTAGCTACGCTGATGAGCTGGGGAAATTATTTTGCTCTCGGAAAAACATGACATCTTTAATCTTTTTTTCTTTTACCCCCCCTGCAAAACAATTAGTTTGAATTTAACTCAAAGGAACGCGTGATAGGTGGAGTCGCGTTTCCTCAGCGGCGCTGTAATTTTACAATAAATCAGATGTGACTTCCCAGGAAATGTGAGTTTGGGGGGATGAGAATGTAATGAGGGAGTTTGTGGCTGAATCGTTGAGTGGCAAAGAGACGGTCTTCAGAGTCGCCATTAGTCCCATGATCTTCAACAATTTAGTAAAAATATGTCACTATATGTGTGGTAGAATGGAGTGGAGACTCCAGACCATTAAGCAAGAGTCTCTGGAGACGCTCAGGTGTCAGTTAATGTGACCGTGAGCAGGCTGACTACAGGCTGGTAGGAATTCAGGTCACTGTTATAATAGAGCTGAACTGAAGCAGAGCTTCTCCAGGTGTAGATACCTTCACCAAGGCAAATAATTCAAATAGCTCAATCACTGCTGATAAGCCCAAAAAGCCTGTCTCATTAGCATCCCAAATGTAACTCTGTGTTTTGCTGATCTAATTGTAGTGGAATGTTGTTTTCACACTCACATGTTAATTGCTGTAATGGCACTTGTTGCCAAAAAGCTTGTTGAAGTGGTTTGAAACGCGTGTATGTGGTAGAAACCAGTTGTGCGTGTTCTTAATGGTTCCCATGTCTTTTTGCGTAAAGCTTTGCCGAATCTGGGAACAATGGCGAACGCGCTACGAGCCGGCCGGACAAAGACGGTTTCCTGAAAACCTTTTTACTCTTAAGCCGAAGAGAGACACAAAGAAACAGCTGCATTTGCACAAAGCACAAACTCCTCCTGCAGGTATCGTACAAGAAGCAAGGAGGGATTCGTTCAACATTCATGTGCCACTGACTAACCGACAGTCATCATTCAGGATATTAGATATAATGATGATAAAGAGTCACAGATATCAGGGAGCAAACCACTGATTAGAACCCGATCAGTTATTTAGCAGCTACTAACACTTGTTTGTTGTCTCATTTGTTCCTTTTATTTCCCTTAGTGTAAACCAGGGGTGGGTGAAATTACTAATTAAAATGTTCAGCGAAATAAATCCATTAGTTTGAAGGCCATCCTTATGGTCCGCTGTCTTAGTGTCTCCAATCATTTCCGACTCTTCAGGTGTTTTCTCCGCATAAAGTGACTTATATGCTACATTACTGGCCTGTTTACAGCATTTGTGATCGTTTGTCTGAATATATTTCCTGCACCACTAAATAAATTGTAATGATGTGTCCGTGTTTCCACAACTGAGTAATTACTCCGGTGGGTATATTATAATAGAAATGTTGGCCAGACAGAAATAGGTTTGATAAACAAAACATTTTCTTAAATGAATATGTGAAACTGCCTCGAGCATGTGAGAATGACTGACAGTCCATTAAGTGTTTTCAGAGTTTTCATTTAACCCTTGTGCATGGCTGGTCAGGGGTTTGGCCAGAGAGACACTGAGGCTACAGGCTACTCTGCTTTCACAACACTGTTTTTCCTCAGTTTCAACTGAGCTGAAAAGGAGCTGTGTTAATATGATATTTGCAGCTCATTACGTTACCTGTAAATGAACGTGATGAAACGTTTATTTTGGCTGATTTGCTCAGGAATGCATTTATAGCTTATAAAACACAGCCTCCTTAGACTCGGAATTCAATTCACTTCTTCACCTCATAGGTTTATTTCTTAAACCCGCATTTACAACCGTATCATATCTGCCCATTCTCATTGCCCTGTGGAGTTGAAATATTCTTTGTGGCTCAGAGGACAAAACTTTGCATTAAATCTCACAAGTCTCCCCCATCGTATCTCCAAGCATTTGAAACTGATGCATATTTAAGCACACCACACAAATATGGGATACAGACAGATTATGAATCACCTGGAACAGTAAGAGTCAGGAGTAAACTTCCTCGACTTGCCCAAAACGACAGCTCACTAACACCTGGTAAATATTGGCCTGAGAGCGTCTGGTGTGGAGGAACATCAGCATGGATTCTTACCAGCAGCGAGCCAATTAGGGCAGGCAGTGTTTGACCTCCTAAAGCTAATATCACTTGAACAGTACCAAAGTGGAAGTGAAATCCCTCCTTAGATCAGATCCCAGAGCAGCATTCGGTCCCATCAAGGATGTGACATATGTCTGTTTTCATTTGTGCAGTTTAAACTACATATTTAGATTTAACCAAATGTTCAACACCCATCAACATCTCCTGTACTCTGTGTCCAGGGTGTACCCTCCCTCTCTCCCAGTGTCAGCTCCAGGTCTTCCTGCTACCCTGCAATGAATGGATGAATGGATAGATGCTAAATTGTAACCTACAGTAACACACTGTGCTGCGTCAATTCTCTGCTACAACCCTATGAGTAACACTGTTCTCAAAAATGACCTGGTCTCTCTCGACTAAATATTTTGTCGTTGCATGTCTAGTGTAAACGTACCTGTGTAAGCTTACTGTAGTGTAATGTGAGTTCAGGTCTCTATGGATTCTACTGTAGCATCGACTAATTATAAGACAACAATACCCAACTACTTTAAAACAAATTCGCTTTTCAAATGCTCATAAAAGAACGGCATGGCTGAACGTTTACCAGGAAAAGCAAAGAAAAGAAGAGATGTTTTTAGACCTCTTGGAGGAGACCACGAGACCATGACGTTTTCCACCGTCTGAGGTCAGACGGATTCAGAGAAAACTTCCTCATGTTTTTCTAAGAGATTTCACAAGAGAACAATTCCCCTTGATGATCATAAAGGGTTGTTATAGTTACTTTCATGTGTGTGAGTGTGTGTCTGTCGGTATGTGTGTTTGTTTGTGTGTGTGTGTGTGTGTGTGTGTGTGTGCGTGTGTATGTGTGCATGGTTTTTTTTTTGAGCACTGGCAGATTACAAAATCTAATCCTAATATTTGCAAAGAGACCATCTGTCCAATCCCTCTGTGCTGGGCCGAAATCACAACACATTTACTTGCGAGCCAGTTTTTTTTTTCATTTGTATGTGGCAAGAAAAGTCTGCCAACAGCATGAGTATAAGATCCATTGTGGTTTAAAAATCATGCCTGTGCTGTCTCAGTTAACACGTGGTATAAAGTGCATCATGCCAAAGAACCTCTGTAGCTCAGCTGCTTTCTCCTGATACTTCTACAGGAAGAGAGAAGAATGTGAAGCCAAATAACTACATTTGCTTCCTGATGAAAGCACTGAGGCATAAAGCTATTGCTGTTGTCTGGTGATTCGTCCAGCGGCTGTTACGGGTGACGTATGACTGTGGTTTGGTTTTGGATCGAAGTGATGGTGGCTATTCTGCCAATAGGCGACAGTCGGTTGATTTCTCATTTTAATGGCGCGGTTTCATATCAAGGTAACATTTCTGTGGTGGAGGGATGTTGTGGACAAGAGCCAGGGATGGAATACTCCATTTGTGTCATTACATTACTTAACCTTACAGTTTTACTGACATGAAGCAGAGAGGCCTGCCAGCAGAGATGTGCAAGATTTCATTTATGTTTCAACAGTAATGATATTTCAGTAAAATTAACTGGAACTTCAAAGCCACAAATCCAACTGTTATTACTAAAAAAAAAAAAAACTGGCACAAATCCATATGAACAAAGCCATTATGATGTCAAATGCTAAATTTGCTTCTGTTTAGTCTTGACAGCAGGGGCATATCCACAGCGCATATATTGTTACTTATCATACCTGTCAGACTCTGAAGGCTGCACTCATGGAATAAGGGGTGTTAGATGACTTAAAAGCTAATTACTCTTTCGATTTGTTACTTGAGCCATCCTGTGGCTGCCAAAGTCTAAACACCCTTCCTGACTTATTGCAGGATAGAATGACATCCTTATTATACAAAAAGCTTTGAACAGAGTTTCCTCTCAAAGCCAGTCTCCACAAATGCATAGACAACCTCTAATTTTCTCATCACTCTGATTTTCCATTATGTTTGTATCCAGCTATGTTGTAAGTTTTTAATCTCACGTCAAGTGGAGTCTGATCAAAAACAGATTTCGCGTTTCATTTTGTTATTCCCAGAATGATGCTAAACTTATAGTGCCTGCCGTTTAAACTGTGATTGACGCTCTTTAAAATGTGTCGCAAGGGTAATTTAACTTCCACAACTCATTATAGGCTCTATAATACACCTTAACTCCTAATGCTGTGGACCATGTGATGGCTGTTCTTTTATTTTAAACTGATGATCACTTACTGATACTTTATACAGTACAATCGAGAAGGCATTAAAAGAGTCACAACTCACCATCAATTTTCATGTGAATCCGAACTTCGCCTCGGTTTTATGGAGCCTTTTGTTTCTTGGCATTGCTCTTGTGGTTCCCTCTCACTGCTGGAGCAGCAGGGTCAGACTGGAATCAAAAAATAGCAACAAGTTAGTCATGGTTTTCTTAAAGGTTGTACAGAAGCTCTGACAAAGACTATCTGTCTTATTTTTCTTTTTTCACATTTGGTGAACATAATGCGCCAAAATGTCAAGATAGGACTAAAAGCCTCCGTGCTGCCTGACACTGACGCTTTGACTGTGAGCTGTCATATCAGTCGGGCGGGCTGGTGGACCATCAAAATAGAATAAATATAAAAGGTTTATTGCGCGTGTATGTCTCTTTACTCACCCTCTCTGTGTGCTTGTCATTGACTTGATGCATGACAGCATAATTTTTACTTTGTGCGTCGGCGTAGCCAGATGCAGGGCGATAGTGCAGCTCCTCAAAAAAAAAAAAAAGTCAAATTAATTTAATCAGGAACAAAAAACAATGCCATTTTTATTAGCACCGAGAGGAAGCTAATTATCAACACGGAAAACAAAACTACTGAAAACAAAACTACTGATTTTAGAATGGAGCAGTTCATAACATGAACCACAGTATTCACTGCACTACAGTTTTCTCCTTTGACTAATTTAGAGTACAATTACTGTCAACTCTTTTCAAATGGCATCTTTCCCATTGGAAGACAAAACATAAACATATATTACTCTTAAATGTGTTTCACTGTTTTATTTTCCTTCCCTCCTTCCATTACATCGTATCCTTGTATTGTGCACTGATGCACAAATTAGCTTACAATTTGCGCTGAGAGAATAAATGTCATTTTATCACTTAGTCATTTAAGAATTTAAACATACGACCACAGACGTCACATTTCGGGGTTAAAAAGTGGAGTCCATTAGAAGCCTAATAGAGACATTATATCACTGTGGAGTGTGGCTACGCTGAAGCAGAAACTATTACAATGTCAGAGAAATTTCAGAGGGACATTAAACTGATGAATTTGTCGATTTTTGTGTCCCTAGCAAGCATTAGAAAGTGTAGCTCTTTTGCGTTCAGGGTCTCGGTGCACTCTGGCACATAGCGTTAGGAACAGGCTGTTCTTCTCTACAGTGACAATTCTGCTGTGAAATATCTGCTGCTGAAACATCTACTGTGTGTTACTTAGTTCTCTATTCGTTAATAGGTGTCACATTCCCTCAATTTATGTCTATTGTTTTGAGTCATCATTCATTTATTTATAAATCAATACTGTAATATGTAATTATAATTATATGGCGCAGTGTTTAGTGCAGTTCTTTTTCTCATCAGTAGACTGTTAATGCAAGAAAGAAAGGAAAAAGGCTTATCTTAGGTTTATAGTGGTAGGCTATTTTTGTGGAAGGAAATAAATAAAATGTTATGAAAATGCATGTTAATGCCATAAAATAGCATGAAATCGTCACACTTCATGATTTTACATCAATAAAATACCAGACAACATTATTTTCTGATAGATAAAAAATGCAAATTTTCCTACCTGTGACAAAAAGTTATAAAAAATGATAAATAATAAAATGTCAAGAAATGCCACCTCACCAACCCTAATAATATTACCCTGATAAAATGCCAGAAAACATCAGTCCCTGATGGGTCGAAAAAAAACTGCCCAAAATGTGAACCTGCAGTATGACAAAATACTCCAAAAAAAAAGAAAAATCATAAAATGTCATGGAAATGCAATGAAATGCCACAAAATAGCATGACCTTGCCATGCCTAATGATATTAAGTGGATAAAATGTCATTCTGTGCAACAAGAATCATTAAGAAGCCCTTACTGACAGCTCAGTCTTTATAGCACAGTGTGCTATCACTGAGCTGACATCAGTAGCATCTTCTTGGAGCCTCCTTTTCATTTTAATATTCAGCTCCTGTCAGGCTATAGCTTAGCTTGGGATATCTAGGTGTAAGAAACTATTCATATGTCTTACTTGCTTTATTTTCAACACGTGTTTATATAAACAGTATATATTAAGTATATATAGTCCCAAGTGTATTCACAGTATGCAGTGCAACAACTTCATACTAAGTTACTTCAATTTCAAACTAAAATAAATATTATATTAATAAAAAAAAGTGGGCTGCTGCTAGTGTGACACAATCAACCTTATGAAACAGTCGGCAAGTACTCAAAGTTATGTACTTGCACCCGGTTTGGAAAAAAAACGTATCACGACACCCCTTATCCAAACCAAAAAATTATTATCAAGGTAAGATTTTTTTTTGACCCAAGCCACAACTTCATTCATCGCCATCATCTGATAAATACCACCTGATCCCTAAATTGAGCCCATAAGAAATCCTGACTTCTTTATGTGAAATGAGTTTCCATGGTATTGATCTCCAAATCCTGTTAACGTTGGCTCACAGCATTTTCCAATGCTAAAAATATCATCTAACCAGACTCTGCCCAGATTTTTAATCGGTTACAAGAATCAAATATGATATGACCCTTTTAATGTACAATATCTGCCTTATCTGTATCTGTAATGTGGTCGGTGAATATCAAAACAACTACCTTCAATATTACAGACCACTAATTGGAATAGAGTACTTTACGTATTTTTGTACTGTGCTGAAACTTTCTTTACTGACCTTTCACCTCATAGTGACAATGATGTTTGTGGCCTGTCTGCTATCAGAGCTAAAACCAAAATATTACTAAATTGAATTTTGGCCTGTTATCACATTCCTTTCTAAGCAGTAGAGAAACACAATTACAATTGTTTTCCTAGAATTATCACAGTTTTCCACTTAATTATTTTACCAACCAGGATTGATTGGAATTATAGATATGCATGAGTAAAAACAATTTACCAGTTTCTGGTATTATAATTACAATATCTGTTGTGGACAAAATAGATTTTCTAAGAAATTAAAAATGGCATGCACTGCACTGGTGGAGAGACTGACTCTGCAGTTACATTTCAGATCCCTGCACCACAGTTTTGACTTTTTGTTCAACAGAGTTGAAGTGGGTGTTTAATTACTATAGTGTGCTGACAATGAAGCCATGTCTTTTTGTTAATGTACATTTTGCATTTGCTTCTCAATCAAACTAAAAGATAAACAGACTACAGTGTCTTTGTGTCTAAGTTGTCTATATACTGTCTGTTGCCCTGTGATAGGCTGGCGACCTGTCCAGGTTGTACCCTGCCCCTCACCCAAATAAGTTTTGACCCTCTAATGAGAAGCGATGTGGCTGAGAGAGAATTAGTCTTGTCCCAGAAATTCCCAAATATACCACTAGCCTGAAGTGTAAAACAATAAATTAAGCATAAGATAAGGGAGCCCACAGAGACAAAGGTTTCCATAGAAGGAGCAGTGCTGATTTATGGCTGGTTTACAAGGTGGCCCCCTGAGTTAAACCATGGTACGATACTGGAATAAATCGCTCCTGACCTAACCGAGCTTTCAAACTCAAATGTACATTTGGCAGCAGAGGTCAAGTCTCCTGGCTTCTGGCCACTTGGAGTATTTAATCTTCAACCCTGTGGCTAAGCTAAAGCATGGATAATCCAATCCTACATGGACACTGCTGATTCACATGGGTCTTCCACAGCACTTTTGTTCACACATTCAAAAAGCATCTAGTAACACTTGACTGTACGCAACACAAAAGTTGATAATGACGAATCACATGCAAGTCTCTGATTTGTTTTTCATCAGGCAATACTAGACTGCACACAGAAGCACTGCTGCAGGAAGGAGAACTCAGTTTTGGCACAAAGTATGTTACAAGTTCTTTAAGTAATTGAAAAGGTTCATTTTCCATATGATAAATATCATAAATATCTCCACAAGCTATCCACTCAAAGAGGGAGCCCTGGCCAACAGACAAGATGACTGACATACTTATGTTATTTTAAAGATTGCATGTTTTTTAATCAATAAAAAACATCCAATCCCAGTTTTTTAGTTTTTGTTTTTTTTTGTTTGCACATCAGATCACATGATCAATGCCAGGCTGGATACATGGCAGGTGTCCCAGTAATATCAAACAATATACCACATTAAACATGACCCTTTGAGAATTGATCGCAGCTTATTCTCCTCATCTGACCCCCACTGACAAAATATTAAGTACTGTTATGCACAGTAAAAAAAAAAACACCTTTCCATATTTACCTATTCATGCAGTGACTTCAGCTTTGAAGTTTCACTCCCATTGTCGTCTCCTTCGGAAGTCGTGATAAATGACATGCTCTGCTCTGATTTCGGTTGGAGAAATGTTATCTTTGGAGCAGCTGGTTGTCTCAGGCTCCCAACCTTGACCCCATCTGAGAGGACAGTCCTGGGTGTTTAACATCATCCCTCAGATTGTGTCGCTGTACTTTATGCTAATGGAAATATGCAAATGTGGTGCTTTCTGTCACAGGGCTTTCATATCTTACTCAGAGTCTGTGATCCTTATCAAGGTGTGTGCATGCAGATATGTGTGTGAGGGAGACACACACACACACACACACACACACACACACACACACACACACACACACAGACACACAGTTAAAGAGAGTTTCTAATAGAATAAGGAGTGACTTGAGTTCGGTGGCACAGACAACCCTAATCACCTTATATTACAAAGACCCATGAGTCACCGCTGTGATTTGCAACTGGATTGATGCATAAGCTGTATCGTCTCAATAGGGTAAATGTCAACGCGACAGAGCCCTTAAAGCTTTACTCCCACACTCTCTGTTCTTACAGAAGGACTCTGTCAAGGACAAATACACTGTATTTAATATTTAAATAGAATAAAGAAAATCTTCTTTACGTTGTGCTGTGATGGATTTATTTGCCTCCATGCTTTGCTCGCAGTACATTTCCTCAGCTGAAGTCTCTAGCTGCGCATGAGAGACAAAAATCAATATTATACAAGTGTGCAGTTAGGTTTTTGTTTGTGGGCACTGCACTTGTGAAATTTGTAACCTCAGCCTATTGTCGCTCGTTTAAAATGCAGAGCGTCTGCTTCTGCATACAAATGCTCTCATGATTTAGTCTTCGTCTCCACGTCCCCCTACCTACAGCAAAGCCCTGATGAATTTCCAGTCCTTCCTTTTAATTCACATGTGCACCTATGTTGGCATTCGCAGCGGTGATTCAAATTTGTATTATTTGCTAGATTACTTTCACATACAGGGTGTGCTTAAACATGAGTAATATCCCAGAAGAGCGCTTAAAGAGGCATGTGCTCACCTGGTCATCAGCAGCTAAAAGCCCTCTCTTCCCTCTTACTCCCTCTGACTCAGATGCTCTAAAGGACAGACCGAGCCATTATATTCATGAGGAGCAATGGCGAGGCAGCAAAATTGGCTTCGTAGCATACTTTTAACCACACTACTTTTCAACAGAGGCACTGTCTGAACAAAAAAACCCAACAACACACACACAGAGGTTCACTGAGGAACCAGCTCACAAGCCAACACGATCCAATCGAACACTTTCAACATGCTGCTTCCTTTCACTTCAGGACATTTCCATTTATGCTGTTCTGATACAGACACAACATATTACTCTTCATACAGATGCACTAGCAAAGTGTCATATTGCTATATGACTGTGTCTTGGTTGGAAATAGGCAGTGGTTAAAGTGGGATTTGACAGGTGGGGGAACTTTAACAGTCGGGGGTAATGGCACAGTCGGGGAAAATGACGCAAATGATTGCAAATAACTGTATTGGCTTTATTTTAGGCCCATTGGTACTATGACATTGCATTTTACTATTCACATAATCAGGAAGTGGGCATAACAAATGAAAAGTAGTCATGGATGTGGCTGAAGAGTTGCAGAATATTCGGGAAGTATGCTGGGCAGGAGGCAAAGTTTAGGCCTTTTCATTACAATTCTACATTGATTTATAAGTATGAACAACAGAATACAGATAATTGTTTGTATTCGAAAAAACTTAACTGTAAACTGTTAAAAACATCAGTTCATGTAGCGTTAAATCTTAAAAACTCAAAACTCATAATTCATAGTAGCTCATCCAGACGTCCATGAATGACAAGTACTTGCACCCTCCACACAATGTTACATTAGTTGCTGCTGAATTGCAATATGGATGACAGTAAACGGAGGATATTTTGTGATGATATCCATACCTGTAGGCAATTTTAACTGCAACCATCTGTGGATAGCTCTGTACAAATTATTTATCATTATGTTTTCAGTAGTTCAATATACTTTCTTGGCAGACTCTGCCTTATATGACTCTAACAACTGCTGTCATATCCATGCTATTACACAGGCTGAAATGTGGAGAGACATGGCAGAGTGGCTTTCTCTTCCTCTAATTGGGAAGACGGCTGGAGCTGTGTCTGACTTTAGAAAGCTGGGTGAACAGAGTATATGTCACTTGGGAGCAATGAAGTGAAATATGAGAAATTTGGAAATAACTACTGTTTGAGGTAGATAAGACACTTATTGATCACCCTCCATTTCCAACTCGCTCACACTTCTTTTTTTTTTTGCACTATTATAAAACCTCACCATTTTTTACGATACACTGTTTTGCTGAAATACAATTTCCAGGCTCTAACTGTGTTTTTAAGACACAGCCACCCAGAGCCTTTAAACTCACGCAAGCAACTTGAGCTGGGCAGTATTATTTGTTTTCACCTCTCAATATATATTTGAAGAAGTCCCAGATGGTAAATTAAAAAACCCCATGGTCACCACATCCATCAACACCGGTGTTGATTTTGTGGCAGGTGCAGGTGCTGTGGTGATAATGTACAATGCTGCAACATGAAGTATATGGAACACTGCCTATTTTGGGAGTTGACTTTTTTGCTGACAGTGACAGTTGCTTCGCCAGGCTGTTGTTTAGGGTCAAAGGCCACTATATCTCTGCCTCTCCTGTCTTGCATGGATTAAATAAGCTTCGTCTTTGACTGTCCGTCCTTATCACTAAATTGTGCTGTGCTTGCATCTGCACACAGTAGTGCCTTATAAAATTATTTTTTAAGCTCTGGATTATAAATGTCGTTGTGCAATAAGTGCCTTTTTAGATTTTTTTTTTTTACTAATTATTGTCTTTAATTTTAAGGTATGACAATGCTGCAGAATAAAAGCAAATACTCAGCCAGCGCCATTGATTTGACATTGAACTGTCTGTGCTTCCCCTGTTGTTGAACACTAGCTGAACTCTTAAGGCCCCAGTAAATTGCTTCCCTTGGTAAATCCATCATCCAGTGATTTCATCTAAATCCAGGCTTTTGGTCCAGTGCAAGAGGAGTTCATGCCCTTTCGTGTTATTTTTCCTGGCGCAGTGATTGCTCCATAGTAAATGGTAATTGACACTATTGTTCGTGGTGAGAAAATATAAAGCAGCTCATGCATATTTTACATTTCTATCTGAAGCAGGATGTACCTGTCCCCCATCTGTAACCTCACATTCAGTTGATTTTATATAAGGGTGTCATTGTTTTGACCTAGTGGTGGCAGTGCAACGCATAATCACCTTGTACATTTGTGGTGACAAGGAAAACATTGCAGGATGCAAAACACATTGAACCTTGAGGCAGATGGGTCACAACAACAGAAGATCACATTATGTTCCACACTTGTCAACCAAGAGCAGCAACCTGAGGATGCAGAGAACGCTTACTAAAATTGTTAACTGAAGACAAGATCAGGTCAAGACTGGTCTTGTGTCCATTCCTGTTGAGCTTTGCGGATGGTGGATTCAGAATTTGGTATCAACATCCTAAATCCATGGAGCCAACCTCCCTAGTTTCTAGAGTCTCCGCTTGACTAACCTTGTGTCCCAAATATCAATAATTTCTTATTTAACTGACATTCCTTATTTAATAGCTGCTTCCAGCGGGATAATGTGTTGTGTTACAAAGCAAACGTCATCTCAAACCTTTTTGCATGGTCGTGGCCTCTCCAGTCCCCAGATCTGGATCCATCCGAACACCTTTGGCACATGGCAGAGCAGGAGATTGGCAGCAGGAATGTGCAGCTGACAAATCTGCAGAAATGATATGGTACAGTCACATCAACATGCAGAAAAATCTTACAGTGAAGTTTTCAACATCTTGTAGGAATCACTGTCCAGAAGTGTTTTTATGGTGTTCCTTATAAAATGCCTGTGACTATATATGCTGTACTTGAATGCCATTGTTTAAAGACAGTACCAGCGGTTGAAAATCATGAAATCTGAATATGTGTAAATGCAATAATCTCAAGTTTCATTTATTTGCTAATAAACTAGGTCAGTTGTGGACGTTGGTCACATAATGTGAACTTACCATGCTGAAATTAAAATGCACTATTTCAAAGCTAAAAAAAAGACTAAAAGAAATCATTACAGACAAATCTTTTGAGCAGGCCTTTCATTTACATTCTTTGAGATATTAAAAGAGAAGCGTGTTCAGAAACCTTTTCACTTTAAATTACTTTTATTAAAGCACCTGTACTAAAAGAAAACTAATCCTGAGTTTTGATACTGCTGGCAAGCATAACCTTATACGCTCCCCTTTGGATCTTGAAGAATGTCTTTCAGAAAATGTGCAATCACTGCAGCTGTTATCTTAACTTTGCTCCATGCCAAGGCCGATGCAGCATCTCTCATGTGCACAGCAAGAGCCCCCGTTGTTTTGTGTGACCATAGAGATGACTGATTACCTATGCCTAAAAGAAAACAATGGTTCTAGTTAAATACACCATTGACTAGCAATAATGCTAACTAATGCAATAAAAAGGATAATGCTTTATTTTCTGTGTGTTACCAAGGTTTTTCATGGAATGTTAGTAAAACGCATTATGTTAATAAATAAATTACTATTATAAACATTTCAAAAGGTTTGTAAAAACAAGTCCCAGAGGTTCAATGTAAGATACTGTGTTTTTAATTGCCTTGTTTTTTTTTAAATTAATTAACGTCACCAAAAAGTGTTTTTGATTCAACGGTTGACAATCACTTTTTAGAGGATGTCAACCGCTGAATCAGCTGAAAAGTATATGAAGAGACTTTACTGTTATTTATCTTACCCTCACTGATAGTATATAACTGGGAGGACTAAGTCATCATACATCTATGCATATATGATGCAGCACAACTCAAACTTCAAAAATGATCATACAGTTCAATCAGTACCCCTCTGAGGCAATTTCAATAAAAAACATTAAGGTAAAATTTGTTGCATGACTGTGGAATTATCAGAAAGTTAATTTGACACCTTTCTGAAACAGTTTGAGCAAAACAGATTATTATAAACCTCATAAAGGGAGGATTTGATTTTCCCAATAAAATGACAACAGAGTCCATGTGCAGAAGAAGTCTGCCATAAATAGAACTGGGAATGAAAAACAGATTCCGTATGATATGTATGACCAAAGATCACTTAAATGCTGATTTTTATTTACTGTGTAACTACGATGTGCATGATCTATACAGATTTATATCAAAACATCAAGCTAAACTGATGAGAAGAGTACGTTGCATCATATTGTCCAATGAAAGAGAAATTTTTCAAATTAAAGTCACCATGATGAAACCTGGTACAGGCCTGGAGTTTCAAAATGAGCTCTAAGCTCTGTGCCTTTCAGGACACAGATAACAAGGTTACATTGGATCATCCTGATGTCATGTGTTTGTTTATACTTGCTGCGAGCAAGAAAGACTCAGTTCCTGCTTTGCACCTTTGTCATCTCAGAACAAACTGAGCCGTTGGGTTGGCAGCATCTGGCCATGTTTCATATCAGCTGATCTAGCACAGCTATGGTGTGTTTGCAAAGCTTGCCCTGTGAGAATGATAAATTTAAGTGATACACGTGTGGTCTTACCTGTACTGCTCAGGAATCTCTTGGGTGAAAAGCTCTTCTCTGTGTTTGTGTGTGTGTGTGTGTACTGAACCTATCTTCTCTCAGGGGGGAGTTGGGGTGCTGGGATTGGTGGGGCCTCTGGGAGGACATTATCGCCCACCCATCTATCCCCATGGGCTATACCTCCCTACATCTCTGCCAGAGGGACTTGACTGTCATTTGTCACATCTAACACCTTATTACATTTCCTTCTGCAGGTGTAGATCTTTATTTATTGCGATTATTGAAAATATTAATTGTTTTGTTTCACAATCCCCTTATATTTTCCTAGATATTTATTTAAAAAATTCAATATAACATAGGTGATCTACTTGCCATAGACAGATCTATGATTCATTCTGGGCATCGTTTAAGACAATGCAGCCAGTTTACATTTTATCTATATGATTTTAAATAGACATTTACATTTTAGTACATCCATTTATGATGAATTCATATTGCACTATGAAGTCAACATAAAAGACGTGTTCTTTCTGATTTGTGTATACATAGTATTGTATACCTTTTCCATTGGTTTTGTATTACTTAAATGCATTGCATTTAATTGTAAAACAGTCTGCATCTCAACATTGCTAATGATTTTGATAACATTTTTTAAAAAATGCATACGTAAATCATGTCACTCTGACTAGTTTAATGGAAGCTATGTCTGATGATTGTGTTGCAGCTTTAATTCTCTATTTTGGCCAAGTGCTAACTGGAAAACAAGAGAAAAGCATATTAATCAGGTTGAACTGCAGTCCCTCTTGTTGTCATGGTAGCTGTCATGTTACCTACACTGTAAAACTTTGCGTGAGTAAATCAATGTTTCGCTTAAGTTGGTGAGATCTTAACTAGATACAGCACAGAACATCCCTCAGCACAAGCAGTCAGACACATCCTGTCTGATTATTAAGGCAGCAGCCATTCCATTAAATAGCAAAGCCCTGATGTCCTGAAGGCTATTCACAATCAAACACTTGAACCTGCCATTTACTTTACTGATGTTGTGTGGAGAGGAAACTACTTGAACAGCTCCTGCCTACACTCCCATGGTCAATCTATGCAGGTAAGATGTGCTGGCTGTCAGATGAGGACATAACCAAGGACATAAAAACAAGCTGCATACAATAACGTGGGGAACAAAATGATGCTTGTTCCTCATCCTTAACCCTCAGAGCAAAGACAGACAATGAATCTGAGAGAGAATACAAAGATCACAGGCAGAAATGGTGGAACTGACGAGTCAAACACTCCTATAGGACCACCAGAGTGGAGGGGATAAAAAAAACAACACAAGCCCCTACTACTACTATGACAACTATTACTACTACTACTGATGATGATGATATCATGATCAGTATCCTTCCAATTCTTACTCTTATTAAGAAGAAGAAGAAGACTCTCACTTATTGTTGCTAGCACATGATAACACAGCATAAGCATAATATATATGTGTGTGTGTGTCCTCTCCGTACATTTGACCTTAAACGTCTTCAGGCCCAGACTCTTTAACTCGACAGCACACCGGCAGCTATTAATCCTTTAGTGTCACTCACTGTCATGTGGGAAAAAAACGTTACTGATGCCTGCTGTTAGACAGCAGGGATTTCAGCCCAAACAGAGGATTTAAATCAGAGCCTTGTTATTGAAGCCCATTGATTCACTGTCATCATAATCTCACCACAGCAGAGAGCTGAGCTCCTGTTACAACACATTTGGAGTTGTTTGTTTACACAACAATTAGCCCTCTGGGTGCAAACATGACAGCGGGAGCCTGAGAATTATTGCACATATCTCATGTACTGTACAGGGAGGGTCCAAAGAGACCACTTTCCTATTATAACTTAAATGCAACGTGCACCGGTTGTGGAGAGATACTGAATATAATATACTGAACCGTTTGAGTTGGGCATTGTTGTGTTACTGTGGCAGCCCAACAGAAGGTTATCATGCTGGAAATTCACAGATTTTCCAGTACACAGCGTTAACCCAATCTGAATATTATTTGCTCCTTTTATTTACAGTGTATGAGATACACAATTCTAACTAGGGGGATAAATGACTCGGGGTGTTTGATATTAATAATGGCCGATACTATAATTTGAAATATGCAAATGTTCATTGTGACTAATGTAATTGTTTAAAGATTTATATATGCTCACACAAAAGTCTACAAGGAGTATGATGTAGAGTTCGAGAAGACAAATCTATGACTTTGAATGGAGGCTGAGCTTGAGAATGGTTGAATATGAAATCACCTATTAAGATGAATAGCTTTGAAAATGGAGATACAGTGATAAAGCATGTTTATGTTTTGTGATAGGCAACCTCTAAATATCCCCATACACCATACACACACCTCTCACTGTGTAGAACATGCAGAAGGTGGTCTAACCTTCTGCATGTGAGCAGATCTGTCCCCAGTGAGTGGAACTAACCACAGTGAACTACAGGCCTTTACTGCTGTTTAAACACCATTTATGTGTCTTCCTCTGTCTTTCGTCATCAGCCTTACCCATCCCCTACCCCAGTCTCAACTCATTTCTTCCACACGTGTCACATCACATCTTAGTCAACCTGATAAGACATAAGATTATCTTCAGTCATCCTGACCTCCCTTTGATTCAGCTGTAGTCCAGGGAGGGGTGCAGGCGGAGAGGGGGTTGATGGGTAGCAAGTGGCGTCAAAGTAGGTATGCGGCCTGAATGCATGATGATAACGTGCCTGCTCTATTACCCACTCTGTCACATTCTGTCACATTCGGTTTCTAATATCAAACTGATAGTGGGACTTGTTTGGCAATGAGATATGTAGGATTATGCACTCTGCAAAGATGGACAAGTAGACCAGACACATGTGTTATACTTGGTTATCAGAGGGCTTGCCTAATGTGAAAGCATTGCCTCATCTGCGCACACACACACACACACACCCACACACACACACACATTTTTTCTCCTATGACACTGTATTAACAGTAGCTAACTGTCTCACCATGGAATGGACTCATGTGTTTTACTGTATTTCTCCCATGCACACAGCCTTCTGGTAATAAATTACACAGATTTTTTTACTCAAGTGTTACTGAAAGGATATGGAAAGCTTGAAGGGTGCCCCAGGAAATGGAGCTTTTTGCATTAGTCCCTGTTACTGGCCTTCTCGTACAAGATCTAGTGGCTGTTAATAACCCTATGAGTACTTGTGCTCCAAACACCGGATGAGAATCTCAGGAGACTTGAGGTTTGGTGCCCTTTTGCTTAGTTACTCAACAGAATTAGCAAGTTTTATTCTAATAGTATAATAAAGTAAGTATAATGAATTAATTAATTAAACACTCATTATTATGTGATCCAATTAACATTTGCCCTGAAGTAATGACACTGAAAGCTCTTGGGTGTGAATCTAGATTTACTTTCTGAAGTTTTGAATTGCCTTGCATCATTTTTAATTGAGACCCTCTGACATTCAGTATTTTCAGAATTCATCCAAACTAAATGCCATGAGCAGAAGCAGCATTTGACTAATAAACTCAACAGGAGCATCCGCTACGTGAGCACTGCTTTGCTTCCCACAATGGCCACACGTGACAAATTGTCTGATGTATTAGTATTCTTGGTGAAAGCCACTCTTCATCCAAACAGACCAGTGTTGTCTCGTATCGAACCACCAGCCCTAATGATATATTATTCCTCCCCCTCCTGGCAATTGTGACAGAGAACACCTTGAACAACAGCGTGTGCATTACCGTATGTTCACAGCATTAATCTTGGCAGCAATATGGGCTGGAACCACAGCTGTGCCAGAGGAGAGATGTGCTTAATGGATGCTTTCAAGTTCGAGTATGTGTTTGTCTCCATTTTCTAAAGTAAATTACATTTCAATCAAATGATACTAAAAAATCTCCCTGCAGAACAAATAGAGTTGAGAGCATAATGGAGAACAATTGATTAGCACTATGTTGTCTTTTATTTTTATTCACCCATGGTTGTTTGGAACCGTGTACAATCAGCAATGACTCAGTCACTGTATAATATCGATGCTTGGGCTCCTCAGGTTTACTAAATCCTCCAAGATACTGATATGAGAGAAATCATGACATTCAGACCAGGAAGAGGATGTGGACCACCCAACTTGATCCTCAGCTTTGATCTACAGAAGGTTTGAGAGCAGACATGTTGGTCGTCTAGTTAGTCAAGTATGTCTTGACAGAGGAAGAAGATAAAAATGGCTGAAAACATGCTGAAAGTGTCGGCATGTATTATTCTGACAGCAAATTCCTCAAAAGATTGTTGGGGTAATTCCAGGGTAAGGCTTGTCTTTTCAGTGCTTGAAAGAGCAGGCATAGTATCAATCAGAAACAAAATCTCTGCAAAGTTCTCTGCTGCGGGGAACACCGTGGCTCTGTCTGCTGAGAGATGAAAGAGAAGCAGCGAGGTTTCGATCTAGACTTAGCACGCCACCAGGAGTTAACCGGGCCATTCCTCCAAAGCTCATGTCACCAAGGAGAGTAATTGGCTTGGGTCTGTTTAGAGAATCGGTGATTGGCTCCCGCAAACACGGAGGCCTTTATCTCATTGGCTCAGGCTCCGCTTTGGGGAACTCAAAGTCCTACTTAATATCTGATTAGGCCTTTCATGAGTCTGCTCTGTCTCTTGTCCCTCCTCGCGTTGTCAGTTTCTTTGTTGTTGTCTACACAGAAATGACTGTGATGTTCTAATTTTAAGACTGCCTCTTACCAAATGGATTATGCAACAGCCAATTTGCACATAATTGCTAACTGCAATCTCATTTCACCATCAAGATTTTGTTAAGTCTCCTATTTAAACATATATGTTTAACGTGTATGCTGATAAATGTATAGCAGTACTAGTAACCAAACCCCAAAGTATATCAGATGTACAAGCACTAAATAATTAAGGCACATGTTAGTGAGTAAATTATCAACATAAAAACATATTGAATTAATTCATTTACTGTAAAATTACTGTTTGGACCTGGTGTCCTTTCATTTTATAAATGTTACAAGGTCAATATCTATGTTTATGAATGTTCATTCATTTGTTTATGAATGAATAATTCAGTGGCAAGCATTGACATAATTCACTGTGAATTCTAACACTTAATAATGGGGCACATATTATTAGTGTTTTTATGTTGTTGTTCTTGTTCAAAGTCTCAATAGCTGCTAACTTTCTCATTGTAATGTCTAACGGGTTTATGTTTGGCCACATGGCTAACCATCATCATTTATGCAACACATTTGTGTCTTCCCACTCATTAAGTTAGATTGTTTATGTGATGAAATATTCTTCTATTATTATTTATTCTATGTAGCAAGGGCATGCACAATGCCAGACTAATAGAGCCAGAGGCACAGACTAACAATATGTAATGGAGCAAAGAGCGCAGGTTTGCAGAGCTGGGTTTAGCTAATCAGCAGAGCAGTGAAAGTGAAATACTGTGATAAAAATGTCAAGGAACCATAGTTAATTTAAATTAGCTGTAAAGTAGGATTATTTTCTCACTCAGCTAAAAAAAAAACCAAATATCTCAAACGATGATAAATGATAAGTAATGATACACTGGGGGAGTAATGTGAGAAAGCGTTTATAATGGGCCCATACTAGTAATAGTAGGTTAAAATAAATATGGATATGGCTGGTGGACAACAACACTACAGTCTTTAGGATAGAAGAAATTTAAAATAAAACACAGTAATAACAATACTTTACACTACAATGCACTGTTCTGGTACTGGTTCAGGAATGTTACAGCTATTGATCTGCATAAGCAACATGGTTTAAACTGCATTATAAAGTACACTATATTCCCCTTTTAATAAATGAATTAAGCAAAAAACAAAATCTACTTTAATAAAGTCTACTTATACATCCAATTAGCATATTTGCTGGATACATGCAAATAACCGTTTCAATCAAATCAGAAGCTTCAGACCAATGTGTGTGAAGCTGATATCTAACTCACCACACAAGACGTTATTGCATTTGTTCACCCATTTTCTCACTATTTTGTAATTGAAATCTGCAGAAAATCTGCAGAAAATGTAATGATCTTATGTCCCATTCACATAGTATACATTGTCAATACACTCATCCTCTAGAAGATATGCCCTTCAGGCTCAAGTTCTGTCTAACATACAGAATGACTGCTATGCTGTATGTATTAGTATAAAAGAACCATTAAAAATGAAAGAGTAATCTATATGTCTCACTGTGCCAAGGTTCTCCTTTCACAAAAGCAGCCTATGGGATGTGTGAAGGTACTGACCTCTACATTGTGAAAGTCACAGTCTGAGATGGAAATGTCAGCCCTCACCATTAGAGCTCGACAATAACCATAACGAAGACTTTAAATGTTCATTAACTGATGGAGTGTACTCCAATATTCCATCAGCAATAGGAAGTGGGGGCTGATAAGAGCTACAGGAGGGATCATTCCTGATGATCATGCTCCTGAATAAAACACATCAACCTTGCTATTTGATAGAACATTTTTGATGAGACACTTCGCCACATAGTATTTGAATGGGTTCACCAAAAGGGCATTTGTTGACGTCATAAAAAAAAAACAAAGCTCACTCAGTCAGAGTCTGGATCTAATTTTTAAGGAGATCAGTTCTATCAAGTTTGTCAGCATTGGCACAAACACAAAAAACTGACCTTGTTTCCTGGTGGAAAGCCAATGAGGGATCTCATCACTGTCTCATTAGCTGTGGCCCCAGCAACATCATGGATGGAACCGTGTGGGATATTACAAGCACCCCAAGCATTGCACCATCCCCGTAAAGCTTATTGTCGTCAGGTTAAAAGAAGCAGCGGGTGACACCTGTCATGGTGGCAGCGCATGTAGCTCTACATGTCCAAAATAGGGTTAGCAGTGACAAGCAATGCATTGCACAGGGAGCAAAGATTTCCAAACTGGAAGGAAAAAAAAAACAGCTGGGAAACGAAACACAAAAAAGGACTGACTACATGAATGTAGGCGCTCTGACAGCAAAAGCCCTGAACCTGTGATGGTCCTGTCATTCAGTTAAAATCATGAGCTCAAAGGCGCCTTATGGATTATTCACTGCAACATTGTTTTGATATGATAATGGATTAATATAATAGCTTCACCTGAAAAAGCAGGATAGTTAGATAGGAGGAACATTTGGTGAAGCATGGGTTGACAAACAACCAACCTAGGCAATCCTAGGCATCACTTCCTCTCTCACTGTGCTACATGAATAACAGAATAATTCAAACCTCTTTGGAAAAACTTCCAAAGCTCCTTGTCATAGTGTTTAGTGCTTTGATTGGTGGCAACCTCTCTGCTGGCCTGCCTTATCTTGAATGGAAGAAATCCTTGGAGAGGCTGTATTGATCCAACCCACAATTTCCCACAAAGCTTCTACACTGACCATAAAATGGAGCGAGGAATATTGTCATTGCTTCTCATTTGGGGTTTAACAGAGAGCTTGCAGGAGAAACTTCCCAGTGGCTTTACTTACTGCACATTCAGTTTCCCTTTAGGCCATATCATAAATGTCATCATATGCAAAAAAGGATTTCTGAAAGCCTAGCTGTATGAATGGAGCTAGAAGGGCTTGAACAGTCAGGACTTTCTCTCATAAACTAACCTTAACACCTGCCACAGCACTGACTTAACGCTAAGATACAACCTTGACATTTACATTATTACAAATTATCAGTGATATTATTATCGGTGATAGCCTACTTATCTAACATGTTTTGTAAAACAAGAAATATTATTTATAAGAATAAAAGAATGATAAATATTAAAAAACAAATTACCTGAGTGTGTATAGGTAGAGTTTTCCCACTGCTGGAGAGGGTCAGTCAATCCAAGCCACAGTGCAAGGTAACATACAAAATGTAAGAACACAATATTTTTTTGTGTGTGTGTAATTTGCCCACTTAACAGTATGTTCCTATTATGTTGCTCGAAAACACTTAATTTTCTAAAAAAGGATGATGAAAATGCATTATGTAAATTCAACCTAAAATAAAATGTTATAGTAAATCAAAGCTAACCCTTTGCACTGTGTGTTGTGTTTTCTTTGAGGAGTATTTATGGTTCATTCACTTCAGTTATAAAATGAGAAATGTTACAAAAATGTAAATGTTTCTTCAAAAAGCATGGCTGTGTGCTGGGTCGTGGCAAGGCATCAAGACTTACACGGTGACATCTTCAATTATGAATGTATTTTAAAAACAAAGACAACCTAGAAAAAAATACATTAGATCTGACTTGCAAATTACATGCTAGTCAAATCTGCATATATAGCAACCACAAAACAATGTGGCAACAAAGGATTTATTGCCATCTCTGACCCCTAGTTTGGACTCTGTGTGACTGTCTGCCAGTAGAAACCAAGCCACAGATCCCCAGATTATTTTTCAAGGATTTCCCCATGGTGCTAGAACAAAGACTCTGGAGAATTTCACATGGGAAGCTGTATTCTACCTGACCTTGAGAATCAAAGTAATTTATTCTCATCTTTCCAGGGAACTAGAACAGAGAATGATATTAACATCTTTTGGGTCAAATTTCACACCTCAACGCATAATGGTGCTTGTGATTTTTATATTTAATTGAGTAAAACCAATGGAGGACATAAGATTAAAATGGACAGGTAGAACAAAGCTAAGCTCAAGCTCAGTGCTAATGATCCATCATTCAATTCAACATTCATTTCATCTGAGTAAATATTTGTTTTTCAATGAGCTCTAACAAATCCTCCAATGTGAGCAACCACATCAGTCATATGCCCCTGCCCATATACTGTGGCAGGTAAACTAAACCTTTGTTTTTACTACAATAATAAAAACATGGCATGTAAATTAAAAGGTACTTGTAGCAACCTACCAGACCTTCATTGCCAAGGTAAAAATAATAAACACTCAGCTAACAGTATTTTTTGCACAAAATCTACTTGATTATATTGTAGAAGGAATTGTGATTTGATTCTTTTATTAAAAACGTACTTTTTATGTGATTTTAAAGATTGCATATATGATGCACATTTATGCTGACGAAATAAAGTAGCAGTGACGTATGAGTAAAAACCATTCAGTGCTAGTGTATCTCAGTGAGATTTCTGGTTCTTTGCTAAAACATTTCCTAAAGAAGAAGTTTCCAGGGTATATAGTCATTCCCATTAGAGTTCTTGTTCTCTGGCCATTACAGATTCTTTAATACACAATTAAACATTAATTTATACTAATCTTTGTTATGTTAAGAGCTTAAAGGTTGGCGTAATGTTCACAACCACCACTATCAAAATGCGTTGCTAAAGGACATAACATCTATGACATTTCCAAATCCACATTGTGGCTGGTTCACTTACATTGTTGCTGCTCCAGGTGCAAAGCTATTAATTAAGTAAAGATTCCATGATTCCTTAAATTTTAACTGGTGGTCCTTTCTGTCTTTTGTGTAATGCTTCAGTGTGAGTAAGAAACTCATGTAGGAAGAAACCATTTTATACACTGTTCTTGAAATTAAATCTTCACTTTTTAAAGCACTTCATTGGAGGTTATCTAAAAATATTAGAAATATCACAAAAATACAAAATATATAATCAAATATTCTATTGAGGGTACACCGTTGTCATTTTGTCCTCTCTGACAGTATGAAGGTCATGAAAATGTATATAATTGAAAACCCAACAACATAAAGCAGCAGTTAGTGGCCAAGACAAACTATGACCTCCATTCCTGAAATAATTAGATGAACCAAGGTTATGCTACAAATGAGATCATCTACAACTCACATGTGATGTCAAGAGTTTTCGTTAGGCTAATTTTGCTTTTCATTCCTCTACCACCAGCTCATGACTGCTCATCACAGATAAGTGTGAGCCAATGGAACTGTGTTTCCAAAGAAGCCAGTAAGTGTGCCTAATCCTGTTTTAAAGAGCTCAACCGGGGGGAAAGCTGCCTGATATCCACTCCAGCCAGAACCAAAGCCCGTAGATGCTGGTGCTCCAATAGACCCTGGAGATCTGGACCAGAGAGACGAGAAGAGAGGCTGAGCAGCAACTTGCAGATGGTCTCACAGGCCTGTCAGTGGGTGCTGTTAGCTGAGTGGAGCTTCCCTGGAGGCCTTGTTGTAAATACATTATGTGTGGTTAACACTGGAGGTGATGATGGGATCATGGGAGGCACAAACCAGGTAAAAAAAAATGATAAATTGCACTTCAGGAGGAGAAAGGACAGAAAGGACAAATAACATTGGCCAATTAGACCAAAACAGTCTAAGAAAGACATTTTTCACACGTTTTTATTTATGCAAGTCCTGGCTCTCTTTGATTCGTAATGTTCCTGAAGCAGCCATCTGGCCTCTTGATAGACCCTCTCAGCTACAGTATGGACATGCTCTTGTGGATCGCCCCTGGTATACTGTAGCACATAGTCCAACTTGTCCGCATTAATGTCGGTTTTCTCTTCCACAATACCTTCAAATGTTCAGATGAAGGATTTGTAGGTCAGAGGATCAACTTGAATACTGGAACTTCCTTAGAGAGGAGACGATGGTTCCACCGCTGCACGAGCACTGACCTGTTACGCTCTTTAGATGTCACCCAAAGATGAGTTACATCAGGTCTTCATATTGTTTATTGGTCAGAACTGAGAGTAGAAAGAACAGGCGAGGTAAACTGATCTAACTACCCCTAACAGTTGTGTAGCTGCTGAAGCTCAGTGGTACTTCCTCCAGCGATCATGCTTAATGTGGTCGTATTCTCACACGTAGCTGATGGCCACATAGCCAACCAGTAGCATGGCTATTCCACCAATACCAGCCTTCCTAACATTAATGTACTTGTTGTAGTATCTATTGGGGCGCCTGCAGACAACGGAGATGATGCCACTGGGAGTGAAGTCTCGGCCTCCAAGCCACGTTCCCAACTCACCCAGCTTCACATCCATCAGTCGCTTCTCAGCAATGGGAACTGGTCTGTCCGCCATCTTGAGTCGTTCCAGGAGATTGCCGCAGGGTGTAGCAGCAACGATTGTTCAATCCAATTTTATTCATCAAATTTTAACGTTCATCAATTACAACAATTGTCACTACTTTTGTACAGCCTTCCTAGAAATAAGCTTCACAACAAAGACAACCTTAGATTCTGCCGATGTCTGGTGTTAAGTGATTTGCTCTGTTAGATCACAGGTAGATCGTACAGGTTAGTCGCGTCAAAAACTGTCTTGCTCCGTAGGCAGACAATTGCTGTTCTGACAATTCCTGTTTCTCCAGTTGTCACTGATTCATGTTTCTGTCTTCTGTGGACTGGGTTGTTGTGTGGTTGTTTTTTTGTGTGTGTGTGTGTGTGTGTGTGTGTTTTATATACACATACATCCATGCAGCTGTGTTTGAGGTCGACACGATCTTCGGGGAGGCCTGCCATTTTTTTGCATTCCAGATTTAGCGTTGAGTCTTCTGCATACAATGCATTTTGAAATAATCCTCCTTACAGCTGTGTTAGCTTGAGGCATCCAGAACTTGTCGCAGCGTTGACAGAATAAAGTTGTTGCCACCAGGTCCAGCTTCTTGATGGATATGTTACAATATGAGGTTGGCCACGTGTGAGGTTTTTGAGAGGATGACTGGATGTCTTGATTTCCTGATCGTCTTGTTCTGTCAAGTACTCTCAGGACCAGGCTTGATCCTGCATAGACTTTAACTCCTCAAGAGCCCCGACCTGCCAGAGCATAGAGTTGACATAACGCCACTGAGCAGGATGAGAGTGGTCCCTTATCGTAGTGACTATTCGCTACGAGAGTTTTGAAGCGGGTGCTTTCGTTTGAGAGATACGTGAGTACTGTCGTACTGTCAGTCCAGAAAGTGGAATCTTGCAATGGGACCCTAAGCTCTTGTTTCAACTTTTTGTCCATTCTGACAGCTACAACTGCTGCCGTTAGTTCTAGCCTTGGCATTGTAACATGTTTCAGAAGTGTCTCTTGATTTTCCTATCAACAAGGAACAGTGTTTTTTTGTTTTCAGAGGTAACAGTTAAGAGTGAACTGTTACCTCTAAAAGCTGTGTTATCATCACAGTTACTCTACTGCAGTTAAAGAGAATTACATAAGTACATGAGTTAGTGTCAGCTACTGAACATAGTGGAGCTTCTAGTTGCCAATAAGCCACGTTCTGTCCCTAACACATCCCTGACACCTCCCAAATACAAACTCCACACCACTGACTCTGGCACAGTGATAATAGAATAATACAGTTAGAATGTTAAGATCCAAAAACTCTTAGACAAAAATTAAACCTCACTGACGTGCCTCAAGCTCATAAAACCCAAATTATATGTACAGTGTAAGCATTTTCTGGAAACAAATCATAAATATGAGAGAATATAGTGTGGGAAATTGCTGTATATAAATTATATACTAGCTGCTATCTCATTCTATTCCTCACTCTGGGTCCACACTAAAACATCAGCTATACAGACATCTACAGTATACAATCCAAATGCTGACTCCTACTGACTTTGGCGATTCAATAAACATGTGGATGTCTAAACAATGCACCATATGCTGGTTCTTTCCTACCTAAACATCCATTATCCCAGAGATCTCAGGCCCTGATCAATTATCCTTCTTTCCCAATGCCTTCCTAAATGTCCCTGCTCAAGAGCATCACACCAGATAGCGCAGCAAATGACTCAAGTTTAAAAGTAATTGCCTTCCGTTTGGTCATGATGATACCTACAGATATACTGTGCTTGTCTCTATAGGGCACAGTGCTGGGAGAGCCTCTAAATATTTCCCATTACTGTCAGGGGTATAACTAAAACAATGCCAAATAATTTAGGAGTTTAAAAACAGGAAATTAGATAAGAATGCTAAATATTTACAGACCTTGTCAGCAACTGAAATGCGACCACTACTTCTTCTGCCATGGGACGAACGTTTCTCTTTCTGCAGAGTGCTCATCTCATAACACTGCATTTGCATGTTTCAAGGGGTGACAATGTCATTTGCATAAATTTAATGAGCCTTTCAAAGCAGGAAAGAAAAAATGTGGACACCTGCGGAAACAAGCTGACATTGTTCAAAGGCCCTTTTTCCCCCTTATTACTCACAATATTGGCCTTGGCTCACAGACAAAGCACTGTTACAAAGATAATCAGGAGGTTTGACATCTCCGCCAGGGAGAGGTTGCTTTCTTTGGAGGAAAAATGTGCACAGGAGATGGAATTTCATCCCCTGCTAAATGAATGACATAGATAGTTAGCATGATACCAGTATGAGGACTTGTTTCTGTGAGAGCTGCTGGCAGTCACCGGTCACCAAGGCACGCGTGTTACGGCTGGCGAGGCAATGCAACTCCATGGAGCTATGTGGTATTTTGATGAAAGCAGTTCAACTGTCAGCGACTAAACGAGCAAACTAATTACCAGTGTAAGCTGATTTCCTGGTTCAAGCTCTCCACAGCAGTGGTTCTCCCCAAGCACAGGCTATGATTGTTAAACTGAGAATAGGTACATGTTCTGGGCAGACACACCAGAGACTGTGTAAATGAGTGGGATTGAGTGTATGGAAATGAAATAAATGTGCTCCTCTTCCTAGGAACGGCCCTGTGAATTCCAATGAGAAGGAGATGGTCTCTGTGGCAACAGCAGCTACACTTTACACCCTCTCCATCAGGCGGGCTTCTAATGTAGATCTATGACACAGTGCTGCACAGGTTAGCACGGACCTTTTGTCTTCATATCAGCATGTATGAGATGAAAGTCCATGCAAGCACTCGGGAGAACACCATTTATGAAAACTCCCTACTTTGTCATGATCATTTATATTTTCCGGCAGCAGCCTTCTGTTTGCGCAGCTACAGTCAGCAGCTTTTTGCTCCCTCCATTTTGTCATTTATTAAATACTGACGAAACAACGGTGACACATAAGCGCTCTTTTGTCAGACCCGGGCTAAGTTAATTAATTAGCAATCCATGTTGCAGTGCCAGGAGCTTGTTGATTGTATCGTACTAAGCCGTCATCCTGTGTAAATTGACTGAGATTGAGATCTAACAAGGCTTTGACCTGGATCCCTCCCTAACAACATAATGTGTAACACACTGATGTGGGGATTTAGCAGGGAGGCTAGAGGACATGTTATCTTTCGCTATGCCATCAGCTCCATTAGTTCAGAGGGGCAAACGCAGTAACGGTCAGGCACTTTCCTAGTTCTGATTTAATTTTTTTTCTAAAAACTAGGATTGCTGGGCAACCTTGAAATGTGTGTCCTCTTGGCTGCATTATTATGCTTTCACACCTCGTATCAAAGCCTGAAAGTCTCCGGCGCACTAATTCAAATACAATTAAAACTTTTATATTTCCGCTGAGTCTTTGTCTTCCACTGTGTCCCATAGTATTTCAGTTTATCCCCATGGCGATAACCTCCTCTGAAATTAATCAGGCAGTTTTGCGAGGGCTTTGAGCTCTTTAAATTGTCATTCAGCTGCGGTAGGCGAGCAGTAATATTCAGGAGGCGTCTTGTGACCCGCTCATTCTTCTAATGAAAACACAAGCGCCAAATGCATTGGGGCAATTGGTTCCATATCCTCAGCAGAAGAAGTGACATTGGTGGTCACACCAAAGTGGATTGTGAATGCATCACCATCTCCACGGGCCATCTGCCGCTGTAAGGCACACTGACTGTTGAGTGAGCAGGGCCCAAAGGGAGGTTAGAAGTCTGCTCATTCTCATTTCACTTCGCTCTTGGACAGAATAAAAAGCACAGCGGATACCTTCACATGCTGATACACGGCTTGATGAAGAACTATACATAAAACATTTTGTCCGAAACCCATTTTGGTATGTGTGCACAATGGAAAGTATAAATCGGTTGGATAATGCCCTGCATTATGGTTTGTATGTAAACAGACTTCACAGAAGTTAGTTATTAAAAAGCTTAAATCAGAGCCAATGTCACAATTAATTTATGTTAACAATTTTATTTGTTAAATGTATATTCATTTAGAGTGAAATGCTCCATTGAAGGACTATACAGATGTTCTCAGGAGGTTAATCAGCAGATCTTGGCATCTGTCTATATTTTCTCATTTGTAACTTAAACTGCTGTGTTTACTGTGACTACAACCTTTGGCAATTCACTGTTCAACCGTTGCCAAACACAACACAGGCTGTGAAGTCGAGACACACACACACACACACACACACACGCACACACACACACACACACACACACACACACACACACAAGGAATAAACATGCCCTTCGGCTGCATTCACACATTGTGGCAATGCGGCACCTTCCCGCAGGGTTGTGCAGAGGAACGAGTGTGTTTATTCATGCTTCAGAACATCAGCGGCTGCGAAACGGAAAATAATGTTTACCCCTGTCTCTCTCTTCATTCACTCATTAGCTCACTTGCTAGCTCACTCACCAGAGCTGCTCCCTATCCTACCATCCCTCCCTCCCTCCCTTTCGGAAAAGTATTCTAGAGAGGGTTATGCAATATTTAGGTTTTCATTCAGGATGTCACCATTACACACCGATGTTAATGATCTGCTACTCTTAATTCATAACAGGGGGCACACCTGAGTGACAAACAGTCAAGAAAGCACTAATGAAGGTTTCCACTGGTATTAGTTAATTGGCTTCACTGCCTCGCTGAGTGCGCTGGAGTTGTATTATTTTAGTCAATGTGTGATTAGTCTCCCACTGGCCCTGGTTTCTCACTGCGCAGAATAATTCCCATGTGCTTCACATAGAGAGACATCAAATTGAACTGGGCCTGCTTCGACAGCCCGCTTGGAACTTCACAAAACTACTGGAACAGTTTAACCTCTGAGGAGGCACCAGTGGTGATTAATTTTACCCCCTTTACACTATGTTAAATTGTTCTCAGTAGGGGGCATTTAACAGTGCTAAAGGCCACAAACCCTTGACCCTCTTTTATTCAAAGTGATTACCAAGCCTCAAGGAAAACTGGGCAATTATGTATAATTGCAACTTCACAGCATCTGCATGGCCTCTTACAGCGTAATGTTCAGTTTGTGGTCTGGTCTTTAAAAATGGCATCCTGTCGAAACAATAAACAAAAGGATGCACTTTGACCTTTTCAGTCTGGCTTTATAAATTTGGTTGCTTATGAGCATGAGACGATAAAGCATGTGAAGAGTTAAATTAATACACATGTAAAATATGGTCTGCAGCGTGTTAGTGTGAAGGACCTCTGTCAGGCACCCACATACCTTTATGTTTTCTAACACCTGGTCAAAGACTATAGACCACTGTTCTGGAGTCCTTCATGGGAACACACGTTTTGATTGGAAGCGGTGCAGTTTCACCCGAGATGAAAACTGAGGTCAAACTGTGCAGCGCTGTAACCTGGCTTCATGCCATTTTGTGCTACAATCAGCAGTCCATATGGCGGGGCAGCGAGTAAACAACTACAGGCCTTCTTCTGACAAGGTGATTGCAGACAGCAAAATGAAGTCAAGACATTGTGCTGTAGGGGGCCCGTGGACTCTGCAGAGATAATGTACGGACATAAGGACAGCTACTTCTGGTAGTGGAGGGTCAGCCCTAAGGCAGAGTCACAACTTTTTTCAAAGTCACACACCTGAGATATTACACACACGAGAAGTGATCTCACTTCTCTTCAGGTCATTCTTCATTCTTACTATAAGATGCTGCTTTTTAACAATAACTCCAACTGTAACTTAATGTATATGTCTATATCTCTATCTACATGACTTAGACCATAAGTGTCAAACACAAGGCCCGCGGGCCACATGTGGCCCACCATGTCATTTTATTTGGCCCGCGAGATAGTATTTATTCTCTTTAACTTTATTAGTTACATCGGCAAAGTTGAAATATACTCTTACACCTGAAAGCACCACTCCATTCACACAACCGTGCATGGGGAGGGACTTAGCCCAAATAACCAATCAGAGGCTACGCAGGCCACGAGCAGTCTGAAAATCAGAGGTGAACTCCAGGTGCGTTTCCTGTTCCGGGTCTCTTTGACTTCAGTCATGTGGGAGAGAGGCGCTACTTGCTAAGAGGACGGGAAAGACGAGGAGAAATTTCTCAATTTAATCAATAAGATTACACACCACTGATCTCACCTACATGATCGGACACAATCGTCCCTTGGCTCCGATCACTGGCCGGAGTCAATTGGCCAGCAGTGGTATGTAATCTTATTGATTAATTTGAGAAGTTTCTCGTCGCGCAAGAGCCGGAGGTGGTGCGCACAGCTTTTGAACACAGAGCAACGGTGAGACACATGTCCGTTGTAATTGCTCTGACATGGTTTTGCCGTGTGTGCTGAGTGTGCTAAAGGAAGCGATGGTAGTATTAAAGCTTGTAGGAGAGAGCTGAGGGGCAAATAATGGTGACATGCTTGAATACGAGGCTACAGGCAGCACTGAGTGTATTGCATCTACTATCTTATGCCGATGTATAAACATTCAATAGAGAAGTTGTAGTTATTCTGTTGTTGCCAAATTAAAAGAACTGTGACTGGGTTGAAAAAGTTCTGAGTATAGTTAAAAGTTAAGGGTTAATATCATAACTTGTTTATAATATTTTTGCTTTAGTTGCTTAAATAGTTTGATTCAAGTAATGTGGGTTTCAAACTGAACATTTATTTTTACATCTGTGCAAATGCATATGAAATATAAAGTTGTTAACATAATAAATACAGAAACAGTATAACATATTTAAACTACACCTTATTATATTTGACAATATAATAAGGTGTAGTTTAATTTATTTTAAATTACATTGCATTTTGTTACATTCATACTATTAATGTGGCCCATCGAGGGACAACCATTATGCTGATGTGGCCCTCGGTGAAAATGAGTTTGACACCCCTGACTTAGATAGTTAAAGTCACTGGCATTTAACTAAACTGAAAGTCATTTTAAAACATAAATCCATAAATCCAGCTGCTCCCCAACGTAAATATTGAGACAAATGAGTGACCTGATCGATGGATCATTATTCTGCACAGTGGCAGACGGTCCAAATGATTCCAGCGTTTCCTCCTGGAAATATAAACATTTTTTTCCTTTCCTCAAGGTCAAGCTAACAAATATAACTTGTATTCTGTATTCTGTCTTTCTCCACATGAAATTATTGCAATTTAAGTTTGAAAGGTCTGACAGTTGATCAGTTGTTGTGTCATTTTACACTGCCAACACACTATTACTCACTTAGCACTTGATTTGATGGCCCGTCAAAGCTACGATGAATGGGCCCTACGTCAGTTGTGTTTTATTGTTCCACTGCTTATTTCATCATAGTGGTGATAGGTACAATGACAGACTTAGTTTGACACTTGTCTTATCCCACAGTGTGTCACAAGCTCTGCAGCATTAAAATAATATAACTGCTCTATGTGTCAATAACTGAACTGTAGACATTCAAAACAAAATCAAAAGTAACAGAGTCCAGTAATCATTGTTTTGTCTATGTATGGGTGATTTGAAAGAGGTACTGTAACGGTACCAACATCATGTCTGTGGTAACTGATGTGAAATCAGGATTATCACAACATAAACTACACACAAATGCAGTTCTATAAGCACTTACATATTGACCATATCAATAAGGAAATGCCAAAAACACAACAACAACGGGGCTGATACAGAGCATCTCTGGTCTCAGTCCAGAGCGCAGCAGCTTTGTCAAATTAGCAACAGCCAAGTGAGAATAAGATGCAGGTTAGAGGCATTATCTACATGTTGATGAGTGAGGGGTTACTGTGGTGTGAGGTCGACACCACCAGGAAAAGGTTGGTGTAAAAAGATTTATCAAGAAAAGGCTTTATAAAGGTGCCGCAATTAACAAAAACAATAAAAAGGCAACAAACCTTAATGTAACTCAAGAAACTAATAAAAGTAGATACACGTCTTAGCTGCAAACTCAGACATAAACACGGTAAAAGTTATTTGAACTTTAACATCTACGAACGCAGACAAATTGTTAAAACAAACCTTCAACAAAATAATTAACTTTTCACAAATGATGGATATGAAAGCCAAATAAAGAACAGTTAAACACCTCCACATTCAAGTCTCATTATTACAGGGTCATTATTTGGAAGCAAGTGTGTGAAATGAGACCTATTAAAATAAACACTGGTGAAAATAAAAGTCCTGGATCTGGATCAACTTTAAAATGCACTGGGTTCCTCAGTAAAAATGAATCTTTTCACAGATTTTGGAGAAGTCCTGCTGACAGACGAGCAATTAAACAAATGGGAAAGGCAAAAACCCCCCAAAAAACTCTATTGTAAAGATAATAACATAAACAGCAAAATGGAGAAAAGAAATCTTTCTGTGTCTAAATGTTTAGTATTCTATACTAATTGTATTCATGTACATTTGCATTATGACTTTAATTAATAGTAACCCAGAAATAGTGATTAAACCTATTAAAATAAACACTGGTGAAAATAAAAGTCCTGGATCTGGATCAACTCTAAAATGCACTGGGTTCCTCAGTAAAAATGAATCTTTTCACAGATTTTGGAGAAGTCCTGCTGACAGACGAGCAATTAAACAAATGGGAAAGGCAAAAAAAAAAAAAACCCAAATAACTCTATTGTAAAGATAATAACATAAACAGCAAAATGGAGAAAAGAAATCTTTCTGTGTCTAAATGTTTAGTATTCTATACTAATTGTATTCATGTACATTTGCATTATGACTTTAATTAATAGTAACCCAGAAATAGTGATTAATGTGTACATAAACACATCATTCTCTTTGCCATCCTGAAAAAAAGGTGAGAAATCCTAATTTCTTTATGAAACGAAAACACGAATAAAAACCCACCGATGTTCAGACAATGGAGAAAGCTTTCTGCGAATGAATGCCTGACACAGAAAAATGCTGACACTGGCCGATGTTGCTTCCCAAGTTAACAGAATAAGATCCAATCAATGTGACAGGAAAGTGCAAGTTTTTCATAAAGCCGATGACAACTTATTGGAGAGACAGTAATGAAATAAGCAAACACTGTCTGTTATTAATGGGGGCTGCCTTGACTAAGATCATCCTGTGAGCCTTGCAAACAAGGTAATGTTATTTTTCAGTTTGAGAACCTTGATAATAAAAAAATATCAAGTCCATAAACTTGCAGTATTCAACTGCAGAGGGCTTGAAGGACAAGATACATCACTGTGTTAGTTATAACCAGTGAGCACAGAATACATCATACTTCAACGAATAGAATAGAATAGAATAGAATAGAATAGAATAGAATAGAATATTGTAAGGATTATACCAGAGGTTACATGATAATCAGATATTAGCATCTACTCGAGGAGGGTCATGAATCACATCTTACCCTTTTACTTGTTAATGACAATGATGATGATTATTAAGTGTGAACAATGTGGTCAGCAGATTTAACAATTTTAATTATGGGATTTAATTGTGTAACTTTACTCTCTGTGGAAGCTTTTTATTTTACTGTATCGCCTGTTGATAGTGTAAAAATGATTACTTAATCAAACACAAGGCCATATCTAATTAAAAAAGGAAAAGGAATTAAATATTTGTGGTAATAAATCTGACACCTGCAGGTCAAACAAAGGCGCTCCAGTGCCCTTATAAAGTAAAAGAGAGTTACATAATGTACATACACAGACAATTGGTTGGCAAGAAAACGTGAAAAACCTCAAGGCTGAATTATCATAATTAATTTCTAAAGTAGATTGTGCTCTTGTGCGGAATAATATGGTCTAATAAAAAGTCATTATTATTTCGATGGACCATTACATCAAAATAGTGAAACTGTGTGTTTTCTTTTCCATCATTCTCGTTCAGCTATGACATTCTGCATGGATTCTGGTGCAGGTACTGTGGTACACATCGCAACTCTCACCAACAACAGGCTGCTGTTTCACATTTACATTTGCTTTGATGTTTTCACTGTACACTATGCCACGGCTACTTCAAGTGGCAGCCTCGCTTTGTGGAGCTTCTAAGCAAACTTTTTTCTCTCTCAGTCGCTCTCTCAATAGTTCACCAGAGATAAAAAATGAGAGACAACGCAGAGTGAATCGTGTCCTTACAATTGTGAAGAGGACAAAAAACGACTATTGTGCAGCAGTGCGACAAGGTTTGTCAGCTTACTCTGAAGCCTCCAAGAGGCCAAAATGCTAAATAAATACTGCTTCAAAATGTCTGGCGCAGTTTAGTCTTACGTACCCAACAATAGAAGGGCCAAATTCCAGTTCAAGTTCACTACATACTGACCAGTATTAATAAATGGCTTTCATTTATTTTCATTTCTATTAACCACAGCTAGACCAATTTTCTTCCATCTTTCATCATCAGAGAAGCATTTGTCTGGACAGATTGCCGTGTGTGTCTGTTAGACCTTGATATTCTGCAGTGGTGCTGACCTCAGGTTCAAAGATAAAATGGACTCTGCCTGGGATCACTTAAATCTGCTGCCCTGGAGACTCCATCCCAAAGTAGTCATTTGGAAGATTTTCAAATGGTCAGGAAATGCTGCTGGTTAATTAAAAATTAATTACGGATGATTAATTGACACATTGGCTAAGAGGATCAGGCTGCTGTGGTAGTTAAAGACTCACTTATAGGAGCCAGTAACAATATTCATCAAAACCTTGAGGTTTAGGACCTATTATTTCGATTCCAATTCTTGAAGCGTCATCACCAACTAAACGTAATATTGGTGAGTTCTGTATGTGTGTGAAATTGGGAAAAAAAAGGTGACTGCAAAATATATCTTCTGTTTTCCCTATCTGGACCCATCTTTAACCCTAAAGCAACACACATTCTGCCACCGGACTTCCATCTTAATGGTGCCATTAACACAACAGGACAACAAATAATGTTCAAATACAATGATACTTGCGTATCACCCTAATCTTTGAATGCCAGCTTGGCCGAAGATATGGGTGATGCGCCACCATCCCAGACCTGGGCTATCATCAAGCTTGGGATCGTGAGATTGCCGGTTTATACCTGGATCGGCTGAAAATAGGGAGAGGCGCCGCCATCTGTCTGCTGCCGTCCACCACCTTGGGCCCACGAGCAAGGCCCTTAACTCCCCAGATTCTCTCCCTGGGTGCTCCTCGTGTTGTAGCCTACTGCTCCTCATGTGCATGCTGTTTGTACTAACTGTTTGTACTAAATATGTGGAATGCAGAAAATTAATGTCCCCATCTGTGTGGGACGAATAAAAGGTGTTTCTTCTTCTTCTTAAAATACAAGGATACTGACCTTTTCACTATTATTTTCAAAGATTAAAATTAACTGTACCAGTACAGCTTGAGTCATGACAGTGCATCTTCGTTACATCTGAAAATGTCTGAACTGAATAGAACACAATTATTTAATCATTTAACCTTATTCCATCCCCTCACTACTTGTCTTGTATCACTGAAGTAATTTCATTATTGTTGTGGTTTTTCCTTTTCCTGACTGACCTCTCAGCTACATACTATAATACCATATTATACATTAGTCCCGAAATGGACCTCCACTACAGGCCATCGTATCCAAGTGTGCATGCCAATGAAGTGCAGGCTGCATGGACTGCATGCAACACCACTGCCCACAGTACTTGAAATGTGTCTATGCTGTCTATGTTGCTACTTGTGGGAGGGGACACATTTCTCATCTGAATGGACGGAAACCAAAACATTTAATATGGTAGACAAAATGCATCTGTATCTGACTCCTCACACTCCAGGGATGACTATGACACAGTTCACAGATTCTAAGTGCAACTGATCATGTACACAGATGGTCATGTATTTTGAATTTTGAGGTGCGTTTGTGTGGAGTGATTTTTAGATACCTGGCTAAATCTACACAGACCACTGTGGTAAGTTGTATTACATTGTACAGTGCCTACAAAAAACTGTTTGCTAATCGTAACATGCTAGGTTGCTGTAATGTTGTGCATTCCAGTCTGTAACAATTTACTTGTATCATTTCAAAAGTGTAATGACTTCAAGTGCTCCTGCTAGTTTTTACAATTATGATGATGATGATGATGATGATGATGATAATGATGACGACTAGGCTTTGTGACCCTCAGGCATGGGCGTTTTCTTGTTCACTGGCTCATTGGTCCCTAGTCGAACCTTCATTATTGGGGAAACGCGTAAAAACAATTATCTAACTGCCACCGTGTTCTATAGATGCAGTTGCTGATCATTTGAAAAAACAAAATGAGGAGAGAGACGATGAGAGGAGGGTGACATGGGAGCAGCAATGGGTCCCAACCCAGACACAGCAGATGATTAGATTAGAAGATGCAGGGAAAACGCAGGTGTGGGTTTGGAGAGACAGATTGGACATTTAGCCATGCTGGCTAATGGAAGCTAAGTAGTCATTGCTTTAGTGTGAAGGGAATGTTCTGCAGTGTGTATTAGAAACTTTGATGTTGGACGACAACAGAAATATTAAAACTGCAAGATATAAGTCAACCTGCGTCAGCCAAAACTTTCCCGGGTTTTAATTAAAATGAATTAAGCGATACTGAGAGAGAACAAGAGCAAAATAAAGCAAAGTTCATTTTCTGCAGACTTTGCAAACGACTCATGGTGAGCGCGAAGCATGTCGCCTATATGTTCACTGACACCTGCTCTAATGAAGAGATCAAAAACAGCTGCAGACCAAAAAAAAAACATCAGGCATCTTCTTGAAGTGATAAGGAGACTGTTCTTAAATTAAAACGTGATCAAAGAAATGGCAGATTTCCCTGTTTTCTGCAGTGATTTTTCACACTTTCACGGTTTGAGTGGCACCAACAGCTGCTCATCAGGATTATTCACAAAACAACAGGAGATGGGAAAAAAATGCATTCAAAGTTTTTTGTTCCATTTGAATGGAAATTGGGCAGCACAGTGGAACAGTAGTTATCACTCCTGTCTCACAACAAGGAGGTGCCCGGTTCGAATCTCAGTTCGCCCAGGGGTCTTTCTGTGTGGAGTTTACATGTTCTCCCAATGTCTGCGTGGGTTCTCTCCAGATACCCACTGTCCAAAGACATGCACTATGGGTGTTAGGTTGACTGGCAACAGTCCACGTGTGTGAATGTGAGCGTGAATGGTTGTTTGTGTCTTTATATACTACACTGGCCCTGTGATAGGCTGGTGACCTGTCCAGGGTGTACCCTGTCTCTCGCCCGGTGTCAGCTGTGACTGGCTCCAGCTCCCAGTAAGTTTAGAGAGTGTAGAGGACAGCCAGTATTAAAAATAGAAGGAACCTAAAACTGAAGCAGCAAAAATAAATTCAGTCATTTTTCATTTAGTTATTTAGTGTTGCTCATCTCCTACTGTGACATGTCCAGATACCTGCTGTCAGAAAGACCTGCTGGTGGAGACGCCCTAGCTTAACCCTCCCATCTGTTCAAAGGCAGCGTTTGACGAAACAAATCCTCTAAGGCATCATTTGGACAAGACTATACTGCAGTGAGATGATGCTGGTGAGTTAAGCAGCTGGTCAGAGGTTCATCCTCCAGCAAAATGATCTCCCAATACAATAGAAGAAAAGAACCAGACAGTTCGGTCCTTCCTTTTTTCCCCCTTGTCCATAAACAAGAGAATAAAGTCTCCAGACTTAGTCTATGAAATGTCTGCAGCAAAAAACAAACAAATATTTAATAAATCAGAACTGAGCAGTTTGCATCTTTCCTTTTTCGGTTATTAGTATTAACTTGTGAGGCTTTTCTAAGGCCAGCAATGTACTGAATATATATTTATGTGAATTACAGGTACACTGCAAATTGTCCAACTCCACATTGTGCTATTTATTTACATGTTATTAATGCCTGAATTCATGCTATGTTAACAGACCAAGCGGCGTGACAGCTACCCGCTGGAACACCTTCCTCTACATCACACTGTTCTAACCTGGCTCTCATCAACATTCAGCTCGTGCCTGTGCAATCTGCAGCTCATTGTCACACACCTGTAGCAGATACAGTGAAGCTGGAAGTTTAGTTTCAAAGACAAGAATGCATTTCAAAATGTGCTGGAAACAAAGCGTTTTCATAGTATGGATACAGATAGACCCACTGCGTTTGACCCACTGTGTTGTGACAGTAATGGACAGGGTAATAGTCAGAGAGGGAGGATGGAAAAAAAAGACCAAAGTGCATTTCCATTGTTAACCCGGCATCCTCCATCACAATCCCCATGGTTACGCCTCCTGCCAAGGGACCCATTTTCTAATAGCTACTTCCAGTATAATAATAATGCAGCATATCACAAAAGGTGCCTGAGACCGTTTTCATGAATATGACAATGAGTTCAGTGAACTTCAGTGGCCTCTCCAGTCACTGGATCTGAATCCAATAGAACACCTTTGGGATGTGGGAGAACGGGAAATCTGCAGCAGAAATGTGCAGCTGACAAATCTGCCGAATGTAAAGTACTTTAAAGCTACTTAGACTTACTGTGGACAATTCATGGATGCACTGTATGTTGACTTTGTTGGGTGTCTTAAGAGCTCAACCTAAAGACCAGTGAGTCCTCAACGTGCTCCATTAAGACAAATCTATGGCACTTATTCAGTTTCAGGCATTATTTAACTCTGTTGCTATGGCTGCCTTACATTATGTTCTTACATTGCACATATAATGCAAACAGTGGATAATGTAATACTTGAGATACTGTTTAATCATTGTTCCTCGATATGAGATAGAAATAGACAAAAGCTGCTTTTCATTTGTAGCCAGCCACCATCAATTTTTGCCAGTGTCAAGCGTCACAGGTAGCTTTCATGTTACAATAAGGCTGTCGTCATTCTTTTAGAGTCGGAGCAGAATTTAAAGAAGCTCTCTCCTCTTCTTTTTTTTATTAGCTCGTTGATTCAGTTTTCAGGTGAGTGTTTAATCAAACGTGGGACATTTTTATGCTTCTTTCTTTTCTACTCTGTTGATCAGCTCCACCGGCATCATTAAGGTGACTGATTTTAGACTATCAAACGTTGCTCCAGCGAACAAGGCAGCGGATGTAAATAAAGGATGCACCGCGAAAGAAGTCAGAGGTCACTGACACAGAGGACAGTCTTGACCATTTATCAAAAATATTGTTGCTGCAGTGTCACATGAGGTATGTGTTGTAGAGTTTTCTAATCATTTTCTGTTTCCTCTCCCTGCACATGACCTCCCACTGATATTAGCCTGTCTAGAGTCTGGTGGACTTTAGGTGTTTAGGCTTTTGAATATTTTGTAGCTTTTATCAAATGGTCAAATGTAAAAATCTTGGCCAACTGGCCACAGAAAGAGATGCTATTGTAGGTCACCCCAGTTCTTCTGAGAAAGTATTCGGGGACAGGTGAGTGGAACCTTAATAGATGATGGACATATACATGACTATGGCTAATAATCAATCAAAAAAGACAAAACATCACTAATTATTTTCTGTGCATTACATGTTTTCCATAAAAAAAATATATTTGTGATGAACTGATTAAACAACACTGAGCTCAAGGTTTATTGCATGTTAAAAAGACTGACTGTGCAATAGGGAGGTTAATTGTCCCTTTAATCTCTTAATATGGCCATGGCATATATCACAGAATGAAACTGCTTCAGCCAGCCAATAATATTTTTGACTTACACACTATTTAATTATAGCGGCAATTATCTGCATCTGGTTATGTTTGAGTTATTGCACTCCAGCTTTACGCTGAGGTACCATACAGTATATCACCAGACTGTGACTCTGCGTCACCAGAGCAGGGACTGTTTCTATTATCATCGCTGTTCTGTGTCTCTGGTATCACATTGCTGACACATGGTGTATGGATGCCTTAGTGAAAAGTTTTCCATAGAGGGAGTTGGTCCTCGTAACTACTGCAAGGTACAGACCTTGACTGAAAGGTCCACTTGGGGAGGCAAGAGTAGTTCAATTAACTAAATATTTTATTCTTGTACTTCCAAAGAGCTGGTGAGGTGAAGACAAGTCAACTCCTCCAGAATGTAAACTAATGACTTTGAACAGACTTTGATGACTTTGATAATAGCCATTTAATTGAAATGTTATTTGATTTAAGATTATGATCATTTCAGTGTCTATGAATGGATACAGTAATTGTTTTTTGCATGTATTGGCTCTAGATAAAGACTCTGGGACTTTCAGTTAGAATAAATAAACTGTCAGCATGATGGCTGATGGATGCTGATCTGCTCTCTACAGTACAATCTGACATGTCCTCTGTATCTAGACACAATGATCAATCTGGCAGGGATAACAAATGCATTTATGATAATGATGATGACTCATCTGATGAGGAATCCGCTGATGGTAATAAATCCAATGATTATGATGATGACTGCAGCGCTCCCATAGATCTGCTCTGTTCATAAAGGTGCAGTTTTACCTAGCTCCTCAACCCCCACTGCTGATCATCAAAATATATTTCTCTCCATTGGCTACATGCTGAATATAAATTACTGAGAGAAACTGACCGATTAAAACATTTGTGTGAATTCTCAGTGAAGTCACTCAGGTCCTGGATAATTGGCCAAGATTCAAGAGGCGATCATGTCTTATCCACAGACACATCAGTCAGTTTATAACTATCAAAAACACAATGTACAGCAGCGTAGTACACCTGCCCTCATTCACACTGATCAAACAGAGTCAGCTGTCCATGCAGCCAAGACACCACGCAGCCAGGATGACTTCAGTCAAAATTCATTTTGTTATTATTTTATTATTATATTTGGCAGTTAAGTTCTGTTCTGGCACCTCCTTAGCCCCATTATGTGTATATACAGTCCTAATACCTCTCTACACCTCCTCAATGCTGAGCCTACATGGAGAGCAGGAGCCCATCTGAGACAGAGCATCAGTGACGACATATGACACTGATTTCGATCAGATACGGCATAAAACCAAAACAAAGGGGAGGAGGTCGGTTGCAAAGTAGTTGGCAATGAGCTTTGGCTGTTGAAATGCATGGAAGGTGATCAGCTGAGTCAGCGGCTGATTTAGACTGGCATAGGGGTCTGCTGCTGTCAGCTGATCACCTCACTCTGATGTGAATGACCTGAAGCTGTTTGGTAGCTGCTAAAAATGCTAACAAGGTTCAGTTATACGATACCATGACCGGTACTCGTACTGAGAACACGAAAGCCACCTCGTCCTGTTTCTTTGTGTAACAAGCAGAAAGATGGCAAATTTCAACATCACAGGTACAAGCCCTTGACAGTAAGTGGCCATTTCCACTGACTACTGACGTAATAGGAGTGAAGATTAGAGGTGGCACTATTTACATTACAGTGATCCCCAGCTATTACACGGTTCACCTTTCGCGGCTTCGCTGTTTCACGGATTTTTTCAGTGCAGTTTGTTATCCTTTTTTTTTATTTTTTTACAGTATATGCACACGCGTTGTGCTCTGTGTGGAAAAGGCTGTGCTCGGAACGGAGACGCTGGCCCTTTAAAGGGCGGAGCTTAGACCCGACAGTCTCGCACGCAAGCAGAGGAGTCAGGAAGGAGAGAAATAGGAAAAAGTTTGTTTGTTGTGTTTAAAGTCATTAAATCGGCATACTACAGCAACTGAGTCTTTTTATGAGTTTTAACCGGACTCACCACAGTGATTCACCTTTCCACCAGCATCAATTACCCATTCACTATCTTTTACTCTGTGTCCTGATTGGCTAAGGGACTATAGGCCAATGTCAATCAGTCTCCTCCGTGCCTCGTCTCTGTCCAGTACAGAATGCGTTCGGCTTGGCAAATTTACATGTTTGCATATTGTCTCCACGACAAAACCCAAAATGTCGACAAAACGTTCTGCACCAACAAAGACACCTGCACCACGGCCTTCAGTAGAAAAAGACGCTACAGCGGAGCTGAGTCAGCACGAAGAGGCACAGTCAGAGGAACTGTGAAATACGCGTCAGTCACAATGTGTCCAACCGCGTAGGTTGATTATTAAAATGATTATTTTACAGTATTTCTAAAAACTATCATAGTTATTTGTTAGAAAACGCTTCTATTTTTATTTCTTGAACAAATGCTTGGGCCTGTAAAAAGGTTTTGTTCCTTGCTTTTAATGTTTTATGGAGCATTTCATTGTATAATAACTGTAAAAAAATAAATGTTTCTACTTCACGGATTTCGCCTATCGCGGGTTCTTTTTGGAACGTAACCCCCGTGATAAACGGGGGATTACTGTATACATTAACTGGGGTGACAGATAAATTGACTTGATGAAGGCAGCTGTGTAAAAAATATGAGTGGGGTAGGTGCAATAAAATTAAATAAATGACAGAGAAAATGAAACCGTAATAGATAACTTTTACACTCCTTCCACTGAAATGTATAGTATAGTTTGGTTATGAGGGGAACTGGACTGGATGGGAAGTTTTACTTATTTAGACCTCATTGATATGAGCACCCTGATCAGGATATTAAATCAATATAAATCCATATTGATTTGTTTGTGATTTGGTTCTCTATATTTCTTAGATTGTGTTTGCATACAAAGCCAATCATTAAGTTATTAAATTCTGAATCCAGCTGAGCATGACTTTTCTAAGATGATCTACAAAACGATTCTATAATGTTGTACATTGTCTGGGGGTTGATTTGACTTTTCACCCTTTTCAACATACGGTTATTCAGGATATGTATGTGTATATGTATATGTACATATATATTTGGGCTCTCTTATTCTGCCTTTGATTCCGAGAATAAAAATTTCACCTGCCCACAGTAAAGAGACAGAAGTGAAAGAAGTGCTTTTAGGAGCAGGGATTATTTTTACTCAGTACTCTGTCCTTGGGCCCAGACAGAATTTGCCATATATGTCATTTCAAAATGAAGGATGCCAAACTATGAAATGAATGTCTCAGGCATCATCATCATCAGCACTGGAGCCTGCCTAGCTGTCAGAGATCACTGCACTCTACCTCACTTTCTGACAAGAGCCACCTGCTGCTGTCAGGATCTTTGTCAGCTGTCTGATATCTGCGTTAATGTGACCAGAATAATAACCTCTAATTTGTAATGTAACTTTTACAGCTCATATATTTTGCAACATGAAATGCTGTTGCAACACAGGCTGTTATGCTTAAAGAAAGTGGCAGGTTTTCAGTTGAACGCAAGTCACCTCATCATCATCACCTGTCTGCACCACTTTCTCCCAATGCTCATACACTGAAGGACTAACTGACTGAAGGAATAACTGATGACGTGAGTGTCTGAATTAGAATCTGATCGTTTCGTACAAAATAACAGATAACAGACAGGCCATATCTTTAAAAGACCAGAAGAGACATGCAAATGAAAGCCTCTAATATTAAAGCCACTGAAATTTCCCCAATGTGGGACGAATAAAGGAATATCTTGATCGCTCAGGCCTCCCTCTCCCTCTTTGATTAACGTCGCAGGTTATTCTAAGAAAACTATTTATCTTTTTTTTCCTCTAAATTTGGACTCAGTGAAATAGGCTGGACATGTTTTATTTGCAGGTGTAAAGGGGATTCTTCAATAAAACATATTTTAACTGTACTGTGTGTGTGTGTGTGTGTGTGTGTGTGTGTGTGTGTGTGTGTGTGTGTGTGTGTGCACGCATATAATAAGTTATTGCCATTGATACTGTGCATCCGTTTGAGTTCACTTTATTTTAAACTTGAGAGGCAACACCATTTGCCATTTCGCATGTACTTTATTCTTACTGTGAAATACATCAACAATTCATTTAATAATGGACTTTTATTTTCCCTTGACTAGCTTATAATTGCTTTTGTTCACTTAATTTACTAATAATTGTGATCTATTTGCCTCATAGATATTTTAGTATTGGTTATATAATTCATCTTGATTGCGTAATTTCTTGCTTTTTTTTCTTGCTGAAGCTGCTCAGCTGTTCAACTGCTCAACTGTGCCTACAGTACATTAACTAAATACCCTGATGGGTCCTTAAATTAGCAATTAAATGATTTCTTTTTAAATAATAGCATTTATATTCTTATTTAGTGCTACTCCCTTTATGCAGAGGGTATATAGATTTCTTTGCGTTAATTGTTCATTTTTATTAATTTTACTGGACAATTTCAATAAAAATAATAAACTGTGTAACTAGTAATGTATATATAAGGTTTATACTGTTATTTTTAAGTAAGTCAATCAAAATAGGGTAACATACTGTTATATGTTGGTAGGAAGCCCTTTAGGGTATATCTGAATTAATCTATCTCTATCTATAAATACGTAGGGGGATGGGTAGAAATGTAAATTTGCTGTGCATGGATGTCAAGCCAAATTTTGTATTTTGTATCTATAGAGGAGCATTCAACTCTGTCTGCCATTGGAATTGTATCAAATCAAAAGTTCCTTGAGATTTTTGGTCCCCACATTTTCACCACAGTCTATAGACCTGAGGAGATAAGACAAGTCAGCTTTATGACCACCAGCTGCTCCACTGCAGTCCAGCAGCTAGCAGCAATAATAATAGAAATACATTTTATTTATAGGTTCCTTTCAACCCCTCAAGGACACTGAATGCAATGTAGAAGACTCTAATGAGCGGACTGAACAAAAAACCTGATTAATTCTTAATTTTAATTCTTAAAAAGTGTGCTACAATACACTTAAATGTGTATCTAATTAAGTATTATACAGTTTATAATCAAGACTCAGCACGGGAGCACATCAGCAATGGACACGCTGTTGGACACGCTGTTGCTCACACATAAGGACTTCACACAACAGCACCTCCAGTAATGTCATGCAATTGAAAGGCAAAACTCCCTGCAGCTACAGAGTAGGTCCTCTACTTCTACATTCAAACGCTAAGAAATGGCAGAATGAAAAATGGAACAACAGGTATTTGATGGCTTCTCAGTCACTAAATAGTCATTTCAAAGAATCTACAATGACATTATATTTCTTTCTTCACTATAACTACAGATGCACTTGGGAAATAAATGCAATGTAGAATGCATGAACTGTGAAGCAGCACCATTTCCTGTGATACATTCATTACAGCAAATGTTCTCTGCTTCAAACCTTCTCTACCACTTCATCAGTGGACATACTGGGCCAAACAAGGCTGAAATCAGCTTCCTTTTAAACCAGCTCGATGGATGACAAAAACCTGCAGAGGACTATACACCCCAAAGATACAACAACAACACATCAGGTGTGATTCTGACCATTGTGTTGCATAAAGTTGGTTGAACTGTTAATTGCTATTACAATTATCATCATTGTAAAATGATGATCACAGTTTATTTCAATAAAAATTTATTTTCCAATTAAATTATTCCCAAATTCCTGCCTCATTTCAAGTCACATTGTGAAAGAGCTATGCCGGGAAACAGACAGTAGCAGATTACGTGACTTGTATGGTAGAATAGGTGATACTAGTAAGGTGGTTAATGGTTTATCCTAAACTCTCCCTGTCCATGCATCCAAGTGTCCCTGAACATAACACCACTAGTCGAGGCAGCACTGTGTCTAGTCCACTTAGACCTAAAGAACACATTGTTAATGTGTGCACACAAGGGCATTTGGGTCTTTTTAGTTTGGGTGGTTGATTGCTGAATATTTTTGCAGGTCCAGTGGTGGGAATCAGCTCTCATTATGGCTATAATGGATGTAGGTGCAATGCATAAAAATGCCCTGATCCATGTGTCAGACATTTTACATTTTGCACATTAATTCATGTTTGAGAAGCTAAAAACTGACACTGACCAGTAACTTATTTTCAGTTCACCATGGCAACAAAGCTTAGTGAATAGTGTACACATAAAAAGGAAAGGTGATTTGACTGAATGTCAGACTGAATGCATCTGATAAGCTGTGCAGACATCTAATAACTGAAAACCTTTAAGGCTTGTAGTTAATCCTGGTTTCTGTCTCAGTAGTCCAGAGAATTACTCAATAGAACCTATTACTATTATTGAAAGATTAACTGCTATGCTAATGTGTGATTTAATGATGCATCAAAAGAAAGAAATCTCTGGGCTGTTGCTTGAACCAATCCCCGCGTGTAAGACGATAAAAACATATGCAAACTGTAGGCCAGAGACAACATGGATGACTGCTGTGGTATTGTTTCAGTAAGACTACAACAAATCTAATCATTTCTAAATGTGAATCCTTATAATTGACTAATTGACTAATCATTTTTTTATTTCCATTACAGTAATACTGTGTGACTGTGTGTGTGTGTGTGTGTGTGTGTGGGTGTGTGTGTGTGTGTGTGTGTGTGTGTGTGTGTGTGTGTGTGTGTGTGTGTG
>JAFBJQ010000301.1:117764-203615 GCA_016785345.1 Trinectes maculatus
CTTGAACCAATCCCCGCGTGTAAGACGATAAAAACATATGCAAACTGTAGGCCAGAGACAACATGGATGACTGCTGTGGTATTGTTTCAGTAAGACTACAACAAATCTAATCATTTCTAAATGTGAATCCTTATAATTGACTAATCATTTTTTATTTCCATTACAGTAATACTGTGTGACTGTGTGACTGTGTGTGTGTGTGTTAAATTACTGAAGAGGAGAGAAACTGTTTGAAATCAGAAACACTGAAGTAGCACTACAAACCATGTGTAAATAATTGTCCTTACGTAATCAGAGACAAATTCCGACATTCATGAAGACCCATTAAAATGTAACTGTATGAATACCAGTGGAGGTTTGATACAGAGGACACAGTGTGAGAATAAATGGTATGTTCCTGTCAGCATGTTGTATACATTTGTATGCAATTTCCAAATTATTCAGCTAATATCCAAGAGCATCAGAGTAAACAACATGCCTGTAGGTTTGCATAAATGACAGCGATTGGTAATTCACCACTTTTCTAATATTGGCCCACTCGACGTGATTATTTACCACAAGTCAGACACTGTAATCAGAAGCATAATCAGTTTCTTATTGCAAGAGAGTTTGTCGAGAGTAATTTCCTCACAAAATAAAAAATCAAGCATCGAAACACTTATCAAATCAGCATTGTATTAACTTGAGCAGGATGTTTGAGGCTACTGAATTAGCTGGGGCTCGTTGTAATATAATATGCACACTTTATCTTTTGCTGTAGACAGAAGAAGCATGAGGCATTCCATATGAAGAAATATGAGACATTTTGCAATATTTATGATTTCTATATTGCATGACTTGCATAACTACTGATCCTGAGGATAACATTCATATATGAGATCATTTTCATGGCAGTCCATTCACACCAAGCCAATACAAGTGTTGGCTGAAGACAAGACTGAACGACCCGTCTTGCCAAAAGTAGAGCTGTGCTACCATTGAACTGTATTTTCGAAAATAAAGTCATTCATTCATCTTTTGCTGAGGTCGAACCACGTCACTAAGACGTGGTCAATAGATGCTATGATACAAGCCCCACAGTGGCTTTAGAAACATTGAGCAGTCCATGCTATCATTAATTCTGATTCATGCTTCTTTTGAGAAGCTGTCAGTAATGCAACCATAAAGTGTAACAGTGATGCAGGTCTATTCTCTAGGCTGAAGAGTGTGTGTGTGTGTGTGTGTGTGTGTGTGTGTGTGTGTGGCTGTATTTTGTATCAGAGGAATTTTGCTGCTGAGAAAAGAAAAAGGTGGCTGTAATGGACCTAAAAGTACCGTGTGCCAAGAAAACTTGGATAAAATGACTACAACAAATGGTGAAAGATATGGACAAAAAAAACATGTTGATTATCTTAAAAAAATGTCTTTGCATGACAGCTTCTCTGCTCTGAGGTCAGTTGGGCAGCAGTCAAGTGTTTCCCCTGTATGCATATATGCATATTGTGCGCCACATAAAGGCACACACATGTCTCCAGCGTAAAAGTAAAATATCTCTTCTGTTTAGAGTAGTGACTTTCATTGACGAGAAAAGTGTAGATAATTATATTAATTATTCTGATTACTGGTTGAATAAACCTATAATACCTGTTTTCATTTCTCCAGCATATTCTAAAAAATGTAAATGTAAATGTGACAGTAATATATAGGTATGCACGCTTAATAAAATTGCTGAATATCATGATGTATGTATAATGTATTTGACTTTACTGCATCAAAAAAAAATTGGAAGTACCTGCGCGTGCACAACGGACTGAGTTACAATTTGACGCGACCTGTGTGTCTGTGTGTGTGTGTGTGTGTGTGTGTGTGTGTGTAGTTTATAAAGCTCGGGTTTAAAAGTTGTTCTCGTTTTAGCTCAAATCAGTAAGGTAAATCAATGCAGGCAGTGCACCGCATCTTCGACAGTATTTGTATAATTACATCATAGACCATGTTCAACAGGAGTAAACACCATGAAATGATCACGTCTTAACAAGGGATCAGAGTCAGGGTTAAAATCATATATTATACAATATGTGGATATTGTCAAACGTCTCAAGATACAGACGCTTGTCTATCAACGAGTTCATCATCTGTCAGATGTAAATTGACCCTCCTGTCCTCCTTGATTACTATTCATTCCTTCAACCCGTTAGCTGAAGGTTCTTACCCAAGGAAATATTAGCAGACTGCTGCTGAATATCTACACAACCTATGCATGTCTTCATACATATCAGACATGTTTTAGCCCCTAGGCTATTAATTCATGTATAAATAAAATATTGATTGAAAGCACTGTACAGAATAAGAAATAGAAGTTATATGTTTACCTGTCTTTTTTCATTTCCTGGGCCAGATGCATCATTAATGTTGTCAGATATAAATATTGTATAGGAAGATTTGTTTATTTTATAATGTTATACTGTATCAACACACCCGTGCCTAAGAAGCACATGTCCAGAAACTAGATGATGTTTTACTTAAAATTATGTCTCATACATCCTTTAGGCATGAAGTCAATAAATGTATATGATACCATTTCCTGACACAATTGTAGCTACTCTGCAGTTGATTCTGTCACAGATTTGGGGTGTTTCTCTTTTCTCTGCTTGTACATCTGCATAGTGTACAAATATTGACAGTGAACACACACAATATAAATATACTGAATCTGTCTAACAGTATGATCTTGTGAAGTTCAGTTTTGTGTCTGGTATGCAATCTTATCCCACTAACATGCTGACAGTTTATTCTTCTCCTCACTAACCGTTAACAAGGGGGCGTACTGATCCTCAAAAGGTTGATGGGATGGGAGATTGATCTGTTTGACAAAAATGTAATTTTCAAAGTTATTGGCACATAACATTATGATCCAGCTGAGTCACTCTACACTAGTGTATTTTTAGGATAGTCATTTCCTCCATGCAAATTAACACCATTGATGCATACTGCATCCTTTCAGTGCTTTGCCCTTGGCACTGGTGAATCTCCTTGACAATGTGTCTACATTTCACACAGAACACCTTACTGGATTGAGGTTGGTATTCCAGTCACCTGGGATCTGTTAAGACTGACCACTGGTGATCGGATAACATGGCTAGCAGAATCACAAGTGGACTGATTTATGAAGTGAATTAACTTTTAATATTCAGTGGACACTGTTGGTTGGCCTAAAGCAACCGCTATCATGCTTAAACCTATTGTGGAAGAATAGGAACAGTCAAATCTCCAAATTCGATAATAGACTCAATATTGTGCATATACGGACATGTGTAGTATATTTATCTAAAAAAGATGAAATATCAAAAAAGGTTTCATGACTCAATAATATAAAGTTACAGTATAAAAAGTAAATAGTAATACTTCTCTTTGTATTATAAATAGATGCAACAAAATAAAAAAAAAATCTACCTCTCGTATTTGCAAAACCATTCACATGCCAAATGCCTAATGGTCTTAAAAATACTTGTGATATAGTTCGCTGGCCAGCAGCTGGAAATCCCAAATGTCTCATTATCTGAGTAATCTGCTTTTAAAATGTTGCTGTAGCACTCTCATGATAAATGTTTCACTGTTATTCAAACCATACTTCTCCTCAGGCAAATAACCCTCAACACTTCATGCTCCTTTACCAAATTTAAATAACAGTCAGCTAAGTTCAGTTGAGGTTGTCACTGTGCTTGCATATATGGCAAAGCACAGTTAATGAGAAAATACTTTCCAATTTTTCTTAATCCACAATCTGTGGATATCTACTCAGGTCTCCTCTTCATTTATTAAACTAAATAAATAAGTAAAAATAAATAAATGTAAATACACCTTGTTATTGAAGAAACACCAAGTGAGAAGTTTGACATCCGCTACTCTAATGTTTGCAAGAGAAACGTTTGCAGCTTGTGTGTTTTCCGAGCTGCTATGAAGGCCACATTTTGTTTAATTACCTATATGAGCACCACAAATTAAATTCCATCCTTTTAAATAGCTACTAAAGCTGGATGAAACCACCCAACTGTCAGGATGGGAAAAACAACACTGGAGCTTAATGAGAAAAAAGTTCTAAAAGTAGTGCAGCAGATCAGATGCCACAGTTGAGTCCAACTGAGGCGGAAAGTGTTCATGTCATTGAAGCAATGAATCCCACAACACAGTAACACCAAAGCAATACATTATTTCAGATCTGGATTGTTGCTAAAACGCCAATCTAAAACCCACAGTTACATATAGTGCAATGACGTACATCTTAATTATGACCAAAATTAAGCATATTCTTAACCTTCAAAAGAATGCTTTTGAAGATTTTATCAGGTTTGGAAAAATACAACACTGTTAAGACCATTAGTCACACAGCTCTGGAATAAATCCTCTCATTATAAAGTGCAGAATATCTGCAATTTTATTCTACTTATTCTATAATTCTGACGGTCTCAATCTTAATTTGTTGTTGAATCAAGCAAAAATGCCCAACGTATTAAATGTGATACAAAAAATATGTAAACCAAATGATATGGCAAATATGTTTTTTGGGGGGTATTTTGTTGAAAGGTTTGATTTTTTTTATATATAAATTAATTTTTTCTAGTTTCTGATGCGTCAGGCTTTACAGGGTTTAGCTGCACGCAGATGTGCAAAGAAATGATTAGATCCTCTGCTCACACACCAAGCTGCGTATCCAACAGCTACAATACTGCTCACAAACTTTTACACAGACCAAACAATCATTAATATTCTGTGCATTTTAATATCGCTCGATGTCGCAGACAAAATACGACTGTATATTAATTAACCCAGGGAATGAAACGCAGCTTATGTTCAGTATTCATTAACATTATTCAGGGCTTCATCTAACAAACACAACGAGCGAATGTGATTCAAACATAACATCTCTCAGTTTAATAAACTTACAAACTTTACTTACTGGGACTGATTTGTTTGGCATTGACAATGTACTTGTATATTGCTGCACAGAAAATATATGAGGATAGTAAAATCTGCCCTGGCTGGAAACAGACATTTACAGGGGGTCCTCGAGTTACGACGGTCTCGAGATACGACGTTTTCGTGGTTACGACACATCTCCCATGAACTTCCTTGTTTCGGCTTAAGCGGTTTGCCCTGTAAATACGTACAGACTTCACACGGGAACTAGTTGGTACCGGCCCTCCAACACCTCCACAGCTAGGCTACTCTGCGTTGTGTTTACTTATGTGAAATGGACGGCTGGCGGGGGATGCAGCGGCAGCCGGTAAGGAGATGCACACGGACACAGATGCGTTCGGGATCGTGGCAATAACGTAGGTTTATTCACAACACAGGGTCTACACGGTTGATCTTCACACGGGAACTAGCTGGTACCGGCCCTCCAACACCTCCACAGCTAGGCTACTCTGCGTTGTGTTTACTTATGTGAAATGGACGGCTGGCGGGGGATGCAGCGGCAGCCGGTAAGGAGATGCACACGGACACAGATGCGTTCGGGATCGTGGCAATAACGTAGGTTTATTCACAACACAGGGTCTACACGGTTGATATCAGAAATCTAAAGGAAATGCTCATTACACTCGCGATATCAACCCCTGCGGTATCTACCTTACATATGAATGTATGTTCCGACTTACGTCGAAATTCGGTTAACGACACATTCTCAGGAACGGATCTCCGTCGTAACTCGAGGACCCCCTGTACTGTACTCCTGGTTCACACATTGTCTATTATGACAGAGAAAATATGAAGAAGTAAAATCTTTTCATTATCTAAAAATGAATATGTCACTCATAGCTTGTCTTTACATCATTCATACTTCAGTTTATCTGAAGGTCAATTCAAATCCAGTCTTGATCCCAATGACTTGTGCTGGATGTAAGTTAAATATACTGCCAACTCACATTTAACTACACAACTTAAAAACACTACACCATTAACGGTTTTGCTTCTATTCTTGGAGTGCCATATGGTGTCTGCTGGATGCCATTTATCCAGATGATTGCCAAATGTCTCTTTGCTACCATATGTCTTTGTTGTCAGAGTTGCTGAATTAATTACAAAAAGTTGTCGCAATAGATTTGTGGTGGTAATAAATCAGATTTTAATATGGATGTACAATTTCGCGCACTGACGTTATTACTACACTATAGTAGTAGTAGCTCTTATTGTGATTAATTCTGGTGTTAAAGGTTAAATTCAAAAGTAATTAAAGTGTAATTGAAAATCATCTTTGTGGAGGGAAGCTCACTTGACCTTTCACAGATGTTTGTTTCCTGGTTAAAGGACCCCACTTTTTCTGCAATAACATGACCTTGTTTCTATCATTATAATGATCCATCCATCCATCCAAAACAATTAGTAGCAAAATGTGGTTACCCTGCGTACACTGAGGTGTGGATGTGAGTATTTCCTGCACGGATCTAACATTTCCAACCACGTCCACACAGACAGTGAGGCTGCAGGGAATTTTGATGTGATCCTCTTATACTCAAATCAAGGTTAAGGGCCCTATATTACACGCAGCGCACAGCAGCGGCACAAGTCTCTTTGCTAGTTTTGAGACTGATGAAGTTGTCGATTTCCAGGTCTGCATCCACAGAATGCAGTCATGCTTCTGTATCCTGCCAAGCAGACCAGGCTTTTGAAGGGACGTGCAGTTTATTGCATGTTCTGTCCAAAACACACCCATGATTAATGGAGTACAAGCCTTCTGTGCACTGTACACCCAGCACAGCAACAGTTTTCTGCTGTTATACCAGAAGTGAATTCTGAGACATCCTAAATGCCCTTACACCGTGCGCTTGACATTCTGTGTGAACATCATTACACCTAAGATGTCCCTGCTATTGTAGTGTGAGCTAAACTGCTCATCACGTGACTGATGGTCCGAGATCATTTACATTACATCTGTTACTCTCCCTGAACACCATTAACTCCATTTACCTGTTATTGTTCCATCTTATCCTAACCACCATCAATCGAATCACTTATCTTAACTTGTCTGCTTTCCACACTCATACGTTTGCATTGCCGATGCAACAACCCCAACCTACAAAAAGAGTCACAACAAACTTAGATTTGTAGTTTGAAAACTTGCATGTTGCCCCCACTGATAATGAATCTATTATTCATCATGCGCACACAGATGCTTATTTATTTTTCTCCTGATCTGCTGATCTGACCACCCACAGCTGGCCTGCTTTACTTCAACACACCACTCTACCTTTTCAGCCACTGACAAATAATACACGAAAAAAGGGAACGAAATAAAACATCTTAAATTGAAGTCATTTTAAAGCCTAATGGCCAAAGATCCGCATCTAGACTCCTTTATTACATGCAATGTTAAGCAAAGAGAATATGATGGTGTATTACAATGTCTGATTAATCATTTGCCATATGGCTTTCAGTGTAATTTTTAATTGTTGTCCAATTTGAAACACTAAACCAGACACACTAAGCTGTGCGTTTAAGTCTCAGGAGAGACTTTGCACACATAATGCGATTATTCCTCATATGCACTTTGACTACAGCAACGTTTAAGGAAATATGCAAATGTAGTAATAATCAGGAGTAAAATGGGGGCTGACAAAACAGTACATGCCTAATTGCAAGGAACCAAGGTACGCATATATAACCCATACTACCGCACATTATTAGTAAAGTGGCATTTACTGACAGATTTAAAATTTTGTTTTGATGCCTGATAAAAAATATACAAATGCTATGAGTGAAGCATAATGTGGGCAATGAGACCCATAGTTCTCCACATTTATTAAAAATAACTGTGAAAGAGCATGGGATGGTTTTAAAGGTCTGATTCTCTCAAAGTAACAGGGACCGTTTAAAATGCTACTAGTGATGCAAAGGTAGTCATCCACCGCGTATATAATTTATACCTGTGAATTAAGTTCATATGCACAACAGTATCACTCCTTGTACTGAAGTTAAGAATCTGGGATGTTGGTGAGCAAAGGCAGATTTATACTACACTTAAGACACAAGTGAAAATGTCCCCATAACCACTGAGACCCTGTTGACACAGCCAAAATAATTACAGTAGGTGTCCTACAATAGAATTTAAAGATTTAAAGGGGTGTTTTGTTTTGGGGGTTTTTCAGCATGTTAGTCCCTGGTTGTTGGGAACAATTGTGAAACACAGTTGAGTGCTAGTGACATAAATCATGTGTTCTTGGCTGATGTGTCTGCAATTACCTCAAGTTGTTGTCCCTCAGCGCACATGATAAATCGAACCACACTGGAGCTTCACCAAACAAAAGCTGGTCCGTGCTGTCTCCTGGGTGGGGTTCAAGGCAGGAGGAGGAGGCCCAGGTGGGCTTTCGGTCCCTTTTTATAGCCTCTCCTCGTCCTCTGGGTCCTAGTGCGAGTCCAACGCCACCTTCCCTCCTTCCTGCAGTCATGTCAGTGAAGGTAACAGACAATATGCTGCACATCGAACAACCTAGAAGAGCAAAACATCTAAACTCAGTGGGCTTAAAATGAAAATTTTCACATTCACATTGACAGATCTAAAAAGATCAGACACACATTTTTTTTTTCATTTCAACATGTGGCCCCACAGACAGGTAACATGCATGAGTCATGCGCAGAAATCACAATTATCTTGCATTCATCCGACAGGCCAGGAAATGTAACTGAACCGCCTCTGACGGTCACCCCTCATCCCTCTCACAGCGGAGGGGGTCAGGAGCTCGTCCTGCGATGCTGTGAGGTTCAAACAACAGAGAGAAAATATACCATATCAACGTCTACTACCGCAGCAGGCTGTAAGCTGGCAGGGCCTGGCGCGACTGACACAAAGTGGCTACAAACCAATAGCGTGATCATAGCCGCAGCCAAACAGAGCTCGGACTTGCCAATTGCAACTAAGGCAGGTTGCTGTTTATTATCTGCCAGGAAGCTCTCCTACTTTAGACCACCTTACAAGGTTCCGTATCAGGCCACAGACAGACACACAGCAAAATGCCAATTTGGCTCAGAGGAATGGAGAGATAAAAGTGAGCCCAGAGCTACTTTAGGAATGTTAACCATTTTTTTCTTTTTTTTTCCTGCTGGGATGAATACATATCTGGAGACGAGTGCATCGCCCTGCTCACCTGGCACACACACTTATTGTGCTAGTATATATCCATCACAAGTAATGACGCATGGAGGTGGTCAGTCTGTGACTAATAGGTCAGAGGTGTCCACTCTGTTTACAATCCCGCCAGCCATGCATATCTGACTGGATCAGGACAAATAAGCTACAGCGACACCTCTGTTCCAGTCCACCTCCTTCATTTCCCTCTCACAGACCATATTGCTGAGGCAGGGATACACCACCTCCCTCCTCTGCTTCTGCTCTCTAATGCAATACATCTGGGAGGCAGTCTACAGGGAGCAGGGGGATAAATAGAGAGGTGAAGACAGTGGTGGCTATTTTCACATGCATATTACAGCTAATGGCAGCCATTAAGATCTTATTGGGGTTAAGCTGGTAATGCAGACCTTTCATATCTCTGTTGCCATGACACAGTGAGAGGCCACTTAAGGGACCACAGGAAAAGAGCCAATCCAGGTTTTCACATGTCTTAGATTTAAAAAGAAAAAGAACCCTTTTAATTAATGTCACTAGTGAGGGATAACTGGCATTCTGAGGTTGTGAGGGATTTTAAGGTCCCAGATTAAATGGTTAGCAATAATAAGGGCCCTACATTAACCCAAACAGAACTAATCCTCCTCCTCCCCCCGCAGAACTGCTCTTCATGGCACACTGATGCTCTGAACTTACTGAGGTTTTGGCAGCAAACTAGTGGACTCAGGCTTTTTAGGGGGCTTCTGGTCATGGTGTCATTGACAGTTTTCATAAATTTGTCATTGCTGTGGACATTAGTCCACATTCAGCCAAGGGCTGTGGTCCCCCTCACAGCTCAGGGCCCCACTGAATTGCCTTTGTTGCCAACCTGGTAGGAACTCCCCTCCTGGCATTATAGAGCTATTTTAAGCTTGCAGTTTTTTTTATATTGTATATCTTGCACACCCATTTAAAACTGCATTAAACATATATACCATCATGTGTGAAATGTTTTAGAGACACCTGTCAGCAGTGGGTAAAGTGGGATTTGACAGGTAGGGGAACCCTAACATTCAGTGTTGAGCGCAGTCGGGGAAAATGACGCAAATGATTGCAAATAACTGTACTGGCTTTATTTCAGGCCCATTGGTTCGATGATATTGAATTTGTGTATTCACATAATCAGGAAGTGGGTATAGGAGGTGAAGAGCTGACAAGCATCTGGCAGAAAAGTTGCAGAATATTTGGAAGTGTGATACAGATGATAGTCTACAGTTACAGCATTTTTCATTTCCTAAAACAGTCCATCAAAACTATTAAAATTAATGAGTAACAGAAATCTATGTAAGATACCTTTTTGTCATTTCAAGACCATGCTCTTCTTACACTGCTCACATGGACCATATTCTACTTCCCAAATGTTCTGCTGTCCAGTGTAAAATGATGGCTAGATGTATCCAGTGATTCACTAAGCTGTTGTATTGTGTGTTCTGGTTTATCAATAGTCTAATGAAGCAAATCTGAATCCTCCTCAAATCACTCACTGACAAAACCTTTCTGAAAAGAAATCAAAGCACAATCTGTGTGTTAAAAAATCTGTTTTTAGAAAAGTGCTTTGTACTGAGGGCACAGGCTGACAGTACTAACACACACAAACACATGGGCAGACCATCAAACCTGCAAGCCCTCACACATGATGCAATCAAGCTCCCATGTACATGTGTACTGGGACCTTCTTTTCGATTTTTTGTATACTGTAAACAAGGTGGTGATTAGCAGTTAGCAGCCTGTTAGCTTTCTGCTGCTCATCATAATCTAGGTAAACCAGCTGTGGCCTGTTTTACATTGACAGTCTTCTTGTTGGTTTGTTTGAATTGTTGAACGTTACAAAACTTCACCATCGACTTCACCTGAACTTAATCCACTTACTTTGTCGATAAAAAGCCGTTTCAAACACTGACAGTGTCTGGCGGACTGGCACGTGATTGATGACTCACTCCAATGTTACGACACAGCAGGAAAACGTCGTGCTAATGGGGGCGTGGCCAGCAGAGGGGAATACTGTGGTCTGATTGGTTGAGCATGTTGGCGATTATAGGAGACGTTCGTTTGAATTGAATGATTTATTTATTTGATTAAGGTGCCGTATCAGCAAAGCGAAACTGGTGAGAACGTTGACATGGAACAGTTATATTCAAGCTTGACCGATGACACGTGACCAATGGTGGTGGTGTAAATAATGACTTTGCCTTCACAAAGTAAAATAAAGGTCTAAAATTAATCTATTAATTAACTATTAAATAAACTTAAATTGTATATTTATGTCATTGATGGTGTCATCTTCAACCAAAACTTGTCTCCTGTAGAAGTTGAATGAAGTTACCTCATAAAATGCTGAAAGTCATTAATAAGTGAAGCAGAGTGGAGTACATTCTGCAAGTCATGTAATCATTTACATCAATTTGGCAGGAAAGGTGGATGAATTGTGTACCTTGTCTACCCGGAAAACACTTCCAACTAAGACATTCCCAAAGTCCCTTATGCAACTTACACATCTAGAGTGTTAATGCACACGGAAGCATTTTTTGTACACCCAGCATCTCTCTGATATATATTTTGTCTTTACATCCATAACAGTTGCAAAAATGTATTTGGGGTGCTTTGTAATTTGTATTTGTATTGACAACTTATGTCAGCTGATGAATTATGTATGATGCATCCTCTGCATGAATACTTTCAGCTGAACCTTTTTAATGCTCTCAGGTCCCCAGCAAATGAAATACATATGTCCTATGTTCATATGAAGTAGACGATATTTGTTATTTTAGGTAATGACGACCTGTTGATTGTTTTTATCTGGTAATGGATTACATACTGAATACTGTACATCAACATGTTTTTGATCTTAATAATAATGCATACCCATAATGCAGTTGCAGTCCAAACCGTCAACGCAGGTGTCAGTGTCTGTATAAGTGGATAAAATGTTCAGCATGCATTCTTGCATTCTTTACTGTTGCATGCTGCTGTGATTAAGGACCAGGAGTGGACTTATTGCTGAAACATAAACGCTGCCAGAGGAAGAGTGGACCATCCCACCGATTTATTGTCTGTGCTTACTGAAAGAGCAGCCTTCGCCAGTGGGATTACAATTCAGACCCCCACCCCCACCCACCCTCCCTTAATCCCGTCGTTATTCAGGGTTTGCAAGGACATAGAGCATCCTCCACTTCAGGCTGTCCCTGCTGCATGTAAAATACTGTGACTTGTTGACCAACCTTTTTAAAACAAAGGGGCCATTCTTCAGTGAGCGGCCTTTACAAATGAGATTAACGACAACGGTCCGAAGAGCTTCAGAATACATCAGAACAGATGCTTTGAAATGGCTGGTAAATACATATGTGAACATTGTCACTGGCATCCTGCAATGTCCACACCATTTCTATACCGGCAGCGTGGAGGAGACGGCAGTAGAGGAGGGATGATGATCCTGAGGCAGAGGATGAAACAATGTTAATCACAAAAGTCAAAGACACAAGGACATAATGCATCTAAAGAACTTGGATCTGGCCTGATCACAACCACACCGGCTGGAACAAGAATCCGGTAATGAGTGGTTGAAGAGTCTGGGTAGAGGTACTGCAGAGCAGATGAGCTGATGGCAGACAGTGGGAGGTGATGAGTGGATTCAAGGCTGGTACAGCAGTGGATCAGTGCAGCCAGGGGAACGACGGATGCTCACACTCACATGGAAAAAAACTGGGAGGGGGGGCACAGAGGGAGATAAAGAGCAACAGTAGCTTCTCTCCACAGGTGACCTGAGTGACTGTCATCTAACAAGTGGTTTAAGAGTGAGTGATCAAATAGCAATTCATATAAACCACAATGTATTTAGGAAACAGGCTTTTCAAGGGACAAAGGGGTTATCAGATCCAGCTGAGGTCATGTCTTCTCTTATTAATATTTGAGTGTGATGGTAGCTGCTAATCTGTCCTAGCTCTCCCACATGGACTGTCTCCATAAGAAGATGCAATGAATCTGTGTACTGACTTTTAAAAAGTGATTCAAAGCGTTGTGTTGTACTGTATACTTTAGCCTGGTTCAGCTGCCTGTCAGTGTCAAGCAGCTAACAACCAGATCATGCTCAGACTCGCTGACAGGATTTCCTTTGACTCCCTGCATGTGTTAAATGCAGAAAACCTACTCACCGTTTTTTTTCTCTACATCAGTCTGCCCTGCAAAACAAAACTTAGCTGTATCAATTCTTGCCAGCAATTAAATGTATTCATGTTTTGTACATATTTCCATGTCCCTCACATTTTGGTCACCACCAATGATAAAAACTAGATTTTTTTTCTTTTTCCAATTCTTGCTCTTATAGTCTTCAATAAATCAGGCCGGTTTCATGCAGCTCACATGTGCTGTTGTTAAATCTCTCGTGTGTTGGGGCATAATTAGTGGTATTACCTGAAGGAAAGTTGTTGTTTCCATCAGTTACTCTCAATAGTTCCTGTCCCGCTCGGCGCACGCCGAGTGATAAGCAGCCTTGGTGCAGGCTGTATAGGATGCGTATGCAGGACCTGTTGTTTATAATGTGAATACGACTCCTGCTGTTATTGATTCTGTCCGAGAGATGAGCCCTGTGGGTTTTTCTGATGTTTATGCAGGAGAATGGTGATGCTTGCTAAGTGGAAAAGAGACAAAAAATCAATGGGCAAGGTGCGGTGAGGGGAGGGGAATGCCAGCCATCTCGTAGTTCAGGACTAGTTTTCAAATTTCTGTTTTTCTCTTCATTTGATGCACTTTCGGGCTGAGTGAGCGGGACTATGGCTGTTTCCAATTTGTTTCTATGCTGTGAAGAATTATCAGAATACTAACATCGAGAATTTTTATTGTTTAAACACCAGCATAGAGGGAACGACACAAAGTGTGTACTGCAATGTGCGTATGCTTCTTTTTGTCTTTTATAGAATTACCAGTGTGAGCAGTTAACTCTGAAAATACAAAGCTGATGACAAAGGATCGATTCCTGGCTCATCCGAAATGTAATGACTCAGTACAGTTCGCTGATCGAGCCCAGTGAGAAAATTTCACGTTTCTGTGTGACAAAGCGAACAAGGCTGCTGTTTTGATATGATTTTAACCTCATCTAATTGCACCAGTAGGCAAACACTTTAGATTTGATTACATTTTCTTTAGAGAGATTAGAAGTAATTAAAGTTGAGATTATTTTTAAAAATGCTGCAGGCACTAATATAGACCATGATATGAATCATCAAGCTCTGGGGCTCATGCAAGGACACGATTGGAAGTTTACTCTAAAACCTCTTTTTATTTTTATGTAAAGTTTTCATGTTGTTCATCAAGTTTATTATTTGCATCACAAATTGAGAGAAAAATTGTCCTGTTATTCTCAGTCTGTGAAAAAGTGGATTTACTGCTGTGCCTAAATCATTTCTGTGTGCAATACTAATTTCAGTTCTTTTGCTTTCTTTAAGTATAATGTAGAAACACTGAAGGCTCCTGGGTGGTTTGTTGTTTGAGTTTTTTCCATTACTTCAGTATGGCAGCTGGCACTACTTACTTAACTGTGAGCCTCGTACAAACAGTTGGATGTGCAGATCACAGAATCAAAACACTGTGCCGGATGGATCTAAAACGAACCTGCAGCCTGAGCGTAAAGAAACCGCTTAACATGTCAGCACAGCTGTAAGTAGCAACAGACTGTCAAGTACAGGGAAATGCTCTTTGCAAGATGGAGTTGACTTCCCCCCTTCATGAACAAAAGCTTGACTCATTTATGGAAGATTTTGCTCATGTTCTGTGCAAAAACAAAAAATCAACTAGTAGAAATTTGTTTTTATATAATGAAAATGCTCCAATGATGAAAATGCTTCTAATGCCAGTGGTAGTCTTAAAATTGCCAACTAAAATACTGTAACTCCTCCAACTTTTCAATTAAGCTAAGAAAAGCTACTTATGGGATCACAGAACCAGCCACTCTGTCAATTATAACAGCTACTGCAAAATTATATCTGTGGGGCCTTTTGACCACCATTTTCGAAAAGAAGAAAAAGCTTTTTTAAGCTTTTAAATAAATTCAACAGTTTAAAGTAGCTCACTCCATTTCATATTTTTTGGCAAAAAGAAACAACAGATGAGACTTTTTTATTCGCAGTACAACAGCCTTGTCAGAGAAAAATAACTCTTGTTATACTAATTTGGGAAAATATCCTGTTATCACTGCATTGTTCTTGCTCGTGCCCTTATCGTTAGATGGGTTATTGTAGAGGAAAATTAAGGCAGCTGGATATTGTGGGATATCTATTTCTACATCACCAAAAAGCAGTGGGCCGGGCGTTCTGGCAGATCCAGTCGATAGCACAGACAGAAGGAGAAAGGGCAGGAGTGCTCCTGCCTCCTCTGGTTGCCATGGTGAGGGAAGCAGTGAAGTGTGGTGGGAGACAGCTATTGTTAAGTGAAGTAAGAGAAGACTGAATTATAATTCAGCAGGTGGCCGTGATGCTGTGTGCCCACCACCAGGTAACAAAGGGTGTTGGCCTTCCTGCACACACTGGGAGGGCAGTAATCTCCCATCAGCCACCATCCTCTGCGCAGCAGGTAAAACACCTCACACTACTGATTGACTTGTCATGTCAATGAGCATGTGGAGCAACCAAGGTTCACTGGATCACTGGTTGCAAACACGCTTTTAGCACTGAACATGTTTTTTTTTTTTTTAATTTGTCACATTATGTTTTCTTCCTTCCATTTGAGCTACTTTACCGGGAGGTTGTGTGATATTTTGTTTTGTTGTGCTGTGATCGGCTGAGCCCTGACGACGAGCGACTCAAAGTGGAAATAAGCCCCCTTTATTCAATATTGATTTACATTTTATATAAAAAATTACTTACATTTAGTACATTTCTTCAAAATACAAGCAGCCAAACGACATACAAATCAAATACAAAATTATAAAATTTCTTATATTTATCATCTTCCTTTTCTGAAGGAACAGAGTTGTCCTTTAGTAACCTTTAATCACCTTTTCTGTAACTGTGATAAATCTCTTTCTCGTCTACATCTTTAATCTATCTGTTGAAACACAACCTAGAAAAATATGGTATTCAGTATCTGTCTCTTCAGTGTACAGTACGGGATCTGGGGATCTGATCGGAGAACATTCAAGGTGGGCTTCAATCTCTAACACCAAAAGATACGTTCGTGTGGTATATTACTGTGGATTTAGGGTGAATGGAGCTTGAAATCCGTGGAAATGGAAAAGACCTATGGAGTTACATACTGTGTGAGGAAATGCTATCTTGATTATTATGGCCTTTGCTGGGAGTCCAGTCAGTAGATCCATCGGGTGCCATCGGAGAAAAGAAAAAATACACAGGCTTAGAAATATCACCGCTTCACCGCTCGGTTGTGAAGCTCCGGTCCGTATGTGACATGACATCAAAAAAGAAAAGGGAAAAAAGCCTTGGAAACGACCGGCAGATCTCATCTCTAAGATACTTCTATCTATCCAGAGAAGCTGAATCAAACCTGCCTTTATTACTTTCACAAAAAGACAGTGTCCATATTCCACTTAAACTAGAAACAGCTATGGGTACAAAGTTTCGCACTGCATTTTAAGGTTTGAACTGTGCACAGGTGTGGCTTATGGTGTTAATAAAGTTTTTGCAAATCAGCAGCTTTTCTTGAGGGTCATACAGTGTACAGTATAGCGCTGTATAACTTACGTCTGACAAACATTAGAAAGCAAACGGCTAGTGGAAAATAAAACTCTTCAGCACACCAACAAGGACATTATGCTGATGCTAAACAAGTAAAACCTAGGAGCCTCATAGGAAATAGAAAAAAAACAAAACGTGTTTCTTCCTTCATATTATACTTTATACACTGTGGTAAAAAAACGAAGTACAAAGTGTAAAGTTAGGCTATGCGGCGGTTTCGTGAATTGTCCCCTCTAATTTCTTTGGGAGTAGCTCTCTCCTCTCGTCAATAGTGATGACTGGCTTCCTGCAGTTCTGTCCGTCAGTATAAATCTTTGCATACACAGGGTTGGAGTAGTTCATGGGCTGGAAGAAAAAGAGATGGAAGCAAAAAGGGGTAAAAATATATATATATTTATATATACGCCTTAATGCTGCATCAAAACTGTTTTCTTATCAAATCAAATATCAAATATTCTTAGCAAATCGATGGGAACATAAGGTAAAACAGAAATGAGATAAAAACAAACAACTGACTATTTAAATCAAATTGAGAAAACATTAAACATCATTAATCCTTCATCTAGAGTCGTGGTTTCATGAACGCCGTTCAGTCTCCACCAACACTCTCTATCTCCCAAATGCTTATGTTTGCCAGCCAGCACTTGGCAGGCAGCGTACAGGTGGTATATCAGAGTTTGCTTGAGGAAAGCTGCTGCCTGCTGAGTTTGGAAAAGAGGCTGATAAGAACAGGAATCCAAAGCAGGTTTGACTCCTCTGTGGTTTCGTAAATCCCAACAAATCTCTAACTTCCACATCAAAATGTCTAGGTCATATGCTGAATTGACCCATTTTTTTTCCCAATTATTTACAAATCTAGAGAAATACATAGTTTCAATCAATCAGGTCTGGAACCTAGTTGACCAGTACTGCTCACATGTGATGGCTCAGGAAGTTTCCTGATCCATGAAGGTGCCGTTCGCTGGAACGATCTGACCATTGATGTGAACTGACACTTTGTTAGCTATTGCGACTCGTGCTGATTATGTTGAAATGTTACATACAGTAAATATGTGACACAATGTAACATGAACAAAACCTCAAAGCTCATCTAGTCGTGTCAAATAGATTTTCTTCATGTGAGGACAACTCCCATCATCCAATGATATCAACATCAAACTATGACTCATATTACTGTTTCGTTAAAGCGACTGCGGATGGCAAAAATTACATAGTGTGCCTTTAATTAATATTAATGCAGAGTTAGAGAGATGAATGCAGCTTTACGGCCATTCCACTGTGATGATCAAGCTTTCAATCAAGTCGTGCTCTAAATGAGAACAGCACAAGATGCAAACATACGGTGCATTGTCCCTCAGCAAGCAGTTAGTATATGATGGCAACATGCAGCCAAGTTCAACACAACACCATGCAGCTGTACGTTTCAATCAGGGTAGCTTTAGAAGCTCATTAGGTTTAACATGAGATGAACACCTCACAGGATGATGAAGGAAACAGCTGTGGACTGTGAATGTCACCATGACTCTTTTTGTAAAATTCATATTTTACAGGAGTTTCAATGGGAGCAGCTATCACCCTGCCTATAATGTCAGGTAACTCCACAGTGAACACAGTCTGCAATCTGTGTGAAGATGATATATTTTTCCCCTACTACATACTACATCTTGCCCTCAAACACTGATGAGCAGTGATATTTGTGAAATTCACCTGTCCAGGGATTACCTCCTTGGGAACCGAATTCATGCCCAAGGTGCGAGGGTCACTGGATTTTACACACCAGCCCTGCAACACAACAAGCAGCAACTGTGTTTACGATGACAAGTTCAATTCACAGTCTTTTTCAAGTCTAATCTCATCTACATGTGGAAATCTCAGAAACAGTGCAGCTCAACATAAAATTGTGTTTATGTCAAGAGACTGACAGAGTATAGTGGCATACACAAGCTAGTTTAGATTCAAGCCGGCGTTTCTCTGTTGGAAATAGAGCCAGATTGGACTGACAATAGCAGATGACAAAGTTGGCAGAGAGAAAAGCAATAGCATTAGCCTTAAAGCCCCAGCAGGTGTGCGAGATAACATCAGTGAATGCATTATGATTCATTTGCCAATGTTAGTTCAGAGCCTTTAACAGAAAAATTCAGCAGCCACATGTAAAGTCCTGCCGGTTTATAGCCCTCGCACATTCCTACAAACCACCGGCCTTTGACCAAATATTTACAAAATTTAATTCAAGTCGATGTGTCCCACTCCCACATATCACCTCAAAACAGTTTTAGAACAGAGAAGGAAACATAACATAAAAGTCTTTATATAATGTGGTATGGTAAATAGATCAGTCATGTAGCACAATGGATCTGTATCATTAAATTCATTCATAATATTGTATTGACTTAGTTCTGTAGAGGGAGAGTAGAGTTTCATAACGTATTGTACTGGTGTTGTAATGTTTTATACAGAGTAATTTTCAATGTGGATTTGGTTTCATAGTCAGTCAGTGATTGTTTATGACCTGGCCACGGCTCAGTGATCAGGCGCCGTGTTATAACGAGATAAAATAATCTGTTTTTTTCCAATCGGAAACAGGGAAATTTGTTTTTTTTCTCACAAGCGGCATGTTTCCTTTTCAGACCTGTGGGAAGCTTGTTAGTTTCGTATCTAGGTCAACAAGCAAACCTTGTGCGGGTCCAGCGTGAAGTTGGGTCGTAGCAGGCTGCCTGCGTCAGCATGGTTGTCATGGTCCACTTCATACATGTTGTATGACGGGTTCCCAATCTCAACATTTATCCCACCGTTCGTCATGGGCTGCCTCTGGACACGTTTCCCCCTGGGGTGTGCGTAGCCGGACACCATTAACATGTCACACACCACGCAGGTCGACACTCTATACCGCGCCTCCTTGTTTTACACTATAAATCACATTGCACTAGTAGACAGACTTGTGAGAACATTAGTGTGCCACACCGAGCTAAAAGATAAATTATAAGCGGAGACAGAGACGTCAGGTGTTCTGGAGGACAAGCTGACACAAACCAACTTTCATCATAAATCACAAATGTCTGTCTATCGCCAGACCATATTTCTTTACTCGCATCATTACTTACCTTTGCCTCCGTCTGCAGATGTAAACACCTCCTACCACCATCACAATCAAGATGACCAGCAGGACCAGAGGCACAATGATAGCTATGCTCCCTAAGGAACAGACACAGGAGAGATGATGTGAGGTGGTGAGTCGTGATTAAAGGGAGTGGAGATGAATTCAGTTATTACAGACATTTTCTTTGTGTTCATGGCTGCAAAACATATCAGCTTCGGAAATGTGTTTTCTTTCCTTTGGGCTAACATGACTGCACTGTTACATGGTAATTCTTATATCACGTGCAATGTCTCAAATGATGTGCTTTAATAAGGTGTAGAAGAGGCACTGAAGGTAAATTGATGTGTGGAGCACCGGATCCGAATAGCTTTTCTTAAATATATTCACTTTACCTCAGAGACTTCACTGTGTTCCTAAAATTAACTGGAAGACAGAACAGCTGTATCACCAAACCCCCATGGGCCTGCGAAAGTAGCTCTTCCAATTCAAAGGAGCTAAAGCTGCTGTCTGATGCCTTTTCTGTGTGAATAATGCAAACTGGCCTGATTGGATGGAGTTCAGTTCTTTGCTAATCGGGATCAAGTCTAATTGCGCTGCATGGTTTGGAAGCATCAGCCAGCGAACATGTGTGGATGATCAAAATGTGATAAATCACAGGCGCAAGTAACCACTGAACTGGACTGGGAATAAATGCTATATACATTTCTTCATATGGGACACTGTCCAACATAATGAAAATTTGCCAGTTCTCACCTCCGCTGGTATTGTCTGATCTGCTGCTTTTAGGGGCGGGTCTCTCACACTGCGTTCCTGCCCAATTGGCTGAGCATCTGAAGGAGGTCAAAATACAGTATAAATACACTATCATTAGCATACTCATCACAGTAGGCAGATTGCTGAGAAAACACCTTTGCAAAAACGAACTGCACTACTATATGACTGTGTCTTACGTATGCAACACATTATGATTCAGACGTTCTATGGAGTGCTTTGATCCAACACAAACAAAACACCACCTGGAGAGAGAGCGCTATGTGTATAAATATTGTGTCCATACACGGTGTGTGGGAGTTAACATGTTGAATATTCAGTGGAGAGAAAGAAAATCAAAGGATGACAGCGGGACAACAAGTCGTCATCTCATTTGTGTTTCAATGGGATCTGATGGGCGTGATGTATGACCCTTGTTAGAAAAGGTGATATCCAATTTCACACCACTGACGCAGATGGGGCTGTAAAGCACGATGGATCCGGTGGGCGTGACTGGATGATGACAGAATGAAATTACTCTAAATTACATGCACTCCAAGAATCAGAACATCGGGCTATCAAAACTAAGAATGCAAGCCCAAAACCCCATAGGAAATGAATCACGTCTTCATCGAATGAGATGTCACAGCAACATGAATTTTAATAGGAAATTGGGGGCAACTGGGAGTGTGATCTGCTTTTGGGAGGTGTAAACCATAAAAAAAAACAAAAAAAACAAAAACCTAATTCCCTATGCAGTGAAGAAAATCTATTAACACTTGTTGAAGGCATTAAAGATAAACAGCAATTACTGGGATGTTTGGCCTGGTAAGATACAGTATACTAAATATGTACGCGCAATTACTGGGCTATAATAAACATTCAGCTTGTCATCATGCACACTGATACTGATACCCTCATCACAAAGACGGTGTCTTGTCCCCCACCCCCGTACTCCCCCCGGTTCTGTGCGGGTTTGTGTGAGGACTGAATGAGATGGTTGAATGGGTGGCAGCGAGGGGCCAAGTCATGCAGCAACAAATAATGCAATAAGTACTTTCTAAAAAAATCCAATTTAAAAGTTAAGGTCTTAAATGGAGGTTAGCTTCACATAAAAAATAAAAGGAGACTTTTTATTCTGCTTTCGCTATGTTCCGTTGCTGCGTCTATTGATACAATCACTATTAATGATGATAAAAAAGTTTTAATTTTCAGAAATACTTGTTGAGACTTGTTTGCTCTAATGTCGAGAGTTATCCAAGGAGATTGATACCACTTATGTCTCTGCAGTAAACTGTCCACAAATGTTTTCTTAGATTCATACAAAAACACTGAAAAGCAATTTGTCTAGATCTCTCCAATAGACTTATCAGGAATCCAATATTTATTTACTCTTTTTTTTTTACCCCTATCAAACAGATTTCCATTCATCCTGAGACAGGACGGTAGATCATACTCGTTTATTTAAAATGGGGAGGGTTTGAAACAATGACTGACAGGATTGCCATGAAAGCATTTAACAACAAAGATTGCCACTGCAGATGCAGCGACGTCTGTTGAATCATCTATTGCTCGGAATTTTTGATTAATTAAAATGCAGTTCTGCATTGCAGGGGTGAGGGGTTCTGAGCAGGTCGTTTCGTCATCACCTTTTGTATGAAGATAATATAAGAGTGGAATAATAATCCTGTATCCTTGTAATGTCATTACATCATCTTCCTGTATACTGTCTTCAGCCTATTTGCCTGACATTTTGACAAGTCATTACTTTATCCTTTACTTATTGCATTAAAAGTTGCTACAAGGCAGCACTGTGACAAAGAGCCCGTGTACTGGACTGGAGGCTGAAATGAAGCCGGATGGAGTCGGGTTGGACGTGTTGACAAAAGGGGGTGGGCTCTGAAAACAGCTGGAGAGGTGAGAGGGACCTACTTGCAGCGTGGTTTGTTAAGAGCTGTTAATGTGCACATCCCCTCATTCTGACAGAAGTAATCGCAGGGGTTGGCCAGCTCATCACAACGTTGGTTCTTGAACCCTGACGTGCAGCTGCAAAACATTGTGTTGGGAGTGATAAAAGGGCCCAGAGAATGTATATTGTTGAACTGTTGGCTGCTTTAATAACTGGAGAGTGACACACTTAATCCTTTCAGCAGCTTCGGGTGAGATATAGAGTCAGTCAGTGTTGTGTCGGCAACAAGCAAATAAGCAAATAAATAACATGAGGAAAGTCAGCTTCACTGCTCACCACACGAAGAGTGGAATCTGCAAGGGAAGAGTCTGTTACAGTGCTCCCAGCTCTGAGACGTGTCATTGTTATATGGAGCTTTGAAATAATTACTGTAATTTTAATATACAAAAAAAAACACAAAAATTAAAATTTCATTTAATTACATCGCTGGGATGAGATATTTATCTGAGGCATTGTGTCGTATGTAGACTGTATATGCTGCCACAAAAATAAATCATACTAATGTAATTAATGTTTTAAAAACAACTTTTCATCTGAGAAAAAAAAAGATGTGAGCCTTCTATTGTGCAATGTAAGTGCAATTCCAAAGTCACAGAAATAGTCTTTAAAACACCTACAGTACAGCTGAGCTGCATAAAAGGTAATTGTCAGTGAATGACAGTGAGGGTTTGGGGGTTTATCACCTTAGCTGTCTTTACGATTGTATTTTCATTTTTTGATGATCTTTCTACATTTTCTAGGATTTTTCCGGAGCGTTATTATGACAATTGGAGCAACTCTGCCCTGCGAGGTAGACACTTCGGGAAGGCATGATGAAATCTGCATTTACTCAGAATATTAAGGTCACACATTGCCATTTCTTGACACAGACATATCCATCATCTCACATAATCCCTGTTCTTTGCGGCAAATAATAAACCGTATTATCGTGATCGGTTAACCTCACTGAATAGATAGGATAATTTGCATAGAAATTGATTCTCTCGCTTAGAATTTGCGATTGAGGATCCCAATTTCAATATAACTACAGTGGACAATGGACAGTTAAATAAATACAGAGTCGGTTTTTGAAATGGGTTTCCAATTTCCTCCCTGGAGAGAGTTTAACACAGCAATGCACGTGATTATGGCTGAGGTGGTATTAATCTATGGGCAGCTCACGGAAAACAAGAGTTTTATGCCATGTTCAACCACTGACACATACTCTACATCTTATCCTATTTTCCCCCCCGAGATGTAAATTTCTAAAACTCGCCACTGAAGAGTGTCGGCGAGGCCTGACATCAGCTTTTAACAGCAAGGAGGAACAGTGTGATACGCTCCGAATGGCAGGCTTAGAAAGGCTTTGAAACCATCAGCCTAAAAACCTTAAGCCACACTGAGGTGTCACACCCCATAAATGGGTGTACCAGCAGTCAGCCCCCCTGCTGCGGCACAGCGTCCACACAGTGGTATCAAAACTTCCCTCAACTCCGAGATTTCTTTCCGGAGGACAACATCTCTCTTGTGCTGTTCATGAAGCAGGGAGGTGGTACCCCGTGATGATTTTCAGTTCTGCTTCTAAGACCAGGCTCTCTGGGGCACAGAGCCAGCATTTGAATGGAAACTGTGTGAAAGAGTGTGAATAATAGGTGGAGAACATTCTTTCTTTTTTTTCCCCGGCTTTCCTTTACCCATTAAGCAGTGACTTACTGACAGAAAGGCAGGTTGGTGTCGGGGTCCAGGTGACAGGTGCCGCCATTGTAGCAATATCCGTCACACAGCTGGCAGCTTGGCGCTATTCTGCCATTTGTGCAACTGCAGGGGGAGGAAATAATGGATGTAAGTGACAAGCGGGAAGCTATACTTTTACAAGAGGCAAGAGTGACTCGGCGGTGGTTTTGTCAAATATGTGCATAATTCATGGGCGCAGAGTTCACCAGGCTTCTAATTCACTGACATTACCAAAAGCTCAAAAAAAAAAAAAAAAGGAGTGGAGATTTAATCAAATCAAATAATTCAGCCAGCAGGGTTTCCATAAATATAGAGGACTCTAGTATTATAAAACAGTAAAACAGGGATGAGGGATGAGAATAATGATTAGATACCAAGCACTCACTTGCAAACCACATCTCCTGTCTCCTCATTAATGAGGCACGGAGCCCCGTGGCATCGAAGACATTTGTCCACCTCGCACTTGTTTCCTTCAAACCTGGCAGGACACACACACTCCACATTGCCACTGCTGGATAACGTGCACGCCTTGGAGTTCACACAGTAGTGATGGCAGATGTCTGTATCACGTTCAGGGGGAGAGAGAAGGGGCAGTGTGCAATGAGAAAAGCCGGGACATAGCTTTAAGTTGGTTTGATTGGAATTGTACCAGGCTTTAATGGGACTTAATTATCCAAGTCCAATGACATCTTAGCCACAGATGAAAAGATATTACCCCCTGGGCAAGCAAGAGCCAAAAAATACAAATGATGTGCAGTGGAAATTGTTTACCCACAACCCATTATGTCAACTCATTGCAAAGAAAAATACATTATCGCTCGAGCACAGAAACACCCAAAGGTTATTTGATGGTGGTATTTTGATTCTCTTTATCTGCAAATAGAGGGAAATGTGCTGTGTGTGGAGAGAAAAGACTTTTGGGGATTGTTTTTGTTCCACGCTCAGTGTGTGAACTTTGCAGTGTTTAACTCTGTGGATTTTATGCAGACTAACTGTATTGAAAGCGGCGCGTCTTTGTTGTGCAGGCCCTTGAAGCTCAACTTGAAAGGCCAGTCTTTTAAATGAGGGCTAAACACAAGATAATACTTGTTTGTTGTGTTGCAGTCGCAGAGTACTGAGTGGGGGACTTACGGTAAAGACAGCGGTCCCCAGTATATTCGGCCATGCAGCGGCACACTGGCTGGTTCCCCTGAGTGATGTCGCACGTTCCTCCATTTAAACAGTAGTTGTCGCAAATCCTTCGCTCACAGAAAGGCCCCGAGAAACCAACATTACAGCGGCATGTGGGCTTACCTGGACAGCAATTAAAAAAAAAACATGAAAGGACAAAAAACATAAATATTAATTGATCCTGCTCAGACATATTGCCTATAGACAACTTCCAGTGTTCCATATGTGTGCCATGAATTGTAAAGAAACAATTAAAATTGCATCACTGAGGCATTCTGTTGCTATATGTGACATGTTTCTTCCAACGAACATGAGTTTTGTAGTTTATGTTGGGTCCATCTTGCCCAGATTGGGTCATGAGCTGTCAGTCACAATTGCATGCGGTATGAAAATAACACTCCCGGGATCACCATAACCAAGGTGCAGTATTGTAGAAGAGATGAAATAAGTCCGGTAATTTGGTCAGACTAAAGGGAAAGATCCAGCCTTCTGTCCATCATTTGTAAACACATATTCGTTTATGGGTCAAGATGACCACAGATTGGCACCTGTGGAGAGAGTGGTGAGGTGCCCTTTTTCTCCATTAGATCCCCCTGGTTCACCTGGGGGATCCCAAATATTCCAGGCCAGACACAAGATGCATATAATTTCTCTAGTGTGCTCTGGGTCTGTCAACAGTTTTCATGCTCATCAGGCATGTCTGGAATATCTCAAACAGAAAGGTGTCCGGGAAGCTTTCTAATGAGATGTCTTGGTGACCTCAACATTGGAGAGGTGGTTGTACCTATTTCTTTTTTATATCTTCCTGTTTTTATCTTACATATTTTATTTTCCATAGGAGAGACCTTCACAGTCTTCCTGTATATGGAAACATCCAAACCAGGAGGACCCGTCAACTGACTATCAGTCCAGCCATATCTAAAACCACACAACCGTTGAATAATGTCATTTATTGTCAAGTCTAATTTAGCTGTCACCTGGGAAAACAGCCTATTCGTCCCTTCTGTCGCCCTTCCGATAAAGGCACAGTAGGCTCCCAGTTATGCCAATTAACTCACTTAGCAAATACAGAGCAACGTTATCATTCATTTGAGGAGTGTTTGTAGAACCTATTGCACCATCCCCTCGCTCCATCCTCCAGCTCTGTTTTGGTTTCCACCAAGTCCTACAGGAATACCTGGATCATTAGCTGTTAAATGCTCCATAATGTGCACCAGCTAGCCACTAACCTTGTCTCTGGTTCTGGGCTGTACGTAGAGGTTTATGCTTTTCACTGAAAACACTGAAACATGGTTTCTGGGTATGAACTGAAACAGTAAATTCAAAACTCAATCAGGGAGCTGAAAGACTCTGGAATCCTCTATAGGGCTCAGGAGAGCTGCAGAGGCAGAAGATGATTCTCTGTGGGTTGTTTACTATAGAAGACATGCACATAGTAATGAAATCCATAGTTAATATAAACTATATTGATTGTAGCAGCTTTAATGTGACAGTAAGGGAGCTCATACCTATAGCCAGCAGCCAGGACACAGAGCGGAATGGACCAGTATGTAAATATAGAGCTTTAGCTCAGGGCTCAGCTCCACATTCAACACAACGTACAGATACATAATTGAGCTGCAGCTGAAATCTCATGCTCTATTTGCTCCATTTTGGCCTTTGTTGTAAATGTGACCTTGACCTATTAAATGTCCCACTTGTTCCTGCAGTTTAGGTGACTGAGCACCATGGGGGCACCTTTTCTCTTTTTCCTGTAGTTGTGCTGCCCGAATGAGTTCAATTATCAGCAGGCGTAGCTATATCAGTCAATTCCCACCTTTTCCCTTTTAAAACCTCCCACGTATGCCTTTTCACAGCAGACATTTCAACATGTCACTGTCAGAAAAGTTAGGTGTTAATAAAATGAACAGTGGCTGTATTCCATTTAGCTTCTCCAGGTTAGGGTTGTGTTATTGTACAGGCAGGTTCACTGTCACACTCTGATGTCTTCCTGAGACACTTGAACTGAGCAGAGTATCATTAAAGCGGATTGCATGGTACACAACTAAGTTGCCATGTATACAGGAGTCGCCATGTAGGTCACACTACACTAGTTGGTAATTTCACACTCCACAGTTCAGAGGCAGGAATAATCCAGGTTTAAAATGTCCAAGAGACAATCATTTACCCGACAGCCACTTCTCTCTAAAGGTGCACTATGTGATCCTGCATGGTTTCAGCCCAATTTCATTTTTGTATCAATTCATAGGCATCTCCCCCTGATCCGCTAGCTGCCTGCTCCCTGAATACACTGTGAAATAGCCTGGTCTCTGGAGACAACACAGGGGCCGTGAACGTAAAAACAAACACTAGGGGCACAGGCTGTGCACCAAAACAAAAACAAACCACGTTCCAGCCAAGCACCGACAAGATGGTTGGGGGTGGGTGTTAGTGTGTGTGCCAATCATCGACAAGACTGACTGGCATGCGCGCTAACCGACAAAATGGCTGTGCACCAAAACAAAAACAAACCACGTTACAGCCAATCACTGACAAAATGGCTGGGAAGACCAGTCACTGACAAGCCATCTTGTCCCATGTGTTGTCTCCCCAGACCAGGCTTTTTCACGGTGTATTCAGGGGGCAGGCAGCTAGAGAATCAGGGGGAGATGCCTACGATTTGAGACAAAAATGAAATTGGGCTGAAACCATGCAGGATCATATAGTGCACCTTTAATGCTATGACTGCTGGCAGAGCCAGAACAGCTCAGAGTCCTTTATAATGTTACCACATAATCTGGTATGTGCCTTGTACCTTGTCTTTTTGCTTTTTGTGATTTTAACTTTAAAGAAGTTCATCAACCTTTGCAACTTTAGCTGAGTCAAGCTTGTTAAGGTTTAGAACTGTCATATCGAGTCAGTGTCAGATTTAGTAACAGTAATGGGTATAGCTCTGCCAAAGCCACTGTAACAACCCACTGCTTTTTTCACCATGTCAGGACACCACCATTTCCACAGGTCACGGAAATGAACATATATTGTTTTAAGAGCGTGAAAACTCAGTCATTTCTAAAGCACATTTCATGACAAATGAGCCCATGAAAAATGAATAAATGGTCAAAGCTGCCACACTGACTGTTAAATTGTACTGACTGAATCACAACATGGCTATACAAAGTAAACAGTTCTTCTGAAGTTGCTGGTGTGCTGGCAACCTTTGAATTGCCAAGTGAAGCTAAGTTGATAATGGACCTTGTCCTGGTAGCATGATAAATGTGTCATTATTTTTGCACTCACTGGAGTTACAAGGGAAAATTGCATTTATATGGAAATACAATGGGTGGAACTTATAGTAAAAGTATATACAGCATTTTTTATCAAAGAAACAAGCTCCCACTTCTGACGCACACAGTAGAACCTAACAAAATCGCCATGATAACCGGGAACATGTAGGATGAGAAAGCTCTTGTGCATTTTGACTAGTTAAGATAACTCGGGTGAGTGGTACTACTTGATACTACTAAACATCATAGATGACACTAGTCTGACAAGAAAGTAAATGAAGTAAACGAAAGACAGACCCAAAAACTATTGCTTGCGTTGGTTTTTTAAAGATATTTAGTCTTTTATTTTGCATGACTTTTCCTCTGTTTCATAATTTCACAGCTACACAGTATAAAATATTTTAGTCACACAATAACATCATAACACCACAGAATAGGGAGCCGATATGACTGTCCGTGGCTTCAATGTGAGCTGTGCTGCCAAAAGTTCCATTAAAGTACAGCTAAACCAGCCAAAGGCACAAGCGCAGGAATTCAATGACACCTTGTTTTTATGGAGAAAACTGGAAAAATTCCAGCCTCTAATTGATTGTGAAGTTGCCTTTGGTTCTTTTTTTTTTTATCACCAAAGCGGGGACTTGGAGAAACTCATTTGACTCTAATCCCTCTCTTGTTCATCTCTGGTCATTCATTTAGATTTTCTTCCGCCTCCAAAGCATGTGCTCAGCGCCATAAAACCAGGTCCTGTAAAACGCAGGGCAAATCAAAATGTAGCCTGAACCTCCTCATGCCAATTCATGTCGAAAAAGCACTGAGCAATTAGGCGATGGCTGACAGACTAATGGTGTCAGGGCAGTTACAGTACAAAGTGTAGAAATTAAACAATATTTCCAACACCACAACAAACTCATCATTTAGTACAGGATGTTGAACCTAGCTGGTGGCTTCAGCACAAAATAAGACTGATTGTTATCATTAGAGGGCTCAGGCTCTTCTTATTCGCTCCTGATGCCCCACTGCAGAGATGCAACAGCATGTAAAATGATTCTTATTCCACCATCATAGACTCCATTTCTTTAATAAGCGACATTGACTATCCTGGCTTTCCTTTGAAAACTCTAAAGAGGGACTTAAAAAAATGAAAACACAGACATTAAAGAAATATGTTCTTCCTGTTGGGCAGACATGTTTCCCATAGGCCAGAGATATGTTATTTGTTCCTTTTAAAATGCACAGCATAGAGTGAAAGTCACGAAGAAATAAAGCTGTGATCACAAGCATGTGCATCCCAAGAAAATGGCCAATGTTAGCATGGCTGCTATTTTTTATTCAAACAGCTCAGTATCAATTTTCATTTTTTGATGTCGATTGTGATATTGAATGCATTCAAACCACCATAGTAAAGAAATATACTTATAGGAACATGAGCCTCACAATTTGTATGTGCGTGGCTTTTTTAAAAATCCCAAATGGAAATGAGGATGTTGTGGGTAATCGCGATGATGGGACGATGATATATCGGCCTTTAAATTACCGATCAAATATATAAAGGACATATTTCCTGATTCAATTCCACCACTGACATCTCAGCGCAGTCGTATACATTCACTCGACAGTGTTCTAAAATTGGTTGTTCCACGAGCCACGAAAGCATGAAAGGAGACCTTGACTTGAAAGGAGGCTGATATTTGAGGCTCGTTGGCAGGAGCTCCGGTGACAAAACTGCTCAACTGGCAGATGTAATGTGGCAAATTTGAGTTGAAGTGTGGAAGGCATGGAAGTTTAAAGGAAGACAAATGTGGCGGAATGCCATCACGCACTGGATCAGTGTGCAGGAGGACGTGCAGAGGTAACTCTGTGCAGTGGAAAGTTTCTCTCAGCAGGTTTGGTCTGCTCAGAGATGAATGTAAAGAGTCTGCAAGAGGATTGCAACAAACTCTCTATACATACTTGAATGATTGTGTAGTAATATGTGTTGCAGTGCGTACATGCAGAGGGCGATCATGCGTCAACTGGTGTTCAACTTACCGAGAGGTGAACCTATGCATGTGCCTCCGTTTAGGCAGTAGTCTGTGCAGTGGTTGACCTCACAGCGTTCCCCGGAAAAGTCAGGCCAGCAGTAGCACCTCCAGTCTCCTTTCTCATTGGCTAAGCAGCGGCCCCCGTTCTCGCAGGGCGGGCGGCAGAGTTCACCTTCACAACAGCAAAACCCAAATCACTTACTGCGCTGTGGCGTGTGGAAGTCAATCACATCAAAATCACTGAAATGACGCGAACCTGAAACAACAGCAGCTGCGGAGGTGGAGATGAATAATTTCTACCTCATTACCTCATTGCCGAAGCTACTGCTAAGTCATATAGTAACAACGCGGGTCATTTAACTGTGGCATTAGGATACAAGACAAGGCCTACCTGAGATGTTGACATCACTACAGGTGCCATTGACCAGGAACTTGCCCTCTGGGCAGGAACACGTGGCTCCCGTCGGGTTGAGCAGACACATGAAATCACAAGACATTCTCAGGCATGGATTTGATGCTGTGGACACAGGGGGGAGAAAGAAATAGGACAATCTATCAGTAAGACACGTGAGGAGCATTTGTGGATAAAAAGTTTGCTCATTCTCAGGGTGAAGCTATTTACGTCTGCTTTGAATGGTGTGATTCTCCTAAGCCCTCCTCCTCATCCCCTGTCCGAATAACCAACGATTGTTGAGAGCGTTATTTCTCCGTGTCTGATTGAACAGCCTTGAAGCACCATGTAGTGCTGTTGTTGAACTCAATAAGATGGACCACCTTACAGCACCAGTGAACACTGACTTCTGTTAGTGTAGTGGGATGTTTGGCAGAGACATGGCTACAGGTAAATATAGATCTCATCACCCCATCAGCAGCTTTCAAATGATGAAGGCAGGCAGGAGTCGGTGTTTTCGCTGCCCACATACTGAACTGTCAGTCAGGGCAAGGTGTATCAACAAGTTCTCAAGGGATCTCTTAGTTGTTATTTATACTCATCGCTGAGTTAACCTGGCAAACAAAGTTGACTCCAGAAGCCCTGGGTAAAGTTATTTTTTAATAAACTGATATTTTAATAGGGAAGAAGAACTACTGCCTTAAAGCAAGAGTTTGAAACACAGTACTTCCAGGGCTTTTCTGTGTAGCGTTCTCCCCGTGCACTGCGTAGGTGTTGTCAGGCTCCCTCCCACAGTCCAAAGACATGCAGGTCAGGTTAATTGGAGACTCTACATTGCCCTAAGGTGTGAATGTGAGAGTGAATGATTGTTTGTCTCCATATGTCAGTTCTGGGATTGGCTGCTGATTTGTGCAGGGTTGAGCCTGCCTCGTACATCCTGTCAGCTGGGACTGGCTCAAGCACCTGTGCTGCCCTCAGAAGGATTAGAGAGAAACTAATGGACCAGTAGAAGAGGTCATAATCACATATTACCAATTCACTTCCACTGTACATCCATGACTTATTCATGGTGGCACTAATAGTAGGTATGGTATAACTGTATATAATCAGAGCTTGGATTTCTTACACAACACATGATGATAAAAGCACAGAAAAAAAAAAAATCTAATTCTTGTTTTGGTGGTTTCCCTGAATGTGTCATGCCTACATGCCATTTATATGACTACTATATTCTGTGTGCTAAATCATTTTTATGTATTAAAAATATCTATGCCTTTAAATGAAGACTAGAAAGTGATTATTAAAACAACTTACCCTCTTGCTGTTTATAACGATGGGAGATTAATATATTTGTGGGCTTCTCAACACCCAAACTTAGAAATTCCACAGACTGCTTGCCAAACTTGTGGATCTTGAACACCTCATGTTTTAGCCCGGTTCCATAGATGTAGTCTTCAAATAGATCGATTCTGTATGGTTGAGAGATACCTGTCGATCCAGCAGAGTAAAGAGAGCAGATCATATTATGTTCACTCCTTTAGCACACGTGCAGCCTCCGTATGCTGAAAGTCCTGTAGTGGCAGATAGTGGAAGGAGCAGCATGGCATGTGGACAGCTTAAGGCCTTACCCATCCGAGATAAACAAGCGGCATCACTGTTATAATTACGTGATAAAAAGTTGAGCAAACCAACCTGCAGCGCTAATAAAGTGTGTTTAAAAGAAGGGGGTGTGCTTTGTCTATCAGCTGGCTTTACCGTGTCGGTCACTGATTGTCACCAGAGGGTCTGAGCCGTCCAATCTCATGCTCCCTATCTGAGAGAGCTCAGGATCAGCCCAGTATAAACGCTGGTTGAAATAATCGATGGCCAGCCCTGTGGGGGGGTGGGAAAAGGGAAACAGATTTATTGACCAGGAAAATTACAAAGGTATTAGAACCTGTTAATACAAGTTTTTTTTTTTTTAACAAGATCTATCAACTTGTTGTGCACTGCACGTATGATGGCAGAGTTTAGTTCCATTTCCATTATAATTTCAAAGTGGTGACTCACTTTTATATTCTCCCAAAAAGTCTGACGGGATGATTGAGCACCTGGCTGCAGCATTTAAATAAGTTTTTTTTCTCTCTCTCTTTTTCTTCAGTGATGAATTCCTCTTTCTCAGAGCGAGACTGAGCATGGGTCCTTTGAATTAAAGGAGGCCAATGCAGCTCTTCAAAACTGGATCACCGCTAAGTGTCTCCCTATAGACTCACCAACACATCTGGAGTGGCTGTGAAACATTCCTTCCTTGAAAAATATCTTTGTACTGTTTTACAGTTACATAAATTGGTAAAATACTATGAATGCAGAGGCAGTACTACTATGTATGTATAAAATGTGAAAGTGCTCCATAGGTTGCAATAATAGCAAATTACACGGTTAATTCAATATTTCACAGTACTTTTTGCATTCAGGGGCTTGTTATGAATAACACACACTTGTATGCTGTGCGTTAATGGTGTCACAGAGATTACCATCAGTTCTGTTTTATTTCTATGGAACTGACACATACTGTTTGCCATAATGCACAGATATATGATTGAAATATAAATCATTCAATATGAGTTTTACATAGTTCAACAAAGTTTAATGGAAAAATAGAGACACAGAACAACAGGAGGAGAGTAACGAAGGGTAATTTAAATGATTCTGCAGCAGTTGATGAGTCTGTTTTCACACATGGTGTAAAGTATGTTCAAGGCAGACTTGCATTTTTTCTGCTCCTAAACTTATTACATCGATTCAAACCTTATTTCTTAACAGGGAGAACTAGTGGATACACTAATTAGCTTTGACAATGCAAGAGTTTTAGTTTTTTTTATGAAACTGGAAACGCATTCAATCTAATTATTAATTGTTTAAGTGACAAAATTACAGTGTGAGAAAGGAAATACCCACCAGTGGGTCTTCTGAGGTTTTTCTCCAAGAGTACTCTCCGTAAGGAGCCATCCATGGCTGATTCCTCAATATGAGAGTGATCCCCTATTACGCTCCAGTACATCATCCTGCATTAGACAAGGATCAACTCTTTACTTTTCTGACACCATCATCTTGTAAGATATTGTAGACAGAACACAACAAAATATTCCTGTGTGATATACAGTTTGATAGATGCCTACTAACTAACTGACTAACAGTCAGTGCAACCTGTTTGTTGTCTTTGTATAATGTTCTCTGTGTAATATGTTGATGGTCTACACGTGCAATTACCACTGAGGTAAAATAAGTGAGGTTGTAACTGGTGAGTGGGGGTGGGGGTTGTGGTTGTTTCTGTGACAATGACAAATAAAGCTTTCTTTCTCTGAGAACCACTGAGAAGCATCAGGATTCGTTACTGGGTCACAAACAGATTTGAGCCACGATTACATTTCCCTGGTGACAATGTCCCTCTGCACAGGCTGCAAATTGAGTCTAGGTAAAAAATGATCAGAAAATGATCTACATCTTAATATTTTTGTGAATCATTGATGAGCGTCTCATAGCTACTTTATTGTGCTAACTAAGGTTGCACTGCTTCACATATTAAAGTGCGGGTCCTTTATTATGGGGCAGCGGCGAACAACTTTGGAGAGAACTTGGTGGTTTAATGTGATTATTGGCCTTGTGCCCACTGATCTCCATGGAAAGGGGGATATAATGTAACTAAATGTGTTTCCTGGTTATCAATCACCTGGCTACAGAACACGTGCTTCAAGAACTGTAAGCAGAAAAAGAGAAAATGTAAAAAATAATCGACAACTCACCCTTTTGTTGGGTTGACAACAATGGCATATGGTTCTCCTGCTATGTCAGTGATCAAGCGGGTGCAATTTGGTCCCTTAAGCTGGCCCACATTTATGGAATAACGTAATTTAGTCCAGTGCGCTGTGTAATAGCTGAACCAGTGCATTCGAGAGTGATCGGTCCAATATATGTTCCCTGTGATCCAGTCAGCAGAAATGTCTCTTGGGCGACGGAAATCTGAGCACTGCAACCAATAAGAGCCACAATGTCAGAGGCCGTGTTTTAATACATTACCTGAAGATGTGCCTCAATAAAGGGAAAGCGATGAAACAATTTTAAAGTACTTCAAACTACTTTTCTTTTTTACAATGATAAGTTACAATGTAGGTGTGCAAATTAATGGTACAAATCAGCAGGTACAAATCAAACAATGGGAATTCATCCACTGGCAGCAGTGACACAATTGCTACAATGTAATTTTAAGGGGCAACTTCAACAGTTCCCACTGCAATTTGTAGGAGCTACGTGGCTGCATACTCTGGCTATCAAGTCCAGTGCTTTACTGGCATTTAGCCATGATAGATTATATAAGAAAAATTCATAATACTCTCTCAGTCTCTCACTCATGTTTGCACTTTCCTGCAACTCCAGAAATCTCATAAGGCTCCAGGGTGAAACTTGGGTTGACCAAAATGTATCTCTGCTGCCATTCGGCCAAAACCAGCTGTAAGCACCATAATTTACACACACTTTTATAAACATTGGCCCAAGGTTAAAGAAAAATCCAGGATTTCCCCTGAAACTTGTAAAATAACAACTTTTATTACCGTGTCCTAAACTGAGGATATGAACTGGTATGGTGTTTAAAAATATATTTGCTAACAATAATCTAAACACAGAGAAAGATTATACAGAAAGAAATCTGCAACTGTTCTGCAAGGCTCGTATATTAAGATGCAAGAGCATGATGTTTGCAGCTTCAATATACTTACGATGTTTCTGACATTTGTTTTAGTTTGACTCCTGTCTAAAGTGTCTTTGTAAAAAATTCCACCGGGGTTAAACTGTGTAGCCCAGATGAATTTTTGGTGGTGAAACAGAGTGTCCATTCCGATGATGCGGGCGTTGTCCTCGATGTGAGTGAGCAGTTTGTGTCCCTGGCTCTGGTTAAACGGATACACAAAACTTCGGATTTCAGTGTCATTTGCTAGGAAGAGCACTCGATCCTCTGGTCCTGCCCGGTGAGTCATTAATATTTAAAAAAGAAAAACAAAGGCAAATAGGCTGAATTCCATTTTGAGAATTAGACACCACTCAATGGACATCATGAAATTAAGAGTGACATTGCATTAATCACATAAGCATATATGCATGACATGTAAATTATAGTTAATAATATTCAACTTCAGGTTCATACCTTTTGCTATGCAGTTGCCATTGATATCCTTATAATTCCGATCACATGTGCACTTAAATGATCCTTTGGTGTTTGTGCAGTAATGAGGACATGTGTCAAACTGCAGACACTCATTTATCTCTGCGAAAAAAGAGAGACTGCTTTACTTGAGAACGCGTTGCCTTGTCTATTTATCTGTACTCTTCAGCATCAATGACACTCTATACTTTTACAGCAAATAAATGATAAATGACGAGGCCAAAGGTAAGTGACAAGATATGCCCAAGCAAGAACTAAAGTATAAATGGATTTGCTAAATGAAAACTGATGTCTTTGACCCATTTATGAAAAGGAATTTATACACATCCAGCTATTGACACTATCTGTTTGTATAAAAGCGATAACTAAGTTAAAAGAAGCATGAAGTGGGAAACAAGATGATATTGAGTTCAAGGGACATCAGCAGAATATGGAAATGATGGACAAAGGAGACATATCATAAGCTTGTCTGTAACAAACAATTAATATAACTCTTATAGAAAGTTTTAAAAGAAATGAAAGTGATCATGCATTACCTTCACACTGGCCTGTCTTTTGATTCCTCTTAAATCCAGGTTTGCACTGGCATACCGCATTAGCATACGTCTGGTTGCAAACGGCATCTTCTCCACATGGGTTTGTTTTCTTTCCACATACGTCTCCACTCGAAGCTGCAAATCGGCACAGGACTTTGATTACACACCAGCTCGCTGGATGCTGGACGCCTGCTGTGCTTTTCTTTTGATGTACAAAAGCCATGAGGACATCGCCGTCTTTCAGATAGTACAACGCACACCTCTAACATGGGCCTACATACATTATCATGAATAATAAATCAACGTATCTAAAATGAGGAGATCACAGAGATTTCCAACAACATCCAGGGAACGTGTCATACTTTTCATCTCTCCCAAATACTTCTTTGATCTGCTTATTCAAATCAAGCGGAGCTGCACTTACAGGCCTTGCAGTCCTGCTCATCCGAGCCGCCATCCCCACAGTCATTGAAAAGGTCACACTGCAGCTGGACCGGGATGCAGCGTCGGTTACTGCAGCTGAACTCTGTCTTTCCACATGGCCGAGGTCTTCCAGCCACCACTTCTGCTTCATACCCAGCGTCAGTGAAAGAGACAACAGCAACTTATACTTTATACTATACCAACTGCAAATATACTGCAACTTCAACTATTTCAGTATTAGACTCATTTTCTGGCCTACATTGCACTAGTGGCGACATTAGGAATTACCTACACATCTCAGTATGCTACCTGCTTTTTTGTGTGAGAGAAAAATGTGATGCAACAATGTGTCAAATCATTTAAACAGTACTTTTTTTTTCTTTTTGATCATCATCATCACTACAAAATTGTCAAAATGACAAAAGTTAATTATCACAGAGGCAGGTGTTTTCAAATTATCCAGCCTCGAAATGTGTGAATGCTACTTTGCATATTTTGTTCTTGGTGCACAGTTTAGCTGCATAAATTACAGCTGAATTAATCTTTCCAAGCTAAATATACCAATAAAAATAATGACTTCAAGAGGTAGTACAACGGAGAGCGGGAAGGAGAGGACCAAGGTGATGGAGAAGAGGCTGAAGGGAAAAACAGGATTAAGGTGAGACCGAAGAGATGGATGGAGGAAAGACGTGTACAATGGTGAGATGTAATGGAGTGAGGTGAGAGATGGATGAGTGTATTAATGGAATAAGAGCGGGAGATGAATGGAGGCCAGAGCGAATGAAAGAGTGAAAGATTGAGTGAGTGATTTCTCCCTTTCTGTCCTGTCTGATGTGTCCTGTCGTGATTGTTTGTAGTAGGACTGTGTTGAGGGAACATGCAGGACACTAAATGCATTTAGCAGAGAGGCCCTCATAGCAATGCAACTCAAGTCGGAAGACACAAACACGCGAATAGAAATAAATAAATGAATACAGTTTTCATCCTATTCATACTATATTTATCGTTGTGTTTGTTTTTGTTCCAGCGTGTTTCGCTGTCAGGGTCACTGTACTTTACACACACACACACACACACACACACACACATACACACACACACACACACAATAGTGTCTTAATTATTTCAGAGGAATAAATAAATTAATAAATTGATTTCAACCGCTGCCATGTATTCGTTGCCAAACTGAAGGGGGATGATTTTTTTCGTAACACGGTTCAGAAAAGCTTTCATTTCATTTCAACAGTGAAATGAAAGCATTTCATTTCTTCTTCTTAATGCAGACTTAATATGAGATGTGCATTGTGTGTTCATTGCGTGCTCACCACACTCCTCTTCATCTGAGTTGTCACCACAGTCATCCACTTTATTGCAGACTTGGTCTGTGCGCAGGCACACGTGATTGTTTCTACAACGGAATGGCCTTGTGGGAGGGCAGGGAAGTTTTGCTGTGAAAAAAATACAAAAAAAAGCTAATGGATGCATGAAACCTTGTATAAAGAGAGAATATTCTTGTCTCTCCGAGGAAACAGGAAAAGTGCGGATTATAAAAAAAAATGCATCAGTTCTCATCACTGGAAAACATAAATATACATACATAGAATACATAAAACCCACCACACATGTCTGTATCTTCATCAGAGTTATCTCCACAGTCGTCCTTGCCGTCGCACACCCATGTATGGAGTTTGCATAAGGTGTTGTTGCAAACGAATTCATCAGCCCGGCAGAAGAAAGCACCTATTACACAGAAACAACGTAAATAAGATTTATGACCAGCCCATCAGTTTAAGGTTATTATAAGGACGGATCGTTTTAAATCACTATTATATGAAATAATATGAAATGAGTGTAAATGATACTTTATTTAATAATGATTTAATAATGGCCCTTACCCTGGCTACAGTTCTCCTCATCGCTGTGGTCCATGCAGTCCAACACGTCATCACAGCGCCAGCGTCGAGGAATACAGTGAGCCCGATTCAGACACAGAAACTCATCTTCTCTGCACTCCTTCACACAGCCAATCTGTACACACACACACACACACACACACACACACACACCAGAGCAGGCTATGTTTATTTTTGATGTTCGCCGCAATCACCGCCAAATCACCAAAACACACATGATGCATGATTGGGAGTGCAGCCCCTCACTACTGAAAAACTGTAATACTTTGAATTCTTTGAATCACGTGGAGCTACACTGACCTCGTCCGAGCCATCCAGACAGTTGTCATGTCCATCACACCGCAGGCTGGCTGACACGCAGCCTCCACTGGCACACACATACTCGTTCACAGAACATGAAGGGACTACTAGAGAGGGGCAGAGTGTAGCAGTCAGTATCACATACAAATGACTCTTGAGACCTATTTTCAGTTTCTTGTTTTCGGAATAAATTAACACCACCAATAAATAGAAAAGTGCCGAATTATTAGAACTTTTTGCTCCTGAATACTGAATTCAGGCCAAAGTGTGTGCAAGTGGCTGCAGAGAAAAATTGCTTCACATTAGTTGGTCGGTAACGAGAAGTGAACTGAACAGCACACTTCAGCATCGATGCACATACTGTATATGTAGAAATGGCGTAATATCTGAAAATCAGCCATAAAATACTAATTGTACTAGTAATTTTTAAATGTATAGTACAGGATCCTATACTTTTATACATAAGAACCTTCCCAAGCAAATGACTCTTTTCTTTTACCTATATCAGAATAATACTAAATACTGAATTATAGAAGCATACCTATACATATATGTACATATAGCCTATGTATATGTATGTATATACATGTATGCTTCTGCCATCTAATCAAGTTAAGAAAATAACTGTCACAATGTGGTTATGATATTAACGTCAATTGATTTAAAAAAAATTTCATTTGAGCTTTTGAATATAAAATGTTATTGACACATCAGTTTGTCGTATTAGACAATTGTGTTAAACTTTGTCATAATTAATTTCTGAGTAACGAGCAAAAATTTGCTTTGCCAGTTCACAGAAATGTTTGTACAACATTGTGAGATGTTATTCTCTTACAGCTGACACTGTGTAGACCATAATAATTCTGTGAAATGTGTTTTTGTTTTGGAGAGAGCATTTAAAAAAAAAAATATATATATAAATTAAAAATGAAAGTTATAAATGAGTTATAAGAAAAATATCCACAGAAGATTAAAGTTACAATACTAAATAAAGTTCTGAATAGATTCAGAGGCCACTGTACGTTCCACAAGGAGAGGTGATGATCTATACACTAGCGTCTTATAGATGAATAACTAGGTTTGGTTTCCACCTGTTGTCTGGCAGTTTTTCTCATCTTCCCCCATCTTGCAATCCTCCTGACCATCGCACAGCCACTTCAGAGAGATGCAGAGGTTGTTGTGACAACGAAACTGGTCATCTGCACAGTGTGCCTCGCAGCCTTTCTGTAAGCCATTAAGATAAAAACATAAATATAGCACAGAGTATGGAGAAAGGACGTTTTTGCATTACAAAAGCAGTCAGAACCAACCATAGAGAATTTCATTCTTCACAGTTTTAAAATACAAGAATTATACACGCCAACAAGGTCGTCTTTTACTCTCAGAAATGTATTGACTAAAAACAACATCGCCTCGGTTAAAAACATGTTTTCAATAATCACAGTGTATTACAACACTAACTGATCTTTCCTTTCCTCAGACCACTTGACTGTGCTGACCCAGAGAGCTGGTCGTGGGGAAGAGAGGTTAAATAAAGGGTTAATTAATGTTACAATGGTTTGCATGGATCGTTGTTATGCTAAAAAAAATAAATAAAAAATTGCTTTGCAAATGCTGAACTGTGCAATAATTTACCAAGAGTAATAAATCATAAAAGGAGTCTTTGTCCTTGAATCCAGCTGTAATCATTCCATACCAGCACTTGACACTGGGCACTTTTAATTGAATTTCGTTACATATTACACAAAAGCAAAATCACAATGGTGATTAGAAGCTTTATGACACAAGAGATTTGAGCATATACCGAAACACGCAGTCTCTGCTTTGTTTCGGGTGGATGGCGGATGGCGGATGGCGGATGGCGGATTAAGATTTCCAAAAGGAAATGAACATGAGGTATTTCATGCACCAATGTACTTGGAGGTACAATAACTCATTATAGTGCTGCTTTTCTGTCCAGCTTTGTTCTGGAACATATCAACAATGATGAGGGGCTCTGTACCAGCACACCGAATTATGAATATAGGATTATTTTTCACTTGTAAATTGAAGTGTACCCGCCAAATATCATTTACCTTAGAGAGAATTAATGAGCTTGTGCTGCAAGTTCAGGAAATGGATTAGAGGCTAAATTGCAAAATTCATGTGCGGAATAATTTGTCCTGGCTATAGACAGTAATTTCTCAATTTTTAAGCACATCTACGTCTGTATTCACAATATCACATTTTGTGGGATATGACCTTCAATTTTAAATTGGCCAGCCCTGACCTCATAATGATGCAGTTCATTGTGAAGCAAACATAGGAAGAGTGTCCTGTACATTTTCCAAAAACATGCCAAATATTCTTTCAGCGCTAGTTATTTCAGGCTCAATTTGCCGTCTTGCTAGCTTCTCCGCCTCGTGAGCAGTGACCGTTTGGCTTTACCTTCCCTTTCCACTTATAAATTCAAGTCTCAAACACTGGCCTCATCTGAATTATCCAAGCAGTCATAGTCCCCATCACAGCGGAATCGGGATGAGATGCAGTCTCCGTTAGCGCAGGCAAAGTCCTTGTGGTTACAGGTGACTGGTTCTGATTGGAGGGGGAAAAAAAACACAAACAAGCAAAAGATGCAGAATCACAACCAGACTGTAACCTTTTACAGCATCGCACAACAAACAGTCGTCCCATGGTACAGTTGTTGGCCTAAAGCTCTGTGTTTACAATCGCAATGTAGCACACTGGCAAAAACATGACTCTGCCTAATTAGAGTCATTCTGTATTGGAAGTGGAGAACCCCGCAAAAGTAATCAGGATGTAAATACATTCATCGCTGCTCCCACAGTGGTGGGGTGGGGAGCTGGATGGGGGACAAAATACTGTCTGATGCCAAAAATCTTGTATCTGCCGTTTAGAGCCTGATTGTCCCTGAGGACAATATTAGGACGCAGCTAAAGAGCTGCATCAAATCCACTGTCTGGGCCCTCCCCTTGTTATCATGGACTGTTAGCTAACTCAGGGCAATGTGTTATGGGAAGCACTGCAACACAGACTCCCAGCAGGCATTGCAGCAATATATGATTTCTGGCCTGTCCCCTGTCTGCTGGTCCACCTGCTTAATTCCTGGCTATCCAACACTTGACTGGCTTTTATTTGCATTATAAGTGACATTAATAGGTATGGGGAATAAGCATTTGATAAATCACACCAATAATGCACACTCGGCAAAAATGCACAGCAGGGATGCACATGCTGACATAATGTACAGGCAAGCAATTCCACACACACACAGAAGGAATCGAACGCACCGAAGAACTGGAATTTAACGAGGTGTCATATCGTGAGCAAATAAAAAGTTTTCTCCTAAAAGTGATGATTAATATCCAAACAAAAGGGAATGCGGGCCTGGAAATTACATGGAGAGATACAGAGAGCATGCATGAAAGAGAGGGAGTTGAGCCTGGCTGACTTGATACTGGGAAACATCACCGCCAATGTGCAAACGTGTGTGTGTACGGGTGGGTACACGTCTGTGAGAGACAGAGGTATTAGTCTGGTTGAAGTGGTGGTGGTGGTGGGGGGAGTCAGGTGTCTCCACTAAAGTCAAGTTCTTCACCGCCCGAGCGCGTGTGGAACGTCAACAGTGCATATGAATGAACAAACGGAGCTGACAGACAGCGAAGGAGCCAGGTACTCACTGCAGTTCTCCTCGTCAGAGTTGTCTCCGCAGTCATTCTGGCTGTCACACCTCCAGTGGTCTGGGATGCAGTTGTTATTCTCGCAGCGGAATTCATGTGGTCCACAGGTCTTTTCATCTTTTTCATTGGGAGCAAACAAACACCAAGATGAAAATGGCATCAAAGAGCATGAATATTAATAGTGCGCTGGCTATCATATTTTGTGTGTGTAATCATCGTTTCCTCGGGGTTTCGTCAAGCAAAGTCTGGCGCCGAGTTCCAAACGCAGCGGGCGCTCTGGAGGCTTCCACGCCGTAAGATGAAATACCTGACTGCGCTACCAATCACCCTCAGACCTCGGAATTCACGACAGGAACCTGGCAAATCTGTACTTTCCCCAAGAAAGCATCCAAGAAAAAAACAATTCGACAAATGCTGAAAAATGTGGCTTTGGCTTTGTTACAAACCAAAATGTGTGCTGGTTCACGTAATAGCTGACAACTACCAAGATAAGAGGGAGGTTTAGATATTTTAAATGTCAGCTCTTTCAGATGATGACAGAACATTAGGTTCATACTGGTCTGGACATCAGCTCACAACCCTCTTTGTCCTTCATGTTATAGGTATAAATAATGTACAAGTCATAACGATTGATTTCAGTATTATTTCCATGAGAAAATCCCTAACAAATGGTGAAGGGGAAAAAAAAGGTACAAAGATGTTGAAGCAATATGTCATCTTAAACACATCGTGTGACAGTGTGTATGTTTAACTAACAAAGAGATGGAAGAGTTAATTAATTATCTCCAGATACTACTGACGTTTCAGATTCAAAATGTTTTCCCTGTTAATAATTATAATTCAATTCAATAATTGAATTATAATTCAATAATTATTGAAAAATATCTGCATCCGTGAAAAACAACAAAAACTATTATATCTGCATTTGGAATTTTCAAAGTCAGACTGAGAGCTCTCGTATATAAAAAAATATAATTTCTGTGCATACAACACTGGGGATAATGGCCAAGGTAACGCTGTTATCAGTTAGGGAATCCATGCGTCAAAGGAAGAGGGTGGCAGATTCTGCCTGGATCTCATTCCAACACGACAGCAGGAGGAGGGAATCAGGAGGGAAAGCTGAGTGCGGCACCAGAGGACACAAGGCAGCAATTCATTAGGAACCAGTTCAGTCACTTTACACCATATAACGGATGTGACACTGGGAAAAAGGCTGTATTTCCTTGCTTAGTCAGAGCTCATTAAGGTGCCAACAAGTAAAACTTCCTGAAACAGTCAGGGGTAATTCAAAGTGAAATATCTGCAGAGGAACAATATCTCGTAGGGGCTCAGAGGTGGTACACATATATTAGATGATGAATTACTGGTTGACGCTGGTAAACTCTACAGATGATGCAGTCTGAAGGGTGAAAGTCAGACTGTACAAAGTGGGATAACTATTTACTTAACATTACAACGGCGTCTTTTCAAGGAAATGAACATGAAGCGGCAGCAGAATGGCAAAACCTCAAAGTAAAACAAAACAGAATAACAGAATTGTTGAGAGAAGCAGTGAGGCAACGAAAAAAACCAATGGACGACTGCTCGGTCTGAAATGTTGTTGAGGTTGCATATACAGATAACACAGCCAACAACACAAACTTCTGGTGTTACACCGAGGAAACAACACTTGGCATGGATACACACACACATATTATTGGGGTGTTTTGTCCCCCGCTGTGGCCATATGTGTACGTTTGTCACACATCCAACACAAATATACACAGAGAGACGCAGGTAACAGTCCTCTTGTGCAGCCTCCCTCTATCATCACAAGTGAAATCCCTGAATTAGAGGCCGTGTTTTGGGTTTCCGATATGAGTAAAGGAAAAATATCAGTAATGTTGGAATGTCCAACTAGCAGCAGAGTGGCTACAGTTTCTGGTAATGGTAGATTTATAAAATATCTCAGTGTGCTCATCACACCACATATCATCTAAAGACAGACAGCTCATCAAGATGACTGACAGGAGCTGGACAGCTTGCACATTATAAACCCGATGGCTTAAACACAAAATATAAAATTGCATACACATGAAAAGTTATTTAATGAGTGTATGTTTAGAGCGTTAAAGAAGCATTTTGTAGACAGATAGATCAGTCAAACAGATAAATAGAGAAGACTATAAATTCTCAAAAGGGAAAGAATTATTCATTTTGAGATAGATGGCATTAGTTTTTGTTTATTTTATGAAATAAAAAAGAGATTTAGAGACAAAGGAGAATTAGATAAATAAGTGACATAATACATCATATGTATAATCTAGCGGTAGAATTAAGCATAAGTTGTATTTTCTGCCGAGGAAGAAAAACTTCCCAAGGTTGTTTGACTGTGATAGAAATGATGACTTTGATCTAAAAGCTGTTGTACTGAGATGAAAATCAAGTTTACTATGCGTGTGTGTGTGTGTGTTTAAAGATAAACATTAGACGAAAACAGGGATGATAATGCTGATCTCTTATTGATGACAGGGACAGCTGTCCTTCATGGCATCCTTCCCTAAACACTATCAGATGGTCGGAGCAGACTCCAGGAACGTTTACAGTTCATTCAGACTAAATCGAATTTGTTGCCCTTTAGGTGAAAAAGAAGTGAAGCGGGGTGATTTATGGTAACTCACCGCAATTAGCCTCGTCTGACCCGTCTGCACAGTCCGGGTCCTCATCACAAACCCAGAGTTTGGAGATGCAGTGCATTGAGGCCTTGCACTGGAACTGGTCTGGGGAGCAGGTGCTTTCAGCTGCGGGCAGAGAGACAGGTGGTGTGTGGGAAAGAGGAGGGAAATCAATATCACAGTGCAGGAAGAAGGTGGTAGAAACAACCTGAATATTTAAAGCATAGTATTATTTTATTTCTTTTATTATAGCACGGCCGCAGTCTTTGCTTGTTACAAACCCTCTTGCTGTTTCAGAGAGCGTTACGAAATCAGTCTGATGATCAATTCAAAAGTGCATTAAAAACCACATCCAATCACGCTGGAAGTCTTAGAGGAGGTGAAGTAATTAGCCTTACTTTAATTAAAGCTTATTCATAAGTCCCCTTTTTCTTTTTTCTTTCTTTTTTCTTTGCATTGTCTTTTCCCTCTCTCATCCCTCTCGCAATCACATGAAAGACAAACGCAGCAGCCTGAAAGCTTTGAATCGGGTGTGATATTTTGAGGAGTTACATCATGGCAGAGAAAATCTGCTCATGTTCAGTATCTAATCCCTTTTCACAGGCGCGGGCTATAACATGGTTTTGCCTGCAGAATACTTAATTAAGACTATGTGATGTTAATGGCATCACATATTATGTCTAAGGAGAAAAATTAATTAGCCACCGCAACAAAACACAATTAATGTGATTTACCTTAATCTGAGAAATTATCTAATTAAAAATAAACTTTAAAATAGTGACCTTTCTCGGTTTTGGCTGCTGTGATGAGACGGACTGAGAGTAAATATATTCATACGATTTTCAATCATCAAATCCATTTTTAAGAGCACGAGTCGGAAAGTAGTAACGCAGAGCCTTACGGCAGTCTGTCTCATCCTCTCCATCACCACAGTCATCCTGGCCATTGCAGCGAAGGTTGAGAGGAATGCATTTCTGTTTCCTGGTGCACTTGAACTGGCCCGACAGACAGATGTATGTCTCTGAAAAAGGGAAGGTTGGCAGGAGCAGTGAAAGGCTCAATCGGTAAGAATGGAATGAGTACAAAAAGCAAAGCATCTATATACTTCAAGTGAATGGCTCTGACTGTAAACACTATTCAGTCAGTATGAATTCCCCACTCTGAATGTAGAAAACTTCAAGTGTCTGCTTGTTTCTTCTTGGGAAAATCATGATAGGGCACAATCTGAACATGTCTGGGTCTTTTTCACTGAGAAATGCTGAACGATTTATTTAACAATATTGCTCATCAACAAATCATCTAAATAAATGTAATATTTCAGAACTTGATACTGCCATCCTTCATCCCAACCCCGCAACGTATCCACAGATAATTCAGTAATAAAATATAGAAGCAATGAAAACACTGGTTGACGAGGCAAGTTCCTATATATTGGAAAGACAGAGACAATCACAACTGTCGACAAAACTGACGACACGAAACTAAAAACGACGCACTCGATCCTTACCACAGTTGGCTTCATCCGAGTTGTCACCACAGTCGTTCTCTCCATCACAGATGAAGGGAGGAAGAGCACAAAGGCCAGTGCCACACTGAAAACGCCCGGGCTGACACTTGAATTCAGCTGTTGAGGAGGAAGTCATAAATAGTCTATGTACTGCGAATCAAATCAGAGGCTATGAAAATGCACACAGAGCTTGTGTAACAGCATATTAATCATGTGAACAAAAAAGAAAAATCCAAGTAGATAACTAGAATGTAGAAAATAACAATAAATTAAATTTCGATATTCCTCAAAGCTCAACAAAATGGGGGACGACTGCGGCTTTAAAGCCAACATTGGAATCACATGCACTCACGGCAGTCAGCAGGTTCGTCTGATCCATCCCCACAGTCGTCCACTGTGTCACACTTCCACCAGAAAGGGATACACTCATCTGTACCACAGCGAAACTGTTTGTGCAAGAGAAAATGATCAGAGATGGGGAAAAAAGCATGAATGCTTTTCTTTCTGTCTAAGCTTCAACATCTTTTTTTAAACTAAATCGATCAATACATTTTTCTGCAAACTACAGGATCTGTCAGAGAAGGGAAGCAAATGGGAGTAAATCACTTTGCCTTCGGGGGGGAAGTACTGATCAGAGATATAAGCACCAACTTGGTCAAAACTAAACGTCCATGTAAAGAGGTAGAGGGAAGCACAGCTGACCTGACTGGAGGTGCAGTTGGAAAGGCAGGTCTTATTGTCAGCAGCCAAGTAGAAATTAGTGGGACAGGCACATCTGTGTTCTCCACCGGGAGACAGAAGACACAGGTGGCTGCATCCTCCGTTTGCAATCTGACACTGGTGCTTGGGAACTGCATAGAAGGACACGAGTACACGACTGAGTTCACACTGAAACCATTTACCACTTAAATGTATAACGGAGGCCTTTAACCACTAATCTGTATGAGAGGATGGAATGAACATGAGCACCAGATGGACCTCGTACCTTCAGGCTGGCGTAGGGAGTGGTAGACCTTGATAGATTTGATGGCTTGCCAGGAATTGAGGAGCTCCATCCCCTGAGAGCCTGTTGTCTTGTGAGCACGCCGCAGTGATTTCGACTTTCCATCCGTCCAATAGACAAAGTCCTCAAACAAAGTCAGGGCCATTACCCCTTGGATGTGATCATAGGACACTGCAGGTAGACAGAAAGTCGTGGCAAGCTTATTCAGTTTATTCCCAGTAACATCTGATCGTTCATAAGCACAACAGAATTACTGACAGTTAAATGACTGATTTAATATGTTCTGCTATATTACCTGTAACAGAGCACCAATGAACAGCAGGTATGCTGACAAAGTCAATCGTGAAGGTTACACAGTACAGTCATTGTCATTCACCCTTACAATCTAAATAAAGCCAGATTTGGGATGCTAAGCTAAGCAAACCTGCTGCTAGACAAAGCTGCGTATTTAACACATGGCTATAAACTATTCCTTTGCACGGGCAAGTTCTCACCTTTACGTCTTTGGGTGCCATCCATGTTGGCAAACAGGATGTGGTTGTCGTCTGCCCAGTAAAGCCTTTTGTTGGTGTAATCAATAGTGAGTGCAGTAGGGCTATAGATCTCTGTGTCAATGATAACCGTTTGCCCTCGCCCATCCATCCCAATACGCCCAATATGAGGGGGCTCACAGCAGTCCACCCAGAACACATACCTAGACACAAGTATAGCACATTTAAGAGCTATATGTGCTTGAACAGGCAGATATAATATGATATAATATTATATATGCTTACCCAGTCTGGGGATCCAGAGCTAGATCAGTGGGGTTCTTGAGGCTAGAACTGATCAGGACAGTGGGGTAGAGCCCGTTGGATTTGGAAACTTCCAGTGTTTTCCTTTCCGCATCGCACCAGTACAGATTTTTACCAATCCAATCCACTGCTAAGGCACTGGGCACTGCTGTTCTGTGGACTATCTGGTGAGGCAGGAGGAGGGATATAGTTTTTTTGCACAACTATGTAATGATTCGAATGTTTTCAAGGGTAGTAAATAAATACAAATGAAAATATCTCAGTGGTTTACCACTGACAAGTGCTAGAGCATGTACATGGGACAGGACTTTGTTTATCAGGAGTAACTGTTTTTTGACTCAGAAAAAAAGAAAAAACGGAACATAGATGAGTCATTTAGAGTCCGTTTTTATAAACGTCAATCTACAGGGAAGAGAAATAATTCATCATCAGCATCTGAATGACAGAGGGAAAAGCTTGATAATTTGTTCAGCCACTTTACACGGTTCTATTAAAATCCAGAGCTAAAAGGAACATTCTTAAGATGAGTGTGGCACTTTTAAGTTTAAGATGTAGACTACTTGGGTTGCCATGGCAATCGCTACATATGCATTCCCTCTGTGGTGTCAAGCTGCTAAAGGGTTTTTGCAGGGTAATAATTAATGAGCCTGACTGCACATCAGAGGTGGGGTTTAAAGAAAAAAAAAAAAACAACAACAAATGGGACATACAGAGACCACTGTGTCAGATGTGATGAAACAGCGTGTCCACTGTTAACTCACAAAGATAGATCTCTTTTATTTACATGAATTTACATTGAAAAGTATTTACTGTGCATACTGAAGTAACAGTGCACATCTTTTAACACCAAAATATTGGTTAAAAAAATAAAAAACTGCTGCCGTAACCAATCCAAAATATGTTATTTGGCGTCTATGAGAGAAATGGTTTCAGTCAGACGGGCAGCTATTTGTCAGACTAAGGAGCTGTGTCCAAAGACGTTTCTAATGAATGCATGTAGTCCATGGCTCATATTAGAGACTTCAGAGAGCACAAATCGTTCCCGCTTCTGTGTGACAGCTGCTGTTGTAGCTGACCCTGGTAAAGTAGAAATATTTGGTGTAAAGAAAAGTGAAAGTCAGTCTACACAGGAAACTATTCCTTGTGACCTTCCTTGTGAAAAAGCCTTGCGAACTTCTGATAACGCCGCTTCATGCATTTGCATGCACAGCAAGAGGAGAGTTGATCAGGTGAATACAGAAATGCAGTTTAGTACAATTTTATTTTGCCAAAATTGGACTCAGCTGCCAGGTTAACACAACCTGGGCTGTGTAACTGCACCCACCCTCAGTGCAGTCACTGATGCTGAGAACAGTCGCACAGGATGAAACACAAAACATGAATTTATTTGCCAGGAAGTACCCTTTGTAAGTACTCTTAGTGAGCTTATGCATCTCATCACAATCTCAGTGAGAGATTGTTGAAAATATAGAAAATATTTATTCATTACTTAATGTAAAAAGTCTAATAAGTAATAATAATAATCCTGTTCCAATACTATAATCCACACAGGAAATTAGGTAGGAGCTGTGAATGAGCTATAGCCCCAAGATAGTCTAGCATTACATTTGTTCAAAATAAACAATTACTGTGCCAACTGGTCAATATAGACTTAAATGCCTTAAAACTCCTTTCACAGTACAGAAATACATTTAAAAATGTGTGTGTGTATATGTATATATATATATATATATATGAGATAGTGTTTTGGATCAAAGTCAGCTAAAAACAACAACTACTGAAAAAGGGAGCTGATCTTTCTTCTTCGCATTATCCACAACATCTCATGAAAAGGGTTGTTTCATGTGGAAGTGAAGGGTAATGGGAATGTGCTTTAGAAACAATAACGACCGGGGGATTCAGAGAGTACGTTTGATACTTGCTGTTGCATCAGCTTGGGCTTCCTTTCACATTTTGAGTAAAGTTAACATGGGACTGAGAGGTTCCTCAGAACACTCCCAAAAAGGCTTGATGGTAAACATCAATACATTTCCTTTGACTGCAGAAGATCCAAACATAAGTTGTAAATTCCTGCTACGGCTCACTTTATGAGATCACTGATAACAAAGTCGATGTTTCTAATTAGCTATTAAACACAATAGCTTCTTTGACATCAAGAAGTGCAAAGTTTACTCTCAAAAATACCCTTAGAAATCCCTAAAATCTTAAATGTTTAATTACACAGAAGAATTCCCTTAACCTCTATCTTGGTCAAATGAAAATCTTATCTGTTCCTTGAGTCTTTTTATATTAATATGACAAGGCTGTGCTGATGGCACTACGTATTAGTGACTCTTTAAATTAACCTTATATGTGAAGCTCCCTGATCTGTGTCTCAGAGAGTTTGTCCTCTTGCTAAGCTGTGGCAGGGGCTCGGAAGCAGTCTGTCGGAGTAATTGAGCTGAATGAGCTTAATGCCCCCTTACACCAATGCTAATGTGATGTAGGGTGAGGACCCATCAGGGGTTCTGCTGAAATCCCAGACTCCCCAGAGCCTGGCTCTGATTCCATGACTCAGACAAACCTTGATGCAGCACCATATCAATACGTATGTCATGTTTATTTATAAAATAGGATACTTGATAATATTCCCATTATCTCAGACTCAGATTCATTGGTGTCACACTAACAGGATGTTGTCTGTCAGCAGGAAAAAAGAAAATCCATTACACTGTATTGGTTTTCAAAGGAGAAACAGCAGCCATCATCAGCTGAACAGTGATAACGACATATTTAAAGCCTGTACGTTTCCAGTCTCACACAAAACGACACAACCTCAGAATGTGAACTAATGCATGCAATCTGATCATTGAAATGGAAAAAGTAAATGGGTGGAAAGGTTGGTCAGTATGAGCTGAGGAGAGAGCAAATAAAGCAAATCCAATGGCTCTTGTGCAAACAGGCCAAAGGCGCCATATGGCAGGAGACACAGAAACTAAATCCGGTGTTACCTTGAGGTCGCTCCCATTGAGACGCATTCTGTTGATTTTTCGACCACTTGGCCTGGTTGAGTCCACCCAGTAAATGAACTCCTTCTTGTAGTCAAAGTCTATGTGGATGATGTTGTTGAGGCCCTGAGAAAACAAAAAAAAAGGACTATATTACATACTACATATTATTTTGAGGGTCTGGAGAATACAGGATCTTCAAATCCCGTGAAAGGACTGCAGTTACATTCAGCTGAAATGCCTACAAGTTGAAAAACCACAGGAAGTGAAACATGAAAACAGTGTCTACAGTGTCTTTGGTATTGATTTAGATGCTTTTCCCATATGTTCCGCTGCTTTCCACTACACAAGGAATTTGAGGAGCCAGTGAAAATCAAGTCAAAGTCATATCAAAGCGAAGAGTGAAGTACTATGTCTCTCTGTCATGCTCACAGGCCCCTACTGTCAGTCAGACAAAGCTGCTCGCCAAACAAGTGGCCCCACCCCTGCCTGACACTGTGGGTGCCCAGATGGGATGTCAGATAACCTGACAGATAGAATGAGACATCTTCATCAGATCATCAACACCCTCACTGACAGGCGCCAAAGTGTCCTAGGGGAACCTTTCCCAACCGCAAACATCAGTTGCAGAGATGAAACCTGCATACCACTTTGATCCAAAAATACTGTACTTTTTTTTTTCATTTTCCCAAATCAACCTGAAATCAAATAGCTACTAATCAACACATCAGAAGCTATTTCATGTAGAACTTTGGCATGAAGTATTTTTTCAACGATAACTGCTAACTGTAAATGGTGCTGACTAACCCATATAATCTTGTAACCTGGATTTACCTATTAATAAATCCATTGCATTAGTGTAATCTAAGGGAATGGTGTTGGCAATGGTGTTGTTATAAGAGTCAGAAACTGAAGTGTCTTTTTCTGATTCTATAACACTACAACATTTAAACCACATAGGAGAATATAAGCCAAGCTGCACTAAAAGAGACTGTATGATTTTAACAATGCAATGGAATAATACCACACTGTGATTGTATCGAGAAGCTATGCTACCAGTAAAAAAATAAAATGACTAGTCTGCTTGAAATTCTCATAACGTCATGAATGTAGAACCTGAACAAGGCAGGCAATTGGGTGCTAAGTTGATTTGAGGCCATAGAGACAGCAGAGTGCTGTGAGTGAAGAGGTTGAAACGACTGTATGAGGACACTGTAGGATACCCAGTGGTAGATTTATAGTAAATTACAGCCAACCATTTATGATAATCAGAAGTCCGATTCAAGCATCGCCCGGAGCAACAGTGACGAGACCCAGGAATGATTAAAATAGCTTTTTTAATGGGATCCCCAATAGGGTGATTTTGATCGCTGCCGGTCAGAATGGCCATTTTCCTGCATCCATATGGTGGGGGTTGGGCAATCATGATGGACATAACAGTATCAATCTCATTTAAACAGAACACGCCTTTACGAAGGCTCCACAGATGACTGTTTAACGCTTTCAGATTTAATCACTGAAGATTGCTCACATATTTACACTCAGTGTTACTCATTAATGCTGAATACAGCTATACAGCATTAACGTAAATTGTTGTAGTCATGTGCATCATTCACAATTTTGCAGCTAAATAAGGTGCAAGAAAAGTGTGGCATGAGATGACTAATTTTTTGTATGTGTGTATGTGCTGCTGTCTCAAAGCATGAAAGACTTCATTGCGTTCTACTATATTACATTCATCTTGAGATAGCGGAAAACAGAGATTCTGTCCTACAAGTTCATGTGAAATGGCTTTTTCCTGCACACGTGAATAAATCATCATGCTTTTTTATATTTGCCACATAAATTAATTCAAACCCATGCTCCAAACTACACTGCAAAGCTGATCCTTAGACCTGGTTCTGTAAAAGTAAGCAGTCCGGTGATGACGCCAGTTTCCCCTACCTGTTTCAAAATGGTGTAATTTGAGCCATCCACGCTCAGCTTCCGTATCTCATGGTGGTCAGCCATAATGAGAAATGGTTCTTCAGCTGAGATGGGGAACAAGCGACATTAGAGGACATGTGGGACTTATCGTTATAGGTATTGAAATTCTGTACATCAAGGCATGAAACAATTCAGACTGACCTGACAGAGCTTTGCATGTATCGGGATTGCGCACCAAGGCTTCATAGCCATCCACACACAAGCACTTGTAGGAGCCGTAGGTGTTGATGCAGCGCTGGCTACAGGGCAGGGTTGTGGAGCATTCGTCAATATCTACACAAGTCTTCCCATCATCCTTTAGGTGGAAGCCAGGCCAGCATTTACACTGATTACAAACACATGACAAATGACAAAAACATATATTTTAGATCAAGGTTTTTGTTCTTATGGACAGATTTTTTTTTTTTTTAACAGTTATTTGTTGCCAACGCTGGGATGTACACATACTGTAGCATGGCTCAGCAAATCCGATCACACTTCAGTGACCAGAGCCGCCCAAATAACTAAAAGTGCTTGTATCAGCTGCTCTGGACCCAGTGCAAATCCCTTTTTTATCCAATGTTATAACACTGAGGACCTTTCTGCTGGTCTCCCTGACCAGGACGAGCCCAGGGTCTGCATCGATGTGCTCCCTGTCCAGCTCTGCCCTCTCCGTGACAGGGAAAAGGCTTTCTGACACCGAAAAGCTTTTCAGGCGCTTTTCTGATGCAGGAAATACCATTGAATGGAAGAATGGGAAAGTTAAAGCCAGAGAAGCGGACAGAAAAAACCACAGTGTGACAAAGGGAATGGCCAACCGAAGACTCCAGCAGATGTGGCCTTGACCTGGATTCAACCCGAACATCATATGCCACAATTACCAGGCACAGCACATTCGCCCAGCACAGTCAGGGAGCGTGGACGTTTGTTGGCATATCATTACGCCCCCCTTACTGCGTTCAAGGTTATTCTAAATGTATGCATGCTCCCACCTATCTTTATCTGTTTAATGATGTGAGTAGTTAGGCCTGATTAATTATTGGCCGTTAATCATTCATGTCCACACCATTATTAATCTACTCCCCACATTTTATCTGCCACTGATTTGGAAATTATGTTAGTGCTGAGAACTGTAGGTCAGTAAAGTCTTTAAATGAAAAAAAAAAAAACTGAACTAAACTCCGTGGAAATGGACACCAATCAGCCACAACATTAAAACCCAGAACCAGGTTTGATTATACGCATTTATATATAATTTATATACACATATATGTGTGTCTGTGTGTGCCTGGGTTTGCACATACACACATCTGGCAGTGACCGGCTTATCCGTTGTGTTAAAGATTTCTCCACTCGCTATCTTTCATCTGTACTTTGACTGTAGCTTGGTTTAACCTTTCACTGAATGAGCGAGGCTTTATGGACTAACTGCAGCCAGCGAGTGACTTGGAGGAGAAAAGCACTTTCCAGCAACTGAACCGTGACCACCGGTCACTTACCTTGTATCCAACAGTAAGGTCCTGGCAGTCCTGTGTGCACCCACTGACGCGCCGGTTCAGGCATTCGTTCACATTGCAGTTCCTCTCATCCGACTGGTCTCCGCAATCATCTCTGCCATCGCACAGGTTCCCCTCAGAAATGCAGCGTCCATTGGAGCACATGAAGAAGGAGCCATTGCACAAGCTTCCTGGAAGGAGCAAGACAGGACTTTTACATGCACAACGTCCTCCAGCTCGTTAAACAAGTTGAGGGATATTTTCGTCCTGTCAGCGGATCTTGACAGATTAATCCCTTTCCAAAAAAAAAGCTCTCCTGGATATAGCACCTTTTGTTTCCACCATATGTTCCCACCAGTTTTACGAGGCGAGCGGTGCTGCCTGTGACACTGATGAAGAGATTCCAGCTGAGAGCCAAACAGCAGTCTTACCTGCCGCAAGACATTTAAGGTTCAGAGGCAGTTCGTCAGAGTGGTCGGGACAGTCTGCGTGGCCGTCACACTCCCACTGAGAGCTGAGAAGACAGCGGCCGTCCCTGCAGCGGAATTCCTCCGATCCACATGAGCGATAAACTAAAGAATGAGATCATGTGTTTTACCAGTTTAGACTTGGCTTGGTGATATAGTGACACATCAGTTTCAGGTGGAACCATAATAATTAAGTATCAGCATCATCTAGCACAATCAATGTGTCATAAGGTTATAAAATCACTGTTTATGGATAACTCAAGCCATCTTCATGTACTGTATATTGGTGTTTATAACTGCGTTGTATTTTCACTGTCACAAGATGAAAAGTTAATTTAGTTTACATTCAATTAAATATTTAAACATGATGGCATATGGCAGGAAGGATTTACAAATGATCCGAGTTAAACGTTGATGCCTCACCAGCATCACCATACCATCGTTTTTAATTTGTTACACTTCAAACCCTGCCGCATGCACCAGTCAGTTATTTTCATTTAACAGGTAGAGAATATTAGCAGGTACAGAGTGCGATAAATCTACTTGCCACATTCGACTGACTCATCAGATCCATCCCCACAGTCATCATCATGGTCGCAGACAAATCGCTGGGGGATACACGCCTTGTTGCGGCAGCGAAACGAGCTGTCATCACAGGTGTTGTTGGGCGCTAATGCACGGGAAGAAGTGGGTTCAAGTGCTAATCAATGGATAAACTTTTTTTTTTCAAAACGTGGCAATTAGCATGTCAATCAACATGAGTACCGTAAACCTTCTGCTGATCCCGCTTACACCTGTTATTACCCGTTACATGTTTGATTATTTTCTCTTCCTGAAATGAACCATGCACAGAGATTTACAGTAGGTCTTTACTGCGTCAAGCCAATATTTTGTGTAATGTTGTCTAAAACCTTCATTTTGGGAATAGACAGTAGTTTCTACAGTTGTAATGAGCTTTTCAGTGATTTGAGCTATGAGGCGCGGTTTACCACAGCCAGCTGCAGAGAGTTCATCACTCCCATCAGGGCAGTCCCTTTCTCCATCACAGAGCCAGCGCTGCGGAACACAGGCGTACGACCCGGGGCAGCTGAACAGCCCTGGAGCACATGTCACTGAGCCTGAGAGGGAAACAGGACCACATGCTCTACTGTCAGGAGCCAAATATTACAGCGGGTCAAATGTCGCACAGGGAAAAATAGTTACAGTGTGGTAAAGCAGATGCAATTTGTTCTGTTAGCACCGAACCTCGTGTCACTGAACGTTTACCAGTGATGTAATAAATAAATCCAAGCACTTTTACTATGCAAACAAATATAAAGAACGCAAAAGAATATACATCACCCTATATTTGAACATACTAAAAGATCAAACATAGACGTATATATATCATAACATATATATAACACATTAAAAAACCCTCCCATTAATATTGTGCAGCATTTTCCCTTGTAAAGAGCTAACACATAATTGTTATTGTGACTAATGATCAATTAAATTCTATATTATATTAATTCTGTATATCAGCAATATATGATAGGACCAAAATAAAAAAACAACAAAGGTAAATACATCAGTTAGGCATAATCTAGCTAGCATGCATATCTAGTTTCTGATGAGCATTGCGCTACATGAAACCTTTGGATCAATTCATTAATTACGATCCCATTATAAAAGCAGTGTTCACAGCAATTCTTGTCTCTTTCTTGCGGCTGGATTCCTTTTGTTTTACTGTAGTATTCATTACACATACACACACACACATACACACACATCTCATTTGCCAGTTGAAATACTTGTGCCTCCTGGGTCTCAGTGATGAAAAATCTATTTGCCTCAGTGCCCACTCCAGTCGTCAGAAATGCCTGCAGTCTCCTCTGTTGTCTCATTAAGATTGTTTCATCTCCTCTCACTCATTCACAGCTAAAGTCACACACGGATCCGTCACACAGAAAATGGCGGACGTGACCTTTTCCCCCCGGACATCAGGTTCCCGGTGGCATGCGAAAGGGCACTCACCGCAGATCTGCGTGCTCTCGTCGAGGCCGTCCTCGCAGTCGTTCTCCCCGTCGCACAGCCATTGTTTGGCAATGCACTTGTTCTTGGAGCAGGCAAACTGGTTCCACAGGCAGGATGAGTCTGCGGAGGGCAGCGAGATTCCCATTCCATAAATCAAAGAAAGTAAGATGGATACCACAACAAAAGCAGCCTTCCTTATGGATGTGACTCCTATGTGTCCCTCTGGCTTGTTTTATTTATTTTTTAATCTGTAGTGTTTCTGCTCAGCAGCACATGTAACTCTACCTGTCACACAAAGGAATGCAGCAATTCCTTTTTTTTTTCTTTTTACTTCATGAAAGAATTCATTTCGCTTCCCGTTGTTAGTTTGTTCAGTTTACATTAAATTAATGTTCTCTGGGTGATGGGAAACGGCAAAACGTCAACCAAGGGAGCACTCTGCTGATCAGTGTGTAAAAGCTATTGTGAAAAATGAGGAAACATTAATAATCTGTGCTGAGTTTGTGCCACTGAGCCGCCCACTCTCCCTGGAGAGCTGTTTCTGTGGTCTCCTCCTCTCAGATGTCAGGCCTGGCAAAGTCTGCCAGAGCTTTGATGAGATGCTGAGAGGAGGGAGGGAGGATGTGCGCTTCAGGTCAGACCACAGTGCAAGGAATTATGGATCCTTGCGCGGGTGGGGGTAGGGATCAGATGTCGCTCTCTGTCACTGCATTGCTTTCCTTCCTGTCACACTTTGTTCATCACATCAGCTTTATGTGCACTGATAAAATGATGTGCGATACGGAGGAGATAAACATGAAGAGGCTGAATCAGGAAATAGTGATTATTCCGACTCTGTCTGTATGTGATGGCAGATTTGCACTTCAAATGCAAACAGCTGCATGCGGCGTATGACCAAATAGGTCTACAGCAAATTAAATGTATCAAAGAGAGACTTCCATGTTTCATTTGCAATAGTGTTTCAGATAATAGAAAAGCATTGTGAAGTGAAAAAAAAAGACTATTTCCTCTTAATCAGTTGTGGAATATGAAATTTCTGAAATGCGAAATGACATTTCGCTCAAAGCACGTTGCGTCTGCAGCCACATTATCATTGGCTGGAGTTTTTTTTACATGATAATTAACTCAGGGGAAAGGGAATATTGTCTGTTTGTCCCGAAAAACTCATCGGAACATCTCAAAGATTTGAGGCATCATTCATGTCAGTTCCGATACAAGCACATGCGAAGCATGAGGCGTTATCGTTTCACACAGGCGCAAATGACACTTTTAGATAAAGAAATAGAAATGGTGCTCACGTGTGATACATCTCCCTCACAACAAGCCGATACCTGACGGAGCTCTGAATATGATGGACCTGATTTGCTGTTACAACCAAAATGTTAACAGACGTGCTGAACCAGGAAATCACAAAGCCCTGTGGTCAAATGTATTTGTTCTTGATCGGAGTCCCTGATGTCAACAGTCCCAGACTGATAGAGCAGCTCAGTGCATCACAGCCAGGCTGTGTTTGGCCACAGCAGTGTTGTCTCTAAGGAGGCCTAATGTTTACAGCCATCGTATTCAAGCTTGTTGGTATACTAACAAGTGTGAAGACAGAGTACAGCTAAAGCTGCTGTGACTGCACTTTTGCAGGTATCTGGGTAAAAGCATGGGACACGGTGAAAACGTAACACTTCACACCAAACAGTAATCTCCTCCTCAATTTTGAGCCGTTTTTGCTGGATGCAGTAAGTGGAAAGCGCGGCGTGCTGGCAGGGCTGGATGAAAGGTGGCATCCATCCTCCGGGCTGAATAAAAATGTGTACGAGGCATCTCAGTCCATCCAGGAGCTATTGAGATAATTCAATCTGGACCAAAGGACTGGACCCACTGTGTGGACTCTGTGTGTGTGTGTGTAGATGGATTATTTGTTGCTGATAAAAGCAAAGTGGAATAGTCTCATCTGTTTTCCCTCACAGCGCCCTGGTCTTCCAGGGTCTTCACACAGATGCGAGCGCGAACACACGCTCTTACACTGATCACACACAGTCCATGGACAAGACTAGGCACAGATGGCACATGTGTGTGAGACGCCGATGAAGCTCTGCTGATGCTCTGACCACCTGAATTAAAGCATCCAGTCGATTTTGCTTTGACGCCAAAAGCAGCGACGCGTTAACGGATATACAGTATGTGAGGTAGGTACTGCAACTTAATGATGGTCCTCATGCTTAGTTGCGGAGATCTTGCCCAGGTCGTGGGAAGTTCTGCATGGATTAGCATGGATCAAAAAAAAAAAGTGGAGTGAGGGGAAGTGGCATCTTTTCATTTCACCACATTTCCATCTCAAACGTTTCAGGGACAGCTCATTAATTAATTGCTGATTTTTTTTGCATATTATAATTTGAGGAGAGAAGGGGAAAAAAAACCCTCATGTGAATTCAGCAACACACCTGTGATATCGCAACAAGGAAGAGCAAAACAAAGGAAGTGCCTCGTGGCATCGAACGTCCATCTGGCCCTCGCAACACCTGACACTCACTGCAGGTGTGGATTTACTACAACGACAAATGTGTTGGAACAAGTAGCTTCTTGTTAATGTAAAACAAACACCCTTTCAGCTGTTACAGTGTTGTTTAGAGCACCTTATCTATAGAAAACACTTCCCTGTGTCGAGGCTCTTTCCCCGTGTGCTGGGATCTGGTTGCTTACCACACTGGAATTCATCCGCTCCATCTTCACAGTCTTTTTGGCCGTCGCACAGCCACACGCTGGAGATACAGTTCCCACTTGGACACGCGAAGTGGCCCTCCTCACACTTCTGTCCGTGGGAAACTGGGACGAGCAACAAGAACAAGTCAGCCCACTGCACATTAGTGGTGATTGGGGTCTTTGTCTCATACTAAGCCCTGGAATTCTCCCTATTCCATTGTCATTATCATCTCTCAGGAAGAGATCTGTCGGCGGTCCTTTCTCTCTGGAGCCGGCTTCCTCTGCCTCCCTCTGACTACACAGGCTGAACGTGTTTCTCTGTGTGCAGGCGTGTGCCAGTCACTCACCCTGGCAGTTGGTCTCGTCGACATAGTCGCCACAGTCGTTTGCGCCATCACACATCCAGGACGGGTGGATGCACAGGGAGGTGGAGTTGCAGCTGATGAAGTCTCTCTCCTTCACACCCAGCTTGTAAAAGTGAGAGCAGTCGGTGTGGTCTGAACACAAAGCACGACAACACAATGACTGTCTTGTCCCAATGGCGACAACATTCACGTTTTCATTTGAGCTCCAGTGCAAAGGAAACTCACTGCAGGTCTTTTCGTCGGAGGCGTCGGCGCAGTCGATGACCTGGTTGCACCAGGCTGAGGCGGGGATGCAGCTCCCATCTTTGCACGACGACTCAGACGAGCCACACGTGACGTCTGGAAAGAGAGTCGGCATTTCAGAGAGATAAGAGAACAGAGGCAGCGCTCAGACACAGTTACAGCTCACAACAATACTAGAAACTTTTTTTTTCTGGGAGCAGTGGAGAAAAAGGTTGTGTTGCAGTATCTGTACAGTTGATCTGTCTGCGCTATAAAAATTGCTTAACTGTCACGACCCTATTAGTGCTGTGCAAGAGCAATTCACACTTAATATGCATGAGGGACTTCTCGGTGCGGTTGTTCATTTACAGACGACTGCACAACGGTTCTGGTCATTTCGCCTCTGCATTTTATTATCGCTATATAACAATACAATAATTAAATGTTACAGAGTTAACGGTAATAGAAAAAGTTATTGTTGACGTCCCATTGAAAAAAAAATTGCAAGGCTGAAGATGGCGCGCCGTAGTAAGATAAACTCCTGCAATCCCAGCATGCTTCATTGAAAGGTCAGCGTTAATTATGAGAACAGCTCTATCGCCCAGTGAGCTCAATCACCTTTTTATTTTCCCACTATCACCAATTCCATGATCAATAAAACACGACTTTTCTTTTTCCCAGATTATTTCACCATTAAGGTTAAAACAAAATCTATATTTTACAGTATCTCAGAAGCAACTTTTTGGGGTGGAGGTTGGCGGCTCTTTGAATTTGAGCGCTGTCTATGATCTTGGGGCTCATTAGACGGCGAAGGCTTAGCACAGCGTGAGGCCTGGCTGGTGAATTAATATAAGCATTAGTGGAGTTGAATCCTGCCCTCAGAGGCAGGCCGGATTGAGCGGTAGATCAAACGGCTGTGACTCACTGCTGCAGAAAGCTTCATCGGAGTTATCCCCACAGTCATCCATCCCGTCACAGAAGCGACTGTTGGCCACACATCGCCGGTTGTAGCACGGCCTGAAACCCTTCCGGCAGCTTCTGTTGTCTGAGCAGAGTGAATAGCAGAAACAGTCAAAAGCTTGGCACTTTATACTAACATCAAGTCAGTGGCATATAGCAACTAATAGGCACATTGTTTACCTGTAATGCACAACATCCTTATCTCCATATACTTCTCCTGTGATGTGTTTCTTACCACAGTATTGCATCTTTTCATCTGATTTATCTTTGCAGTGAGCCACTCCATCACAGGTTAGCTGGTAATTTATGCACTCGCCATTGCCACACTCAAATTCCGTGTGGATGTTGCAGGAGGAATTTTCTGCTGCAGGAGGAGGAGGGAATGATGAATGGTGATGAAATCTCAAAGCTTTGTCTGCTGAGTAAACTTCATATATACAGGTGGAATCAAAAATTCAAAATGCAGCGCACACTTCACATTTTACAGACAGGGGAATAACGCTCACACTTTAAGATGGGAGAAATATTATTCAATATTCAATATTACATACTGATACTATTTGTAGTAGTAATTAGTCACTATTAGTAACTAGTACTAATATTACTAATATTATTATTAATTTTAGATATTAACCTACAACCTCGTCCTGAGTGTAAACGTACAGTTTTACAACTTCGTCCTGCTCCAGTAATGACTGGAATGGGCCTGCGGCTGAAGTCCTGCTGTCCACAGCAATAACATCCAATCTGCCATCCAGCTTTTCTGAATCACTTGCCATGTTTAGTCGCGGCCAAACTCCCCTGATTGAAACAGCTCCTCCCACCTGATGTTCTATATCCTCACATCGCATATTAGATTCACACGGCGATGTCTCAAATTAGGAATGCTTTCTACTGGTGACTTCAGCCAAGTAATTGTGACAAATGTCTCACTCCTTTCAGCTGTGTTTCCTACTCTCTGCCTGAACCTAAAGTAGCTCCGCATTACAGTTGCATTTTCCTGAATGATATTGATTATGACTCCTGGAATCAGTATAGATTTACTGCTTAGTCAAAAAAGAAGCGACAGCAGCTGGTCAATGCGCTTCTGTTTGTGTGGGGTTATGTGCAAAGAGATGTCACCGGATGGTGTAAACAACACAGATAATATCTTACTTTGACTATGTTCAGAAACCAGGTTCCATTATTCATGACAATACTGGCAATGACTTTCAAAATGAGTGACTCATAAAAAGGGCGAATAAAATCAACACCCCGCCCTGAGAAAGTTTGACAGGTTTAAGTGCGAGGCTTTTTGTGACTTACACACGCATCTGTTGTTGTCTAACAGCACGCGCTCTCCGCGGCAAGTGCAATTGACCCTCCCATATGGGGTGAGGAGACAAAGGTCACCGCAGCCTCCATTCATGTGTCGGCACGGCGACAGCTCACCTTCGATCACAATGAAAGGGAAAATGATTAGAGGTCAGAAGCAGTCTACCAACAACACACAATATTGTATTTTCGATACTTTCTGGAGTTTTTCAGTGTACTGTACAGTTGTGGAACAAGTCTACAAGTACTTGACATTAAAATATTATGATATTACTTTTTAATCCTTTATGCTTAAATGTGATATTCCAAAATCATATAATGAATAGATTTTTTTACATCCCAAGAGATATTGGTACATTTTCTGGTTATTCTGCATATATCAGAGTAAAGGATCATTGGTGGTCAACAGCATGACTTAAACAGGGGTTCTATTGTTCAATAAGGTTTCAAATATTGATTACAGACCGGTATTCCAAATGACAGGTTCCAAATGTGTTATGGTGCTAGAAATGTAATTTTTTCTCTCCCTGGGGGGTGATGAGAAAAAGCCGCCTGTACTTATATGAGTTTCATGTCATGCAGTCTATTGCATGATCAAATATAACCACAAAAGAAAATTGAAGTGCCAGTGCTGGAAAAAAAAAATGCATCAAAGCAATAAGATCAGCAACAACAGACATGGTCTCATTTGTAAGTGTTCAGAGACATATACGTCCAGTTAAGGTGCTCTGTTATAACCTGACCTCCAGCTACAAGGATATTATTCATTAGACGAGAAACCGTTCTGGTCTTCAGCTCAGGTACCCTATTTATATAATTATTTAATGTCAGAAAATGCAATACAAGATTGACAATATAAAATCCAAAAAGGAAAAATGATCAGTTCACCCACTGGTGGTCATTGTACATTAAGCTGTACCTGGTGTGCCCGTGCATCTCAAAAGATTTGATTATTTCCCATGACGAAATACAGGAAGAACAGCATGGCTCTCAGCATCTGAGTCCAACCTCTGGGACACCGAAGCCCACTTCCCTTTGTCCTACTTGTAAATTAAACTTTATATGGCACTTAGGAGACTCCCAACACAACAAAGGCCTCTTTTTTTTATTAATTACCTTTGAAACTTTAGTTTCTACCTGTAAGACTGTGTTCATTTATCATCTGCACTGTTTTATATCAAAATTAGGCCCCTCTTTCATTTGTCCACTTTTACTAAGCCTCAGGATGACCAAGATAATCATAGATGTAAGAGCATTAAGTTACTGTGTGTGTGTGTGTGTGTGTATCATATAAAATTTCAAGCTGTGAATACTCACAGTTATTTGTGTCTCTGGCCACAGCTATAATTCCCATTGGTTGATGGGGTATATCTGCTCGCAGTACTTTGGTGTCCCCGCCTGTGTATTTGTTGGATCGCAGCACAGACCTGTGGGCCCAGTCTGACCAGTAGAGGAAATCTGCGTAGATGGCGAGCCCATAGAAGTTTCCAGGTCCGGACTTAACTATGACCTAAAAGTGTGGAGCAGAGCACATTCACACAGTCACAGTCAATATACATAATATCATCACCTCCGCCCACAAAGCAAATCAAATGTCTGTACAAGATCTGGCTGTGGGAGGTCCTGACACTATCGTATATGTTGTAAATTTTCCAACCCTGTTGGAATAAATATAAAGAATAATATTTCAACTCAGGAATCAACATCACTCCCGCCTCACACACGACTGCTTAACCCAGATGTTGGAGGAGTAAATGACAATGTCATTGGCAGAGAGGTAAGAATCCATCAAATGCCTCCTTGTGGGACTCTAGGCTGGGGGGGGGGGGCAGGTGCCTCCAGCAGCTCTGTAGTGTGAGCCATTAGCGGGACAGGCTTGTAAGCGGCATCACATTAGCCCTGTGCCACACTGGGATTAATAGGACAGGTGTTGATTAAAGGAGCCCAGCGTGTGGAAGCAACAAATGGCCATCAGGCAAGTGAGAGACAGACAGAGAGAGAAAGGGATGAACACGCCAGATGGGGACGGATGGAACATATTGATAGGAAATTAGATTTGGGACACATTAGGTTTACAGCCAGTGGCACCTCACTTTTGTGGCCAACTTGTGTTCTGGGCAAATGTGAACATGCACAGTTTCATTCATTCTTATTACTGTTTTACTACTCGACAACGTTCAAATGTGGCACTTCAGCAGCTGAGAGCTCTCCGTTTATGTTCCCTTTCTTTGTGGTAAAAAGGCCATGTTTTCCTGGTTAAACATGCTGACATCATCCCTTTTCATGCACTCCACTATGATAATGGCATGGGTCTGAGCTCTCAAAATGGCACAGGGGGAAATCATGTCTTAGCTCTTATTCTTCTTTGTCACTAACTACACTGACAACATGCAATGGCTCTGCTGCAGTGAATGGTAGCCAGGTCCTCCAGGGCACTTCACCGCCATCCAAGTTTACATTCATTTGACTCAGTATGTAAATGAAACATTTGCTGTAAAGACGGGGAGGCTTAAGCTGCCATCTCTGCAGTATAAATGTCTTGTATACAGTGGATGGGCTGACTTGTAATTTCCGCGAGTAGAGTATGGGAAAGTGCTGCAGTTGACAATCAGCCACCTCTGTTTAATTCACACATTTTAATTGGTATGGAGAATCTGCAGCCAGAGCGGTCTCACTGCAAAGCCTTCATTAGCAGGATTTGACTGCAGCAAGGGCAGGTGGGGACCCAGAGGTGGAGACTCTCCGAGCCTTGTAACTCAGCTCTGCAAACATATGGGCAACTAATTGAAATGGGCCAAGGTGCTGGGCTGTAGAGGTCATGTAAAGCAAAACTGAAATCCAATAGAAAAAGATCATCTTGTGCTGCAATCCAATGTGCACACTGAATACAGGGGATATAGACCCAGTTGGGGTGTCATACATTATGCATGCAACTCGTCATGGACAAAATGAGAACTCCCCCAACTGAGCCTGTTTATTTTAGCATGGAATGGCTTTCATGATTAAAGAAACCATCTGTACCCTAGAGATGAAATATTAGAGAGAACATCAAGAGGTATTTCATATGGCGTTCGCGGTATAGAGGATCATGTTCCCGGAGCTCAGTGGGTGATTAAATGGGAGACACGAAAACAGTTTCATTTCAGTGGGATGGGGCAGATCAATTTTGACATTCCGTCCTTGAAAATGTGCTTTGATTTTCAGATGCTTTGTAATGATACATCTCCCTTTGTAATGACACATGATTCTACCTGCTGTATGCCTGTTTCCTGAAATTGTACAAATAGTACTATGAAATAGAGCGGAAATGTGAATCTTGTATTGCAGTCTTGTAAGAGCGTGCATACCTCATTGCATACAATGGTTAGGACTAATGAAGAGCTAAGAAAGAATTGTAAAACAGTATTTAAGATTTACTGCAACCATCATTTTCATGTGGTGGCCATTGTAATACTCACATATCTACCAGAACCATCATAGTCGCATCTTTCAATCTTGCCAAGGCTTCCATCTGAAAAGTAGACTTTCTCTGCTTTGTGGTCAATAGTCAGGCCGTTGGGAGTCAGAATGTCTGAACTGATGATAATCCTCAGGTTCTTGCCAGCTAAAGTGGATCTCATGATGCTGGGGCTCTGCTCATTCCAGTTGGTCCAAAACATCAGGCTAAAACATAAAGGAGACAAATATAGCCTTATACGTGTGTGTGTGTATATACACTCTGTAACAGAACAGAATGTCATTTGTGTCATTATACAATGTATAACAAAATGAGAGCAAAGAAAAGAGGTCACGAACCAAAAGACTGGAAACCTTTGTGGCTGTGGTGTCAATGACAATATGTTTGTGCCAATATCAGATATTTAAATATTTATAGATAATAATATCATATTTTATATTACAATTACACAGGGTATTGCAAAATCTTTCCTCCATCAGTTAAGTCACTGGAGGTTAATGTCATCATGACAGTCAGTTACCAGCGTCATTCCATAGCTCCATGGTGCATCCTTGCTGCTTCCTCTGCACTGAAGGATCTCGTCAGTTTTCGTTGGATAAAAGGTCACTTACTGGTGTTTTTTTCTCTGTATAAATTTATGAGCAAGAAAAACTGATAATCGAGTGACTAAATGAAAAATGTATGTGTTTGTCATTGATTTTGCAAGATGGATGTTTAGATCCACAGCTCTGTAGACAAATTACAGGAAAAAGCTGGAAAGATGCTGATCTCATTTCTATTTCTTTTTGCAGCTCCTAAACGCTCACTTCACACTGTAATGAAGTCATGGAAGTCCACTCTAGTGCATTAATAAGGACTCTGGTCAGAAGTCACAACCAGGGACTGTTAATTAATCACTTGAGTTTGAATTCTAATTATCAGACAGTGTTTCTAGAGTGGGATGGATAAGGTGCCAAATTACCAACCGAGGATATAGTCTGAGGTCAGGAAATTCATTTAGTTAGTCCAACAGAAGGAACGAGCTACTCGGTCTTATCGGAACTCTCACAGTAACATCATCTGAACAGGATGGAACAGGAACCGCTGCTAAAAAAAATGCATTTAGAAAAAAAAAACACATAATACATAAGTGTGTTTACCGAACAGAACATCCATCTAAATCTAAGGTTTATTTGGTTTATAGATTTTCAATTAAATATTTATTTAAAGTAGCAAAACTTTATTATACTAATGTGGCCGTGAAGTACCGGTAGTTTTTACATGCTCAGAAGGAAGAAGAAGAAAAAAAACCTCTAAAAGCCTCAATTGATGTTTCTGTCCTCAGACCCAGAGGAGGATGACTCCATTTGTCTGCATTTTTCTTCCAGTGAGCACTAGACAGTGCAGAGATCCGAGAGCCCTGTCTGAGATATATCTTGGCAGCATGTCAACAATATAGTCAATGAATAGATTTATAGACAAGTAAAAAGATCTTAAAACCTGTCATAAAACTAATAGGCCAGTACACATACTTTAAATCAGTAGTAATGTCTGTGTGTTTTTTTCCCTTTAGTTACCCTGTACATTAAGTGCAGTTTATCTAAGGGGTTTATGGGAAATCTGAGTGCAATGCATTGCAGTAGTCAAATGGCCTGGCTTTTTTTTTTTAAATGCTGATTAAGACAGTAGTGTAATGTTATTTTGTTGTTTACCTAAACCTTTATAATAAAAAAACACCACAGCCTTTTACTGGTTCAACTTGATGCTATTAAAGATAATGAGGATCAAAAGCTATGCAGTCATTAGGAAAATCCGCCGCTTGAGGAAGATGAGCGCCGGCGACTGTCGAGGAACATGCAGTATATCAACCTGTGTGTCACAGTGCTCAAAGACTTGAACTGGGTCAACGACTGACCTTTGACACTCATCCAGGGCCAGGACGTGTGGATGGTCCTCCTCCGAAAGAGTGACCACTGCCTGCCGTCTGAAGGCGCCCACTCGATTCTGGTCCACAGTTTGCCTGTTGATGGTGGAGGTGGTGGAGCTGGTCCAGTACAGAGTGTCCCAGGCCCGGTGGTAGGAGAGACCCTCCACAGAGCCCACATCTAAATGGAGAGACAGTACCATCAAAATAAGACACAAGGTCGAAATGCCTGAGATTTAGAAAAAATAAAGACTTTGTTTTCAACAGATGGTGCAAACCGCATTAGCATAGGGATCATACTTCCTCTTGATGGACAGAGGAATAACTTCATGCCTCACTACTCAGGACAGAAAGGTATTTGTTAATGCAACAGCCAGTCAGTCACTGAACGTTTCCGCTGCCAACCAATTTCCTAATACACAATATGAAAGGGGCTCGGCAGCCTCCCAGGTTGGGGCGAGACTGTGACTGACAGGGAGGAAACCTCCGGAGAGAGACAGTGATCACAGACACAAACGCGGGCCATACTCGTGTTTTATCATTCACTCTAGATTTGTTGTTGCCGTGGTTTCATAAAGGACCAATTGGATATGGCCACTGCTGTTTCAATATTGCGAAATTGACAATCTGAAGGAGCAATGTCAAAATAACACCACACGCAGTAATAGTGTTATTTGAGTAGTCATGTACGCATGCATGAATAACATCCGCAGTTCCCAATGGACCACTGTGGTGCATTGTGGCTGTTACACTGTTTCCACTGGTGTCTGGGAGACGACAACAAAAATATGTTTTGAAGAAAAAATAAGCAACATTGCAGTGGTAATTCCCCTCCTGACCAAGAAATCCATTACATGCAAACTGGGGTCGTGTTCAGCAGGCCAAAAAACATGATTCAGTGTGACCACTGTGACCTTGACCTTTGACCGCCCAAATCGAAACAGTTAACATATTGATTCATGTTAGTTAACATTTGAGCCAAATTCGAATGGCTTCCCTTCGGGCACTCTTCAAATGCATTTACATGTAAAACAGATTCAGTGAGGTCAAAGTGACTTTGATCTTAGACGACCCAAATGTAATCAATCAATTCACCCTTAAGTCCTACTGATTATTTGAAGCAAATGTTAAGATTTTTGACACAGAGTTACTGTGTAAACAAGAATATACTGAGTACAAGTTCTATATGGTTACAACCAGTTGTACAGGCAACAGCAGCACCTCCACCCTGGAGGCATAAAAAAACCCACTACATCCTTCAGCAGTGGAACATGTTGACAACATGCAAAAAGCAGTGGAGACTGTGACTGTAAAACCGGCACATACAAGTGTAAAAGAGGCTCCACAGTAGTCAAAAGTTTATTTCTTCCCATGCTACAGCCAATTTAAGAATATGGGCTGTAAAACTACCCTGGTCCACTGGAACCGAAGCTGTCAGATATCACAGTTTGTCCACTGAGGAGGGAAATTGGCTTTATTAGGGCTTTGCAAAGATCAGCTGCAGTAACCAAGTCTTGTGTGTGTGTGTGTGTGTGTGTGTGTGTGTGTGTGTGTGTGTTCAGCCCCAGTTACCTCATGTGTTACTCCGTTTACAAATATGTGTGTTTATTAGTGACAAACAGAAAACGTTATCGCTCATTCGCCCGCACCCTCAGAAGGTGTCAATACATTTATGCACGTCTTAGTGATGGCATAACATCAGTGTCCATCAATTGGCAAATATAAGGAGCATATTTTTATCTGTCCATGTGGCCGTATAATTCCTTTTAATGGCGAGCGTGTGGCCACTTTAACAGAATTTGGCGTCCGCTTATCTACAAACACATAAACCATAGTCCCGAATATTTAAGACACTACCTGAGTCAGCCGATCACTAATTAACAGTTTGCAATAAAAGCTGTCTGGCAGCTTGGAGTTTCTCACAAATTGTTGGCGGAGCGAGGGAGTAATTAATGGGGGACACAGAGTTTAATTAGGGAAATATGGATGATTAACATCTTCACCTTTCCTCAATGACGAGATGCAAGCAGAAACTTTTAGACCAAACAAAATAAAAAAAGAAAGAAAATAGTCTTGCTTTTCACACAGAGACCAAAGTTAGATTCCACCTAAAGCTGTTGATTCCACTCAACACTAAATAACTTTACTGGAAACAAATGGGAGATACATGCTAAGAAATGGCACATCCCTTGGACTGTCACTGTTTACATCATGAATGTACATGTCCTACATGCTGAGGACTGAGGCAGATATCTCACTAATCAGAGGTGTGGGAGATGGTTTGAAGGCCTGAGTGGGTGTGGATTATCACACCCCACTTGTTGTCCAGTGTGAGGACTGTGTGGGAAGGTGCCGATCTTTGGTCTCTGTGTAATCTGCACTGAACTGCACAACCCGAGCAGAACAGAGGCTCTTCCTGTTGAAATGCAACCAGCTTATCAAGATGTGTCTTGCACAGCTTTGGTGGAGACACAGAAAGGAACCAGATCCATCACTTTGTCTATGTCTTTGTTAATGTTAGCAGTGCTTTCAGAGTGATGTTTCCCAACAGATGCCACACATCAGCAGAGGCTCCATCTGGATGACTGCTGTAACGACGCCATATTGTGGCAAACCAATTCATTGGGTAAACCATACTCAGGTCAAACAGAGGTCAAAAACACACATTCGCCACATAACTCCCAACACATCTGAAGCAAGCCCAATGTAGACACAATGTGACAACTGCACCACATTATTCCCAACCATGCTCAGGCCCAACAGGCAGTAAACCCCTGCCACTATATCATAATTATTACTGTAGTAAACATGCTAACTAAATATTGATCGATAAAGATATATAGAAGAGTATATTATTTGGAAGCATATGTTTGTAGGGAAAATGACATAACAACATAAACATAATGTAAAGCATTCACTTACTCTCTGCAATTACAGATCGTCCTGTCCAGTCATCATTAATCATCTGGATATTTCCAAAGTGCACATCACTGAAGAAGATGCGATTGGTCCCTGCTGTCTCCTGACTATAGTCAAAGGCCAGTGCTATGACATTCTTGAAAAACGAAGGATTTTCAAACGGCTGGACGGGGGAGTTGAGGTCGTTCTCATCTGAAAGATGGATGCTTTTCAGAATAGTCCTTTCCGAGTAGAGGAGGTAACCGTCATAGCGTTCGCAGGCAAAGCCGTCGTCTGCCAAGCGGCCATGTGCACAGGAGCAGGTCCGGCGGCCGCTGCCCAGGTGAAAGCACAGCTGCTGGCAGCCTCCATTACTTCTGGCACACGGGTTGGTGCCTTCAAAATCAAATATATGCTCCGTTAGTGCCTTGTCTCACTTTCTGCCTCCGTGCAATCATATTCAAATTGCAGGCGACTATATATCACAGATGTAAATCTGAGTTGCAGTGTAGCAGCTATTTACATATCTTAAAGTACATATCCTAAAAGCCTTTTAACATCAAATATATGGTGGGCATGTCAGCAAATGCAAAACGTGAGACTGCGGCGGTACAGGAAGAATAGTCATAATGCATATTAATGAGACTGTACAATGTAAGATACTGTATAACCTTTTTCTCTGCCTCTGTTGAAGACTGTCACATCCTTCAAGTTGACCCCGAGACCACTCCTCATGGTCACAGCCTCACTGGCGTCGGCCTTCAGGCCACGTCGGATTGAGCCATTGGAGTGAGCTCTGTGCAAGAAGGAGGGGGGGGGGGGGGGGACAGACACTAAATCATCCTGGATCCTGACTCTGAAATGGTGTAATTAAAAAAAAAAACGTAGGCAGACATAAAAAAGCAAAAAATAAAAATAAAAAAATCATCCGAAGAAAGTTTAATTCAATCTAAGACTGCAATCAGCCGGTCCTGACACAAATCAAGCTGCTGAAGATAAAAGTGTAATAAAGCTAACAGCCTTTTCCATTGTGGTCCTAATCGCAAAGAGGAGAGAAAGAGATGAGTGATTGTCAGGCAAAAGAAGGCTCACAACATGAACGGCAAACAGTAGGGACATGTGATTTTCTATTTAATGCCATTTCTTTTCTTTTTTTCCCCCCCGTAGTTAAAATCCTGTCTCAGCCTGTGCTTCAGAGAGCCCGCAACACCGGTCCAAACATCTGCAGGAGAGCAAAAATATGCATCAAGCCAGTGGAAATGAGGCCTCGTTAAATTTAACTGTATGCCTGATTATACAGACGGTTGAGGACGGAGCAGCCCTCGCCGGTATCATTGAACTTTGTCTGCAGTATTTACAAAAATAGGTGTTGACCTTCGCAATGAAGAGCTGCTGCTGTTTTAAATGTTTCCACACGAGACCCGTAGAGGGGAAGGTTTACTGTCAGGTTCGTGTTTGCATGTGAGTGCACTTAAGAAAATAATAAATTACCTGTCAGACCAGTAGATGTAAGGCCCAAACACAGCCACTGAGAAGAGGTCTACGTTGGCCACTGACAGTACAATCTCCCGGCCCTCACCGGTCTCAAGGTTGATCCTCTCGATCTTATCCGTGCGGGCGTCGCACCAGTATAATGTATTTTCCTGCAGGGTAATTTTAAAATGCGTATGATACACAGAGTCAGATAGGCATATTCATATTTAATCTGCAGAAGAGTATGATAAAGGCACAGTATGCAGAAATAGAATGGCGGTGGGGGTGGTGGTGGTGGTGGTGGTGGGGGGGGCTGAGAGGCTGGTGACCGGGTTTGTTCATCTGTGTGCTGCTGCACCTCGTAGTCTATGGAAATTCCATTGGGCCACATGATGCCTGAGTTGACCAGTGTAACCTGGTCCGAACCATCCAGGCGGGAGCGGCCAATGCAGGGGTTCTGCCCCCACTCAGTCCAGAAGAGATACCTGGAGACACGCACGCAACAACGTGACCAAAAAAATAAAATAAAATAAATGCATAAATACGTCATAGTTTCCTCTTACATTAACAATAAACTCCTTTAACACTTTTGTTCGGTCAACTGTGTCATAAAGATTTCTACCCAGGCGAGATATTTTACAGTCGAGCAATAAATTCAATTTCCTCAGCTATGAGTGAAAACACCAAACAGAAGGTTTTCAACATGAATAAAGAGAAGTCAGGGTCAAAAACGCATAAATGAATAAACCAGCGCTGTTTTCATTGTGCTGGTACGATACAATACAGACCATCCTTCCACTTATTTAAAAACCCATTATATTTCTGAGGGACGCAATAATCATCTTTTTTTTTCCTTTCTGAAACAGGGATGCTCAGGATTACAACACATACTGCACTATCATGGTGAAAACCAACACAATTAAGACATTGCCCACCCTTTCTGTGGATGCACAGCGATGGCCCTGGGTTGATCCAGTCCTTCAGATATGACTACTGAGCGGTACGCACCGTTCAGACGGGAGATTTCTATTAAGTTGACACCGTGGTCGGTCCAATACAGGTTTCCTGTTTAAATGAATGTACAAATAGCAATTGTGCAACGATACAGTGAAGGTTGATTAATCCACAGTAGCACAAAACAGACAAAAATAACAAAACTACCAAATGCTGTAACTAAAAGCTGTGCACATAAGGAATAAAGACTGTACCAGTCAATATCAGTACTAACCAGCGATCCAGTCCACAGCAATACCTTCCACTCGGCTAATGCCCGTGGTAATGATGTCCTCCCTCCAGGTCTGATCACGTTTGGCACGGGATATTCTGTTCAGGCCCATGTCCGTCCAGTACACAGTGTCATTCCCTGTTAAGTACACAATGCAGTTAATGACTGGAGAAACAGGTTGATGAATGCGGCTGGCGCAAACAGCAGCAGCTCATGAAACCACATTTTTTACAGCAGCGCGTCCCATTTCACTGAACGCTGTGCAGGACTATAAAGTCTGATGGTGGAAATACCCACACGGGTCAGCAGCAGCTATTTGTTGACACGCACAGCCTGGACAGAGAATATCGCCTCTTGCAAAACATGGCGTTGGTAAAACTGTTATGACCCTTTCTGATTTTTACAGTCCGATTTACTTAAGCACTGGGAATCGTGTGTAATTGATTTGCGGCGCGTTTCTGTGAGCGGCTGTCAGTTTGGCGCAGGTTGTTAGGAGTTTAGGGAGCATTATACGTTCATTTGTTCACTTTCTTGTTTCTGCTGCCTTCAAACATTTAACACGTGGCTCATATATATGACAGAACGCGGCTGCAGGGCTTTCATCTGTTCTGCTCTGGCAGCGCGGCCTCTGTAATGCCTTGTAAATGATGTTGCTTTCAGATGGGCTTAGTAATGCATTTGCATGTTCACCTGTGCAAAGTAACAAAGGGGAAGACGATGCATAATCTCTTGCACAGAATTAGATTTGTGTCTCATAGTTATTAGATGACAAACCGACTTGCTACCTGGGTAATGAGCAACCCCGCCTGCTTTTACCCTCTTGAACCCGGTGATTAGCATCAGTATTAGTGAATACACATATATGTCATTAGAGGGGACATTTATGACCCAGGTGGCTGATTTATGGTGACTGCCGTCATTATTTCACCATTTCCGTTTAAACCTTTCGAATGCTTGCCTCCGTGTTCTTGCTTAAAGGATCATTTCACCCAAACTACAGGTCAAAGACACATCTGCGGCTCTGTGAGGTGATTCCAACAAATGCCATTGAGGAGTAAGGATATGCACTGTAGGAGCAACAGGAAATGCAAATATGCTCACAGTGGTAATGATAACATCAACGGCAAGCAGGGATATTCATAAGCCAGTTACATTATCTTGGTATCATGGTAACATGCACACATTTGCCAAATACTAAACATGAAAAAGGTTTAGCTGAGACATGAGCCGTCAGCCCTTGACGCACATTCATGACATGATGATGCTACCAGATGATGAAGTGCGTTAAATAAACTATTTATGATTCAAGTGCATGAATGACTATCAAATTTAATGCCAAGCAGTCCAATAAACATACTCAAAAGCACAAACTTCATGGCTTGTGGTGGAGGGTTATAAAAAGCAGCGGAAGCCAGTTGAGATATTTCACAGAATAAGCAAAATGTCTGCACTGCTAGTGACATGAGAGCAAAATCCGAATACACCAGAGTCACTATGAGGCACCATATGTTATCTGAGATACATCATTTAGTTCCCACCCATAGTGGCAATGCAAATCCTCCTGCTTTGACTTTTGTTTCATCTCCTGGTGTGTCATCTCAATAGGTTATGAGAATAACATACATTTTACAGATATAAAAAACTAACGTCCTAGTGTACACAACATCAACGTGATCCTCAGACTTTGCTGTAAACCATGGTTTTGTTTTCTGCCATCATTAGACAATAGTCTGCAGATATTGCTCCCTGTAAAGGCAGATAACATATCTGCTGATATCTCCGCCTCAGGCACAGCCAGTGGGTCCACAACATGTATAAACTTACATTTCTCAAACACAGCATTGCTGCAAAGTCTTAGTGTGTGGATGTAGTTTGCTTCAGGTGTGGATTTGCAATTTTCTTTACACATGATTTGTTATCATGCATCAGTGGCAAATTATTGTACATATGCAAAGCTACAATCCTATAGCATATTCATAGTATTTGTCGTGAAACAAATCAATCATTTTTATCATAAGCAGGGACGTAATGAACGACACAACAAGTTATTGGGTTCTTGCTTTGCAATTCATGGCACTGCTTTGTATTTCCCTTTGTTTCAAGGGCTTGTGAAGGAATAGTTTGATGTTATTCATGCTGAGGTTCCCCCTTTAATGTGGAATTATTACACTTCCATCTACACTGCATTCCACAAGCCTACAAACCATTCTTCAATATGTTAGAGCCAAGTATTACAGGGTTTATGCTGTGGTCAACCCCAACACTGATAATGCTACATTAAGGATTTTATCCAAAACACTACATTTTTTATATTTTAAAAGAGTTCAAATCATAAGGTTTAATAACTAAATTCAAAATGTTACTGCTAGATTTTGTATGACTAGACGAACAAGATGAATGCAGCAGCAACTGTCATCCATTTTCTCTCCACTTGACATTTTAAGGCACAAGATGAAGCAACGTGCCTTGAGGGGTTTCATGTAGCAGACACTTCATAGAGTCATGTACATACTAACATGGCCTTTATAGCCACTATAAAATTCTCCCATCACCATTATTTGGTGTTTCACATAAGATCTCTATTGTTTATTATTAAATCAAATCATATGCATGCTCCAAGTGTTATAGATTTCCTCTGCCATTACTACTGTACTAATGTATTCTTTTGTGTAAGGAGCTACATATTGTTGGTTCAGGATGGACTCATACTGTTTTTTTAACAAAATGTCCTGTGAAAATATATGAAATTAGAATCCTTTCCTATGGATAGATATTTGACAAACTGCTTATGTAGACAGGTCACATCAGAGGAGAATAAAATATTATTTCACCTAGAGTACAGTCATAGTTGATGAATCAACCCGCTTTGTTTTGCAAAAAAAAAATAAAATTAATATATGGACAAATCTGCAAAATAGTTGTAAATTTCTGATGAAAACATGATTAACATGCAGTATATGCAGACAATACACACTTTTAAAGCTCAAACACATGTATGAAAGACTGCTAGAACTCCATGGTACCATACCTGCATGAAAGTCAACTCCCACAGCAAACAGTGTTCCTGTGATGGGCATGAGGGCTTCACTGTTGTCATTCGGGTCCAGAGCGATTCCTCGGATTCCCTCATGGATGGAATACATCAGAAATGAGTCAACACCTGAAGGATGGGAAACGGTCTGTTATGCCCAAATAAGTCAAGGCCTGGTAAATAATAAGTATAAGAAAAAGAATATGGCAGCTGTAGGGCGAGTATTTGGGAAATGTACCTTCGCATGACATGCGGTCGCTACGCAGGTTGTAGCCAACAGTGCAGGAGCAGCTGCAGGTGTTCTCAGAAGTGGGGAAACACAGCTGAGAGCATCCTCCATTGTTTATCTGGCACGGGTTTCGTCCTGAATATAAAGCACAGGCAGCATGGTGTGACATACGTGGGTCGAATGCGTCTTCCTGCCTCATCATCGTGTTATGTGAGGGTCTGCTTACCCTTCTGGCCCTCTCTGTCGTACACCTTCATGTGAATCACCCCACTCGTCTTGTTTCTCAAAACCACCATGTTCCGTCCGTCCCTCTTGTTCACGGTTCCCAGCTGTGCCGACTCCTCGTCTGCCCACCAGAGTTTTCCACCTGTGGCCAACAACGTCTTCAAAGTTTCTTACAGAATCTTGCAACACAAAGTTGATACAGATTTAACGCGAGTCACTGTTTTTGCCTCACCGAGATTAGTATGCGAATCATGTGATATAAGACGAGCCTTCAAAAAGACTACATCACAATCTAATAGCACCCTTCATCACCAATTTCAAACGCCAAGTGCAAACAGCGCGCTTCTGTTTACACTCGTATCCAGCAAGCCTGGCACTCTTATAACATTAAGCCCGTGAATAAATGAAGCACTGTCTGAGCTGACTTGAGATTAAACGAGTGGGACAGCAGCTTTCTGCTGATGATGTGCATCTTGCATGCACGAAATATATACTTTGATGGTTCAGACACACCCGCATCCTCTGTACGCTAGGATTTTCAAAGACTCGTCTATAAGCAGTGCTGAAACAAGAAGGGAGATGTGCACATATATATTTAAATTTATGTTGCATAGTTATTGTATGAGCAAGGACTGCATGTTTTGAATCAGCACATGCACAATAGGCTCCTAAACCTGGCAGACCAAGCTACCTCCACCACTCCATCCTCCACATGCCTCCTCCTCAAACAACACTGGTAATGCACAGTCCAGGCATCCAGCCACAGACTTAACTGACGTGATATGGACCCTCAATTTTAAAATCCCACCAAAGTGCAAAATGGGAAATTAGGTCCAGCTCTCCCCTCAAAATAGACACTGTCAATAGTCGAGAGGTGGATTATTTTAGTCCTTTATAAATAAGTCCAAATCACAAAATAAAACAGTAGGGAGGCATGGTTAAACAAACTTGTTAATAAGGAAGTAAACAGGATCACCTTGCTAAAGACAGTCACAAAAAACAGCTAACAAAAAAAATGACTTTTTGTATGTCAGATTTTGGAAGCGAGGCAAGGCAATCAAAATGTCAAGAATTTATTATTATTATTATTATTGTTGTTGTTGTTGTTGTTGTTGTTATTAATCATAGAACTAGCAGTGTTATTACCAGCATTGTTAGTATATTATAAATATGGAACATGTCATTAAATCCTAGAAGGTGAGACAACTTTTTATTTAAAAAACTAAAACTAAAAAAAAAACTGTTTCCACTTGCGTGAACAACTTCAGGTTCAATTAAAGGTAAAACTCGTTTCTGCAAATCAGACAGATTCCTGTGAGGGAGAATGACAGTCGACATGCAGTTTACAAAACATTTGACCCTGGAGGGCACCTTAGCCAAGATTATCCGTGCACCCCGTGTTAATTTGATGCTGTGGGGAGCACTGGCTGGCTGTGATTGCTCAGTTGTGGCACATCATATTCAATTTCCATCTCGACTGCGAGATTCCAGACAAGTCAAGGCTGATGGATCACCCACACTTTCTAAATAGAAGCCTTCACCTTTCCCTCAAGCCAATCAAATTATTACAGGGCCCCAGGACCGGAGTGGCTCGACCTTGTGTCAGTAACAGTGCCTTCGTTTATACCCTCTCACAACCAGCATGAGCAATCATTTTAGCATACACACAAAATGGCAAAAAAAGGAAACAAACATCCCAGTGACACAAAATATTTTCAAGAGAGTGGGTCTTTCTTCACCTCCTGCGGTAACGGAGCTACGAAACCTAATGGATTTCAAGCTTTTTCTGTGTTTGGGAACAATGGGGCTTCTCAGTAACCTTAAGCACTTCAAACACGACCAACTGATCAATAACATTCTTACAGACCAGAGGAAAGAGTAGGACCATTATTAGGTTATTGCTCACTAATGTCAATGGGTCGGATTTCCACAGAGGACCCAGAAGCTGTCAATACCCGGACTCACCTGATGATACCTGAGTTATTCCCCTGCCAGTGTCGATTACACACATGTCTGCAAATCCATACTGTATTTGAATACATGCTATTATGGAATTACACATAATCCATTTGGTATCTAATCATTTGCTGTGCAAACACAGGAAACGAGAAAAGAAACAGAAAAGAGCAGTTAACTGAACGAATGGTCACCAAATGAACTTAATTGCATCTTTCACCACAGAGACAACACAAACATCTGCTGAAGGGGCATTACTCTATAATGGGAATCACTAACAGTCTATTTTATTTCGCCAACAGCAACAACAGCTCACAAGTGTAAAATGACCTGTCTGGCTACTGCCATGCAGTCTTCCTCCAGACTCGTTTTCAGCTGACCTTCTATGTTTTTACAAGGATATGCCCAGTAGTTTGTGGTGAAGGAGGAGGACATCTTGGCTAAAAATTTTACGTCTCAGACAAACAACAGGTGACATCAAATGCTGGAGACAGACATTCTGATAGCTCCTGTACTCAGCAACAGTATTGATAGTTAACTTTTATGTGGTGGGGTTAAATTGGTGTTTGAAATTTATACATAGAGTGAAGTGTGGAGCTGTAACAGTCGATGGGGTAGCTTAAATTTAATGACACACTATATAACAACTGTTCTTTCATTGCTGACATAATCTGGTAACAGGTATAGGAAGATATACATTGCTTTTTGTCTTAGTAAATGCAGCTTAACATTTATTGTAATGTGATATAATGTTATCTATAATGGTTGCATCACAATCCATACTATAAAAGAATAAAGCCAATCTTGTCATCAGCAGATATTTTATTTAAATAGTATAGTATTAAATAGGCTTTAATGGTTGCTGTCATCTTTATATAGTAAGTTATTACCATGCAACGAATATTGCACTGAAAAAGTAAAAAAAATGTATCTCGTTAATAGTGCAATAATGATAGAGTACAATCCTGTTCATTCTACCATTCAAAACAATTTCCTCAACATAACAAAATGTCATTAATTGTGATTGATGGAAAGCAGACTTTCACTGTTTTGCTGTATGGGCTGCTGTGCAGGAAGTAAGTCATTAGTCAGTGTCACCTTGGGTAACACTTTCAATTTGTGAAACGAAAAAACTAAATTATGTATATTTTGAAACCATTCACCACAATGCCTGTAAAAATTAACTAAATGATGTTTAGATTCGGCTTGCATTCCTTTCAAGTTCAAATAATCAGCACCTAATATGTTCATTTAAAAAGACAAAAACAATAATGCACCTGCATCTTATCAGCAGCCACTAAACTAGTTTTCAACCGCCAATAAACAACAGAGTGTGATGCATTGTAATGGTATGTAGAGTAACAGAATGCGACGTAATGGGACCCTATGTGTTTTCTACTCAACAAACCAGTGCAGTGTAAATGTGATGATGTGCCACTCTGTAATCTTGTCATAAATGCTCTCTGCACATTCAGCCAGATACCCATCATACAGGAAACGTGCCATTTTTAATAACCTAAAAAAATTAACATAAGACTTGAAGCAGACCCACATACACACAGCCAAAAGCTACATTTTCACTCTGTCCGCTCACTTCACATTAGCACATTTGGTAAACAAAATGCAAAAGGCAGACTGGGAAACGTCCCAGTTGTCAGGCTGGTAGAAGTGAGATGATAAAAAAATCCAAATAACACTCTGTTTTACAAAATAAATGAAATGAAATAAGTTTAATTATGTATTTCCCTTCTCTCCAAATAACCATTTGTCTGGTACACCAAAGTAACACAACATAAAGGTCATTCTGTGAGCACTGTAATCAGTGCACATTACCATTACTGAATGTGGATACCTTCTGGGTGGTTTCATGTCAGAACTATAATTTGGATACACTGACACACTTCGATTAGTTTGTAAATATATAGAAACCCTGCAAGCTAAACAGAGGATGTTTTTTTTGTCTTGAACACGCTGACTTAGATTTCAGGAGCTGTCTAACTAAGGAGCTGATGAATTGTGCGACACACTGGATTCACTACTGTTATCAAGAATCAACATGGAATGAGCACCATCCCCTTTTCATTACGACAGGAGTGAGAAAAATCAATCATACATCACTGCTGTGCTGTGTTTTAATTATCCAATGCTCCTGCTACTTCACACAATGTGAAGCACAACTCTTGCCTAAATGGCCCCATTCTACTGCCACTTAACTGGTTAAACAGGTAATCCCTCCACACTCTTGGTCTAATCCCCGATGGCAATCAGATGCACTTGTGACAAGCTCCACTCACCCATCACTGCCAGAGCTGTGCCTTTGGCCAACTCCCTCTTCAGAGTCTCCAGCACCTCCAGCCCACTGCCATCAAGATTGCACCTGTTGATAGTGCCATTGGCCGAGCTTATCCAGTACAGCTTGTTGGCAGCGTAGTCGACTGAGAGACCTGACAAACAGACAAGTGAAGGGAGGATACCAGATTAGCTCTTATTGTGCTGGGAGTCATTAGAATGGGAGCTCGACTTCAAAATCACCAAACAATGTCTATTGAATTTCATCAGAAAAAAAAAAATCAGCATTCAGTGACATTTTAATGAAGTACCAAATAGATAACTATAATCATAAAATAGAGAATCAGATGCAATCAGGGGTAAATCAGACATTGTGTGTAATCATTAATAAAACAACATGTAAGGACCAGTTAACAGCAAAATTATCTATCTATCTATCTATCTATCTATCTATCTATCTATCTATCTATCTATCTATCTATCTATCTATCTATCTATCTATCTATATATATATATATATATATATATAAATCTTGACCACAGTAAATATGGAAATAAGTTCAGTACATTTTAGAACAGCAGTGCTTTGTATTTACTTTACTTTGTATTTGCTGAGTGAGGCCTAATAGAAATCCCGATGTCTGCTTTTTTGTTCACGTGTGCAGTGGATCTACTTTATAACAACACGAGCTGGCATGAAAAATAACCATGAATGAGGCTGAATGCTTTTAAATCCATTTCCCGGCTGACATCATGCCACCATGTGCTAGATTCATGTCTGGCAGATTCACAGTCACAATGCGTCATTAATTTACTCTTGTCCCCAGGTCTAGCCCACACTCATAAATGAAAGCAATGAAATTCATTACACCGTGCTATCTGAATTGCTGACAGGACCAGGTGAATGAAAAAAAAAATCCCATGAAGTCAGCGGCGGGGTTTCCTGTGGCAACGAGTCTGACCTTCAGCTGTGTGGCAACAACTACAAGACATAAGGACCGGCTGATTGTTTTTGCAAAATCAAGCAGCAATTGCTCACTGAAGCACACTAAACGAGAAAATAGTAACACTCAGAAAGGGGGAGGGTAAAATAAACAAAACTGAAGTGTGGACAAGTACAAAATGTCCAGAATCAAACAACCAGCAATAAATAATCAGTGGTGCTAACCTACAGGAATCTGTGTTGACCATATTCAGATATTTGTGACTATCCGGGCCCCATACGCCAATGACAGTGTCTGTGCTTCACAGGAGAGGACATCCATAACTAATACTAATACTTCTACTACTCCACTACGCAGCAGCTTGTGTGGCATCCTAATCCTAATCTTATATAACCAGGTTATAAATATGAAAAATGTCTCCAACCGCAACCTTTTTTTTTCAATTCAGATTTGTGCTCCCTTGGATAAAGCAATCTGCAATGAGCGACTCGGGAATCCTGTCAGAGAAATGGCCGCTCTGAGTGAGTATAGTTTGCTTTTTACGAGGCATTTCAGTGAGGAACATACCTGTGTCAGAGAACCGGGGCTGTGAATTAGTTTACGCGTCTTGTCTTTTTGATGGGGGACACAATAGAGACAATGAAATACACCTCCGCATCTGAGCACTTGAAACAATGATACAACCGTCTGTGAGAAAAGGCGTAATAGTCAGGAGAGCAGTTTAAGCACTGCTGCAGAGCCGTTTCACCTTTTCAGAAGGAGACAGCTTCAACGATGTAAAATAGACGAACCAGAACACAAGATCTCATCATGCAGTGGGAATGGCAGCCTTTGGCAGATGGAAGCAGGAGACAGTGGACAACAGCAATACGCAGTCCACATTAAAGCCGTTAACATTACAGAGAAACTGTAGGATAAAACCACCGTTTATGACAATGTGCAATGATCCCTTTATTCTATACTTGCAAAGTGACATATTGAGATGAGTGTACTTTAACATCATAGCAAACCAGGCTCTGCTACATTATCCCCCTACACGCTCTGTTTGATCATCACCTCTGTCGTAGCACGAGATTTGTACAGGACCTTCAAAAGATTGAGGTAAAATTACATTAAACTAATGTATCATACCTCAAGCATGGATTTGACCTTTAAGAGATTTGCAAATAAAAATACATTTAGAACAAGAATACCCTCTGAATTCTATACACATTTGAAAGAAAAGTGGTTGTTTTTTTGTTTTTTTTAGACACAAGTGTCTGGATATCAGAGAAATTCTGGATTGCAGGATTTGCCAAGGCTTGGTCAGTCTTTACCACACATTGCACAAGTTTCCCTGATGCTGCCTGCTGAGACAGCATCCCCACTGAAGAGACGGGAAAATGTCAGGTACAAACATCACATCCGATACGGTTTGTCAGCGTCAGTGCACGTATGTACATGCGTGGTAATAAACTGATTCTAATCAGATTAAAGCAAAATTGGTCGTTACGATGATGCACCTTCATCAGGTTATCTTGAAATAGGGGAATTACTTCAGAATGAATGCGGAATGAAGTGAACACAGATGCAACGTGGTGCGTGCAGTGGCACAGCTGTTGGAGCTGGGAAATTTAATTGAATTAAATTACCATAAATTGAATCCATAACCAAACAAAAATGATGAATTCCCTCAGATTTATGTTTGCAGTGAGCCGTCACATAGCCTTCCAGACAGCAGTAAATCAATTGCATTCCGTTTATTGTGGAAACTGAGTTATTGCAAACTGTGTAACCTGTATATTTACATGCCGATCAAATAAGATTATCTCATACACGCAAATATTCTTAGTGACATCACAGTTTGTGTGATGAAACTGACAGGAAGCAAAATGTTCGTCTGCTTGGCCTGGTCACATGTGAGCAATGATGTAAGAGCTTTCATACTGACCTACAGGATCCCTCTGATTCTGCTGCAGGACTTTGCTGTTACTCCCGTCCATGTTGGCCATATTAATGGTGTTGCCATCTGTCCAATAGATTTTGCTGCGTGGGGAAGCGTGAGGTGAATCATCAGTGATTTAGGATTCAGGCACATGAAATAATGAAGTTTAGAACAATCAATGAAGGTTGTGTTTGTTTATTAACTGTAACGGGAAAGTGAATGTAAGCCAATATATGACAACTTTGTAAAGATCGACTAACATTTCAAACCGTGTTAAAGAGTCTCTTCACAACCAGGCTTTAATCCTTCATTTGCACAGGTGAGGTCTGTCGTCACGTCACGTAACACTACGCACTGAATGTGAGGTAGTGATGAAGTGAACAGGCCGCTCTAATCCACTTACCCCCTGGCAGGGTGCACTACAAGGCACCTTGGCTTATCAATGCCGTGGATGATGGAAGTCTTCAGGGACCCATCAAAGCGAGCCACATTGATTTGTGACTCGTCATTTTCAGAGCTGAGCCAGTATAAGTTCCTCGAAAGCCAGTCTAAAGCCAGGCCGCGGCAGTTCACGATGTCTGTCAGGGAGAGCATCAGAAAGCTGTCTCACTTGGG
>JAFBJQ010000301.1:203776-251274 GCA_016785345.1 Trinectes maculatus
ATATAAAAACACCCACCTGTGGAAATGATGGTCTCTAGCTGGGTGCCATTAATGAAGGCCCGTTTAATGGTTTGCGTTTTGATATCAGCCCAGTATATCCTCTCTTCCTGGGCATCGTAGTCCACCATGGTGACATCATCAATGTCTGGCACTGTCAGTGCCGTCATGACATTCATGTAAGGGTTGTCAATGTCCACACCACGGATTTCCGACCGGCGCACATACAGGAGGAACCGCTTCAGAGCTGGTGAGATTTAGAAATGAATCATTTGAGGGAAAAGCACCTTTACCATAACGGCCTAACACCCACCCCCCTCTTTTTTTTTACCACAACATTAGATTCAAATATGAAAAATTCTCTCTTCTCTCTCTTCTCACTCACCAAAGCAGGATTGTTTGTTGGCTGAAAGCTTCATGAGGTGCGGACAGGTGCAGGAAGCAGTGCGATTGTAATTGATGAGACACAGATGTGAACAGGGACCACGTCCATCATTCTCTTCACATGGGTTGGAGGCTGTTGGGAAGAAAGGACACGGGAAAATTAAAAATAAAAAATCACCCCAGAAGACTCAGCATAAGAAAGTTAGATGTCAAGTAAATAGGATGGGACACATACTGGACATAAATTGGACTAACAGCATGTATTTATTAGCTAATGTTACATTCCTTAACGCACAATAGCAGATGCTGCAATGACAGAGACATACATCATCATAAAATTATTCATAGGATAACAAGGGGGGGGGGAAAATTATAGAGGTGATTCAAACGGAAATTGGAAAAACAGCGTGTCATTCCAGATCTCAGTAAACCTAACAATAAAAGAACAACTTCCCCTAGTTTTATATGTGAATACAGGAACAGACAGCAGGTTTGCGTCCGAGGAAAACAGACACGGCTTGGAAGGAGAAGAGCAATAATGTGGGGCCTGGACATGAGGAGCTCAGTGATCTGTCATTTATAGCTGTTAAAACACTATTATGAGGAGACAGAGGCACAACAAGGTCTGCATCTTAATCAGCTGTGGCGAGATCATGGACATTTTTTTTCTTTGATGATGAACAATTACAGAGTTATGGGCGCACGCGTCATAATTCTGAATAGTCCACCTTCATTACTGATCGGTATTTAAAGGCCTGTTTCATTATGCTGCTCAAACGAAATGCATTTCTGTAACAGAAAGGAGGCACAGCTGAAACCTCCTGATTACAGTATTGTTACTGACTGATGACAGACAACAAATAAAAACAGGGCATAAAATTTAAATATCAACTATTTAAAATTCTACATGTATAAAATGTTCACAGACTATGTCACAATAAGTAAAGGTAGGGATATTGTTATTATCAGGATGATCAGTTATCCTGTGGGTGAAAGGTAACAGGAAGTTAAAAATCGAATCTGCTGACGTTTGTTACCAGCATGCACAGCGGGGTGAATATCACCAGCTTCGAGAGGAGCAATACATTCAGAGGGCCCCTATTCAGAGTAAATCACCTCAGCAGAACTAAAGAAAGTCATACACAGTTCGCTTATTTCCCATTATTCTCCAATCACATTTCACGCATCAAGCGCCTCCATTTCTCCATCTCTTCTGCATGATTCATGTCAAACAAGCTCATTCAAAGTTCATTTCCAGGGCCCTCTCAGTAACATATTGAAGAGCTACGTTGCATCACAAATGTGGCTTATTTAGGGGGGAAAAAATGCAAATCTGTCTGTGTGAGCTGGAAACGGCACCCAGTTGACTCACTATGCTAATAGGGAGACATCATAACAGTGCTGTATTCACCTGAATCATGCTCTTGGGTGATGACAGGCAGCAACAACACCGCCGAGGTGTTTGCACTCACTAACCTGTCAGATTCCTGTGCGATAAATAGTGCAAATAAGAGCACTCTATAACAATAAGGAGGCTTATATTCATTGCAAAAGTCATATTCAGATGACCTAGTGCTGTTTACAGACATTTCATTATCTGTATCTGACCACAGCTGAGTGTTGCCTATACCATGAGTCAATTTTAAGATGTCTGTTTGTGTACTATCATACTGTGTAATATTATACAAACATTGTACTATTTCTTTAAGAAACAGTGCATTGAGCTTTCAATCATTTTGATGTGCAGGGAATAAATGGACCTCTTGAGTTGAAATCAAAGTCACAACAGAATGAACATGTTTACCTTTCGACCATCAACAGTTACATGATCTGGTTGAAGTAGTCGTGGGTGGGTGCAAACATGTAGCTGATGTTTTCCCCCAAAATAATTAACATTTCCATTTTTCATCTGTTCCCATTTTGTTATTTCTGCCTTATCGAATAATGAATTAAAATCTGGGTGAATCATTATAAGTGATGATACGGCTAAATACCACGCACAGATCTATAGTTGTTGTTTTCATGTGCTTCAGTGGCTGACAAATTTGGCTTAATGCTGCTAAAACAATTCGTCTGTTGGTCTGCAGTAACTGTGTCTTGTAAATGGCAGAAATATTCTTCCATTTCCATTTCAGACTCTGTAGAGCTGAAAAGTGAAGAAAATGACACAGTAATTTAACACTACTCAGCAGATTTAAGTCGTCGCAGCATCTGACAAGTAAAAATCTTGGAGCACCAACAAGTGTATGTTTCTTGTGATGCTCTGTCTACGATAAACTAATTGTTTCATGAACAATCAGCCACCTAATTTGTAAACGTTTATTAGCCACTTCTTATTTTAAAACGATGCCTTGACTTTCAAATGACATGCAAACCATTTAAAGGCTGTTTCTGCCTCCGCTGGAGCTTCACTGTGGCACCTGGTGAATGGCTCCTGAGACGAGCTGTATACTGCTGTTCACTTCACCATCTCCATCACACCCTCCCTTTCTCTTTTTCTGGTTGAGATGATCAGAGTCTAGTGACGCATCACATCTATACGGCTGTGGTTGTGGCTCGAGTGGATAATAGCCAGCCCCCCCACCCCACCGCCCCCGCAGTTGAGCTCTTTTAAATCGGATTAGGGAATGCGTACCGTCGTCTTTGGAAAAGCAGCCCCATTTGCTCGTACTTATCTATTGTGTACAGCCAGGGAAATGTAGATGCAGGCAAATTAAGTTGTGTCACACTGGAGAAACAGTGCATTACCGCCGTAATAATGCCCATTTAAGGAAGTGGTGAAACTTGGCAGTGAAGAAAAGGGCAACTGAGAAGAGCGATCAGTCAGTTGGTCTTGGCAGATACGGACAAAATGATCCATAATCCAGTGTTTTCTTTTGGCAAGTCTGTTTTTTTTTCTTTACAAATCAATCAATTATGTATTTCTACCAAATAACAACTTGGTAAATATAATAAAGTGAATTGCAAAAAGATTCCATGCTCTTAATTTTAATGTGGCACCATCTTACTGCTGCTCTGAAAATCACATGAAAATTGACTGACAACTCTAGGCCTGCTATCTGAAGATACATCAGCAGTGTGGTCAGAATCTTGGATTACTCGGCTTTAAAAAAAAAAATGACTTGTTCAACTGCAACACTCGGTTCAAAATTACGTTTCAGACCTATTTACTGTATTTCCTGTCACCACAACAGTCTATTCATATGACCTCGTGATCTGATGACAGGATGTGCCACAGTTATTTACAGGAAAATGGCATACTAATTCTGCTGCTCTCCTTTTCACATTTAGCAAAAAGAAAGATAAGCACTTAACAAACAGTAGTGTGAGCCAACTGCAATAATTTATATAATTAGAAAACAAATTCAGTGGTACCATTAACTCAAGCAAGCTAATTGTCTGCATGAGTACCTTCATTCTGACACATGCTCAGTGATTGACAGGTGGGATGAAGGGACAGACAGAGGCTGTAATTAAATACACTGGTCTGTTTTCTCCCTACTGTAGCTACATGAAGATAAACCCTGTTTAAGATAACTTACCTTCAGTTAATAACCAGAGGTACTGGAGGATGATAGTGAAATTTGCTCTTACCGGGCAGCCTCTGTTGAAAGTCTTTTCCTTGTAGTTCTTTGAACTTTTTAATGATAATCATTCGTAATCTGAAGTTCAGTAGTTGTGTAAGTGATGCACAACCACACAATGTAATAAACATGTCAAATTTCCATTCTGTTCTATTGAATAGTGTTATTGATAGTACAGTGGTATGCAAGGATATGCAATGTCATATAAGAAACACAGATCGCCATCAGACGGGAAAAAAGTACAAAAAAAGTATATATATATAACACCACATTCCCGCTAACAGGGGAGTCGTCCCTCGTCTATGCATGTCTCATGAGCGGAGCCAGAAAGACTGTTCTCACCTTGTGGCTGCCTGCTGGGGTGGAAGATCTGTAAGTCAAAAGGCTGAGCACTTGTCTTCTGGATGACTGTGACATTTCGCCCAGTCCACTTATTGGCTCTTGCTAAAGTGTTCGTCCTCCAGTCTGTCCAGTACACATTGCCCCCGTAGAGGGACACAGCAAAGGGATGGGAGAGGTATTCGTGGCCCCTGAGGATCTCAATGACCCCACTGCCGTCATAGAGTGCCGAGAAAATGGCATCGGAGCTGTTCAAACGAGATGTACACAGAGGACCTTATCAAAGTTAAAGCTGCTCTTCAAATGCATTGAAAGGGAACAGAAGAAGTCGGCAGATCAAAGTGTAAGCCACCAGTTCACTGGGACTGTTAAATTGTTCAAGACCCACTTAAACCCAAATATGGCCAGTGTGCGAAGCTCTTTAAATACTTCATGTCCTCCATTATTAAACGCCCACTGGTAGATTGAAGATTCATGTTAATGTTTTATTCTGGGAATGGTAAATTCTTTACACTATACGATGTTACACAGGAGTTAAAAGTTATTAAAAAAATGCCTCCGCACACAACATGAAAACTAATGGCCTACCGAGCATCCGTCCAAACAATCCTCTTCTCCAGATGATCCAGGGTCAGTCCATTAGGCCAGGCGCCAATTTCCATATCCTTAAACACAATGTGCCGCCCTCCTCCACTCATTGATGCAGCTTCAATTCGGGGGAAAGTATTATCCCAGTCAGTCCAGAAGAGGATCCTAGGTGCAGAAATCCAAAAAGGTAACATTTAGTATTGATCGCTGTGCGTTTGCTTTAACAAGCAAAAGCAACAATTAGACGGACCATTTTTTTCAGAGGTTACAAGCAAATGAGACATCTCGAATTGTTTGTCAGTGCCATTATTCTGCAAACACAGATCTGATTCTGTGATTGTGTACATTAACAGACAGTGATGGCGACGGTCGTCCAAGAACAGCCCCAGTGATCCAGTGCAACCCTCAACATCTGTGACGGGCCTTGAAATGGCAGCCCATCTGTTTTATTATTACTTTTCACAGCTCAATGAGGCCTGAAAATGAACACTGTCCTACTTCAGCCCAACACACATCCCCTCTGCGCTGACATGGTTCACAAAGTCAGCTCAGATGTGGGAGAAAATTGGTGTTCGAGCTTAAATCACGCTCCGACGCCAACAAAACAGTGTTAGGAAGAAATATCCTTGTCTAGATCAATAGCGGTATTCACTTGATAAGCCCTTCCTGATCAATGATCCACTCCTTTGAGTGGACTCAAGTAATTAGATTAGAATTATTGCCCTGGAATGGAAATGCATCCTTAGGCACCAAAAGCGGCCATTAATCCCACTCTGCAAGCCATGAAATGTAGTCATCTGCCCAAATGTTAAAGAGTACCATAGGAGGGAGTGCATGAGCAGATTAGTCATTTTTAAAAGTGTAAAATTGATTTGGAAGAATGTCTGGGTTTTGCTTTAATCTGAAATATACTGACCATGGCACACATCCACTGGCTAGCTCTCAGATACATAAATCCACAGTAAGAATCTAATACGAAATACTAGCAACACAAAAAATAGAAAGAAAATATTAACTATTATATATTAACATATAAAACCCAAAAGCATGCTGCAGCCTGTAAAAAAAGGAAGAGCACCAAATATCCAAATATGATCGTACAATAGTAAATGACCCCTTGCTTTCTTATAGATAAAAGTAACTACACATTTGACATATACTTTTTTATACAAGCAACAAACTTTGTTGATGTCACGTAAGCAGTGCTCTGCTGTCTTTTAGCGTGGTGGATTTAGACAAGCGTAAAGAGACAGGAGGAATGAGAGCACACATGGGGGACAGGCCTGACTCATTACTGGCTGCGTACACATAAGAGACAGTGGGAGAGCAGCTGTCCAAATGTTGAGTCGTGCCACGATGAGTCAGCAAAGGTTAACTCGGAGTTGTTGTTTGAGCATCTTTTAGCCGTATTCTAAAACCCACACTGCCCACATTAAGAGAGGAGCAGTGTGGGTAGTAGAGGTCTCCCAGTCAGACAGCTACCATCACGCCAGAGACGCGTGACGATTTCAAGCATGTAATACACGTTCCACAGCTGTACTCAGGAGGGACAAACAGACCAAACCAGACCCACAACACTCCAGTTTTCAAAACTGCCAATGCAGCGTGACATGTCACAATTTAACAACAGGATTAGGGTTCAGTTATAGACCTTACATAGGACAAAACAAAGTCAGGATGAAAAAAAAACAGTAACGTCATTAGAGAACTGCGAAAAAATCTGCGCTGTTTAGAACGCACAAACTGACGTCGTCTCAGACACTGACACACAACAATCATATAATGTTTGGATGAGTTCACTGTACTGCGTTAAGGTTCAAAGTCTGTAAGAGAACCACAGACTCAGGACTGCTCCCTTCACTGCCATCACATCAGCACAGTGACGTGGAAATGGTCCTTGAGTTCACAACAACATAACAGTACTCCAGATGCAGACCATCAGATCGAGTCAGAACCGTTCAGCCATAGATATGTCAGCACTGACCCACTACCTACTAGATATAACAAATGAAAAAGGATCAGAATGTTATTCCTCTAATGACTTGCTTGCTGACTGTACGGCAAAGTCTGCAATGTCAGCACCACAGATTAGCCTACAAACACTCTCTCCATGTATCTCAGCAGGATAAACAACCATGACTTTGAAAAATTAGGCCCTCAGGGTAATGATGGACAAGAAGAACTCTGCATATATTCCTCTTTAATTATGAGGTTGTGCTTGCAATCATGCGCTTAAGATATTTTAGAGAAAACTATCCCCAGGAAACAAGGGTGAAATGGTATTAAAGCAAAAGCAGTGTATTTGTTACATTAGTTGACATTACTGGAATGGAGAACACTGCTCTGTTATTGATGTATTCTATATCTGCTGCTTTAATGAACCTTAACACAGCAGACATCTTCATACATCAAGGCAGAGGCACAAGTGAGGAATACAAGAAAAGCTGTAATTTTACTTCATACCAGTAAACTCAGTGCCTGATGGATAGCAGCGCAACCGGCAGGCTTTGTACGTGAGCTTATATGCAAAACATACCCTTGTCCGGGGTCCAGAGCAATGGCCCGTGGGTGCTCCATGCCTCCAGCAATCAAAGTGGTGCGCATATCTCCATTAAGCTTGGCCACCTCAATTTGGTCTAGATTGCTGTCGATCCAGTACAGTTTCCCCGTAATCCAGTCCACAGCCAGGCCCTCAGGGGTGGCCAGGCCATGTTGCACCACCACCTCAATCCCTGTCACCCCTGAAACAGCAAACAAAAACATCGGAATAGCATGACTATGTAGCACTAACAGAAATGAGACTTTAGGGACACCGGGGGTTGATACGTCTTTACAGCGCAACAAGAAATTGTCTAAAAGCAAAGGGAACTCACAAATTCATGCGGACAGCTCTTTCGTAGTATTGTGATAGTTACAACACAGTATGCATTTTCCAACATTATTTATAACATAGTTGTTTACAATTATTCTTACTCTTTTGTGAAGATACTTTAATGTAACTTAGAGAATGTGATTTCACTCATGTAATGAGAAGGTCACAATCATTTTATTGTCAAAAGTTACTGACAGATAATTTGGTTGCAGTAATATCAGGTGTCTGTGAAGGTTCTTGTTCATCCTGGTCTATACCAGGTCCATGGTATCTTTAGTAGTAGTTTAAGTCCAGTTGCCTACTTGATACCACTCCTGAAGAACAATATCAGCTCAATGTATCAGAGCCAAGCATGTGTAAAGACAGTAGAATAAAAATGGGTTATCACGTTGAGTCTACAACTTTCATTACAGCTACCGAAGTCAAGCAAGACATGATTCCCTTTTATACACCACAATCATCGTCTATGTTCGTGTGTGTGCACATACCACCAGATTCAGAGAGCTTTCCCCTGTAGATCTTGTCCTCCACCACATCGGTCCAGTAAAGTAGACTTTGATTAAAATGGAAGTCCAGAGCAATGGTGTTCCTCAGTCCCGGCACCAGCAGGCTGTAGTCCCGCTTGTGAAGGTCTATTCTTCTTATCTCATGTCGGATTGAGAAAATGATGAAAGCCTCAAACGGATCTGGCCATTGGGAAAAACAAGAAACAGGATTTTTTTTTCTTTTTACCCAGAGAGACGACCAGCACTCGGTAAAATCATGTAATGGACAGGCAAGAAAACACTGACTGTTCTCTTCTTCTTCTTAACCGCAGTCAGCCCAGATGCATTAGTGACCATTTCACAAAGGGACATTTTCTGAGGAATGCTTTTGTCAAACCTGCTTGTGAAGATTTTCAGTCATCCAGGTCATGGCATTTTTAGTAGTGGTTTCAAATCGGCAATTGAACTTCTTGATGTTCAGTTTTCCTTTCTTTTTTTTTTAAAGATTTTGCCTTCAACTTGTTATAACAGATGAAGCCTCTTGGATAGAGACAAAAGATCTTCTACAGTTGCCGGCTTTAAACAACTCCTGGAGACTTTTGTCAAATATTAACAAAAAAAAAAGGTTTTCATCCTGGGTAGTAAACTGTGTACTGAGGGAAAAGCTCAACAATTGCTATTTTATTTTGCATACTTGACCAAATATATGATAGAACCAAAGCTGCTTCTTTGACAACACTGTATACTGGACTGAGTGCATCAAATATTTTACCTCCAAGATAATTAAATCTTAAATTATTCATCCTGTTCATTATTTCATCCTATAAAAGCACCCTTTAAGCTTTGATTCATTCCATATATTCTGTGTTGTCACTTATTTTCCATTACTCACCTCCATCTGCTTTTTAATGCCACTGTCTATTACATCAGTCATGATTTGTTGTTGCAAACGAATTGTCTGTGTGAAGATTGCGAGTCAGGATTTGGAGTACACCATAGAAACTGTTGAAACTAGTGAAAGTAATCAGTGACCCTCTCATGGCTTCAGACAATGGACCTGTATGTATTCATCTTGGATCTTAGCGCTGCATACAACACTATTAAAGAGCCTGGAACATGTCAGTGTGACTAAAGGACCTGCACTCAGCTGGTTATACTCAACAGATATATAGTGTTTGTTACTGCTAATAATGATTCTTCAGTGTTCACAAAAGGTTAGTCATGCCATTCCTCAAGGTTCTATATTCTCTAGATGGTTCTATATTCTCTAGATGTGCTTCCTTAATGCAATATTATTATTATTTACCCATGAAGTCTGATGACTCTGATCAGACAAACGTGATGTTCCTGTGTATGGCCCTAAACACCTCCCAGGAATGTTATCTGATTATACATTTACTGTAGATGGCATTTCCTTGGCCTCAAGTTCCACTATAAGGAAACTTGAAATTCTTCTTGATCAGAAAAATGTGTTTCATCTTACAACAAAACAAATCTCCAGGACAGCTTTTTTCTACCTGTGCCACGGAATGAAAACTAGAGACATTCTGTCTCACAAGGTTGCTGAAAAACTCGTCAATTTGTTACTTCCAGAATGGACGACTGTAATCTCTTGTCAGGCTGCTCTAATAAGTCTATAGAAACCCTCCTTTTAATAATGCTGGAGAGTGAGTACGCAAAGGAAGTAGGAAAATAAATGATATTACTCCTGTGTTGGCTCTTTTAAATTAGCTCCTTGTAAAATCTAATATATAATTTAAAATACTCGTCTTAAATGCAAAGCACTTAATGATCACGCCCCATCACGTTTCAGAGAAAGATGTTTTTCTTTTATAGCACTTATGGTTGGGGTTGATATTATTATCTTACTAGTTGTATCACTATTCGGTTCCGATCATTACTAATTCATAACGTTATAACACTGAAGTATTTTTATTGTTATAACAACCAGGCTGACAGTGTTTCATGGCTGCTCAGCCATCCGTGTCTCTCACTCTCTCTTTTTCTCTCTTAAAGGTTTTGAATAGTAGAATTTTGTTGTGCTGCTCTTTACAAGCTACATATACTGCATTCCTCTCCCAGGATGGACTCTCCATAAGGTTTATGTGTTTTTTCCTTATAAAAGTTGCCTTTATTGTGAGTGTGTTTCCTCATCCTTATTGAAGGTTAAGGACATATGATGTTGCGCTTTTCACAGATTGTTAACCCCCATGAGGCAAACTATAATTTGTGAATGTGACTAAATTTTGATTTTGATTGAGATTTGATTTGCTATCCTACCCTGAGGAGTCTTTGCCATGGCATGCTCAGGGCTCTGGGCATTGTATGCCTTTCTTGACTGGTGTGGGTTAGTATCCATCTTGAGTGAAACTGACTGGAGGGTACAACTGAATTATTGGGCCATTGCACTGCTCTGTACCTTAAGGAAAAGCCTATGCCAGGGTGCTGGATTGTCGAACCCTGGATTCAGGAGGATTGTGTCACAGATGTTGAACAGTCAACCATTTCTTTGCCCTTGCAGGGAAGCTTGGGAGATCATGGGTTAGAGTTAAGCAGAAAATGTTGGATCACCATTGTTTGGTTGGAAGAGTTTGTGTCATGTAAAGAACTTTATTTGGGGGACTTGATCACAAGTGAGGGTCGCGTCAAGTGTGAGATCATGGGATGTGGGCAGTGACCAAAAGTCTATGATCAAAGATGCAAGAGGCTGAAATGTATCTCTGCCAGTGAGTTCCGAATGGACTCACAGGCAGAGAATGGACTCACAGCTGAGCTGGTTCAGACCAGACTAATTAGGATGGCTTTTGGGTGCCTTCCATTCTGAATCCTCCAGGCATTTTCAGCTGGCAGGAGTCCCCCTGGGATAGACCCAGAACCCACTGAAGAAATTATGTATCTCATCTGGCCTGAGAATGGCAAGTGTTTCCCTTGGAGGAGCTGAAAAACTTTGCTATCTTTGCTATGGAGAGAAACTACTTTAATTAACCTCTTGCCACCGTGACCCAACTTTAGATAAGAAGCAGAAAATGGATGGATGGATGGATGGATGGATGGATGGTAGCTATTGCAACATTAGCTTTTAATGGCAAAATAAGCTTAACACCAAAGTTGAGGCTATACTGAGTGCTACAGTTGAGTAATGTATCTATGTTGAAATATTTTTGGTAGTTTATTTTGAATTTCCAGTTAAGTACAGTGGGAATTGATCTATCATGTTACATCTGCAGGAGAATTGAAACAATTGACCCTAGTTTGGTTTCATATATCAGTTTCACTCAGCTTGTGTTGACCAAATGTGTAGTGGACGTGCTTTCATTACCATGTTGTGCAAATATACAGTATGTGCATCAGTCACAGCCAAACCAATTTGTCACCAGATGCTTTGGGAAATCAACGCATTATATTTCCCATTTCCTGAAAAAAGTAGATACATTTGTAAGTAGTCTCTTTTGAGAAATATAATTTGTCGGGTCTCTAAGAAGTCTCTAAATCTAATGGCAAGTCCTAAAGCTGGCAACAGTGCTTGCATACTGAAAATGTCTTGCCATCCCACTGAGACTTAGCTCAATCAGCAAGATTATTTCCAGCTCCAGACCAGCTCTGCTTCTGAGAAATGTTGGTAAAACTAAAACTCAAAATCCATCACACACTTACATGCAGCCTACACATACACACTCACAGTATTTCAAATATGGGCCTTCTCTCAAGCCCTATCTCCACATCTAGACTAAAAAATACTTTGGGGAACATTACTGTTTGCACGTCAATGCAATTAAAACTGTGTCCTTGCTTCAATGACACATTTCATTGCTTTAACCACACTACTTACAAAGCTACTGGGGAGAAGATTTGCATTTGCAGGTTCCCCGAACATATATTTTATTACAGAGATATGCAAAGGCAAATGAGTTGGAGATGTGTGCTCAAGACTTAAATCCAATAACACCCCTCTCAATCTGAAATTGAAATGATTGTGTTTGTACGGAGAACTTGATTTATGATGAAGCCGTAGAATTCTGATTGGCTTCCGGGGAAAATTATGTATTTTCTTCCTGCATTAATGTAAGATTAGAGCTGCAACCGCCATCAATCCTGAAGTGGAATAGAGAGGCAAAGTAAATAAAATGAGGCCCATAAATCTGAATATGACAAGCCAACAGCATGTGTGTGTAACTATTGTATTTCAAAATGTCTTGTCAAACAGATTATTCAATGACAACATCAGAATGGCTTTAAGTTCGAATTTATAATGTGCACTACACTGTTGAATCATTTTTCGGTTATGTAAGATGAGGCCTGATGTAAACTCCTGCACAGCTGAATGAAGTAACAAAGCTCTGGTGGTTTGAGAGGGGAGAACATGTTTCCTTCACTCAGCATCACTACAGATGGAAACAGACAGGACTCATTGCCCAGATGCCTCTTTGGATTTGAAACTGATTGAATTTGACCTGACAGTACTCTCCATCGCCATCTATTACTTTTTCTCAGACCACCCTTGTATTTATTCAGCCCTCAGAGACACCAACCCAAAACCCTTACAGTAGTGTAGTTTGACTTCTTTTGCCGATTTTTGTTTAAAATTTTTCATCTAGCTATTGTGTGTTTATCCTATTTGAGAACAGAAATCTTTTTTTTTCATTAAAACCAAATTCAAAATCTATAGAAGCAAAGACTTGTATGTCCTAGTATATAGTTTACTATCGGTGCAGTCATGAGCCCCCGGCTGCACAGCATCACAACAACACGACAACAGCATCAGTGAAACAAACATGAGAAATCCAGGCTCCGCTACCTGTGCTATGACAGTTATCTCCATCTGGGTCGAGAGTCCATCCTGGATAACAGGAGCACTTCACCGTGGTCTTGTACTGCTCACACACCTGGCTGCACTTGAGGTGACGGCTGCAGTAGTCCACCACCTCACACGTCTTGTTGCTGGAGTCCAGTTGAAGCCCAGGGGGACAAGAACACACGACCCCTTTCCCCGGAGCCACAGTGCACTGGTGACTGCAACCCCCTCTGGCTACAAGACACATATCTGAGCAAAAGAGAGGACAGGACTTCTTAGAGGGTTTACGGAAACTGGAAGAAGCATTTGAAAAAATAATACTCAAATAAATCCATAATATCTAAATAGTTCACAAAACTCCTAATTTCCACGAACTGCACAAATCTAAAATGTTTATTTTGAACATACTGCATGAATCTTTTTATCTTTTTATCTTCACAGCCAGATATTCTTCAAACACAAGGGTTGTGTTCATTATCAAATGAAGATAGCTCGATAGATTGTATAATAACCAAGCATTAATAGAGCAGGTTGTGAGGGTTGACCTCAGGATGAATGACTTTTACATTAGTCACTGCTTCAAAAGAGAACATGGCACACTTCTCCTTGGAGAGGAGACACAAAGGCAGACCTGTAACTGAACCGGCTTAACGTCGTGCTGTGTCTTTTCATCTCGCTGCCTTTCTCCCCTACACATGCACTTCCTGTTTGAAGCCACCAGGTCAGGAAAAGGAAAAGAATACTGGTGACAACGAAACCCATCTGGCTTTTTTTCCTCCTCCCCAATTTAGACGTGTGTCTTTTGTGTGCAAGGACACCATTGCAGTGTCTCGGCAGGGGGGCATGGACTCTGTTGACTCAGCTGTCAATGGTGGGTGCAAATCCTACTGAGCTGGTGCAAATCAATTAGATCCTCAAGGTCCTTCTGAACACTTCCTAATTGTCCATAAAGAGGCAGAAGCCCTCTTTTCAACTATGATAACACAGACACTCAAGGGTCCTGAGGGCCCCACCCCCCGAGGCTTGGTTAGTGACATTCGAGAAAATGAACCTCCATGTTTACACAGCTCACTTTAGAAGACGATGACTGGGGCTAGTGACGTGCGAGCCCATTCTTCTCTTTATAGGCTGATGGACAATCGTTGCCACCTGTGTTATTACTAGGAACTGGAATGTATTTCTTCATGTTCGGTCCCTTAGCACATACCACATACAGGTTCTTTGACATGGTCGGCATAAGGAGAGGATGAAAGCATTACCTGGAGACGCCCATGTTGTAATGGATGAAAATGAATCCACATTCGACAAATGTGGATGATTTATTTGTCGTTTTATTGTTCCGTCAGCAAGGCCTCTGACTTTTGTGTTTCTATTCTTGCAAGAAATGACAATCAAAGGAATTGGCTCACCGCTTTGCTACACCCATGAAATTCATTATTTTTGACTGTCTTTTTTTCAGTCTGTTCTCGTAAATGTCTGTTCTTTGTCCACAGTATGTCTTCAGAGAATCAGACACTCACTCCTTGTCGGCTTGAAAGATACATAAAACAGTTCCCTGGGAAGAAAAGTGCTATGGTCGTCTTAGATTATGGCAGCAACAGATTCCAAAATGAACATGTTGTTACGGCATCTTACACTCCAAGGTCTACTGTATATAAACTACTCGAAATGTGCAAAAGTTTACTTTTCAGTCTGTCACCCTTCCTTGGGAGTGAGGAACAAGGACATTTAGTCAAACCCTGAGACTGAGCACACAGATGTACAGTATGCCCAGCATTTCTCTGTTCTGTAACTTGTCATCATTTTAATCCTGTTCAACAGGACAGACATGTTTGAGATGAATGTGTGATTAAGTGTTCAATGGTTTTGTGTACTCGTTGCAAAATGATTTGAAATGTTTTTTAAAAAATGACAATTTTTTTTCCGGCAAACAAAGACATTTTGATAGGAAGGAGCTTCAAAGTTTGTTAATATGGGTACAAAAGAAGGTTTTTCAGGTATTGCGGGGAAGAACTTAAATCATCTGTTCAGAGTCATGTTGAGGTCAGAGCCAAACGTCCAAAAACCATATTGTAGGTGAAATGAAGTTTTAGCAATCTTAAGTCCAAAGTTCTACATACTACATATCTGATTCGAAGACAAACGTAAACAAGACATTACCACAGATGGGTCCTTCGTCCGAGCGATCGGCACAGTCCACTTTACCGTTGCAGATCTTATCAGGTGTCAGGCAGACAGAGGTGTTTTGGGCACAGGGATACTTGGGTGGCTTGCAGACAGCAGACTCACAGGACTCTTCGTCTGAGCGGTCTTCACAGTCGATGTCCCCATCACACACCCAGCTCTTTGTGATACACTTGCCTGTGAAAAGCACACTTGTTTAAACAATAAAATATTGATAAATCCCTCTGCTTTACCATTTGATTTAAGATGGTAAGAACAATGCTGCATTTCTCAGTTTTCTCTGTCACAGCCTTTGTGTAAACATTAGATAGAATTTTTCTTTTCCCCCACAGGGGGCCTCGATCAACAAACTCCTTTTCCGCGCTGTGCTAAATCTTTAGCTTTATGAAAATAAAATCCTGTGAAGATCAGTATCCTTTAAACTGATAGATTTACTAAAGTCTAATTCACTCAAGTTAGAAATAGGCGGAAACACACAGGGGGGAACTTAGGCACTGGGAAGTTTCATCATTTTTGTACTCTCCCAGGTGAAGCTCGATACGCTGCATATTCCAATTTACAGTTTTTCTATTAAAGCCAAATCACAGAGTTTTCAGATCCTGCTGGGTTGCGCGTCGTGTCTGATCGGTGCAACGAGACGTGGGAGGCTGAAGCAACTTCCGAAGGTGTGTGGATCTCGTGTTTTCTGTTGTACCTAAAAAAACTGTGTCCCAGGTCGCTTGAATGATTTAAACCTTCGTGTTCTAAATGCCTAAGCAGATGTCAGTGCAGCTGCACAAAAAAAAAAAAAAAAGATTTTCAAGTGAACAAGCTTTCCCATCTGTGAAATATGGATGACACTTGGGGCACAGGCATGTTCCATTTTAGGTGCTACTAAAATGTGTGTTGGTGATAATTTACATAGACAATTTACATAGAGGTTAATCATTTGTATGACTGAGTCTTGATTCTGGTAATTTGGCCTTGACTGACAGGACAAAAAAATGCAACTGTCACAACTTCAACCTGATGACAACAAGAGTCTGAGAGTCTGTCTATAGATGGAGGGCACAGATGTGCCACAGGATGGAGATGAAGGAAGTAGATTTGAGTGAGTCTGTTAAACATAACTGTTGCTTATTATCTTGAGGAGAAAATGTATTATGTTCTTTCTGAAGACAGGAAATCTAAACGACCAAAAGGTTTAATATTTTATTCAACAAAAATGCAGCATATTCACAGATTGATCGCCTACAGAGCTTTGATAAATAGGCTTTGGAAGGCTTGTTTTTTATGTTGGTCTCTCCTCTAAGCATGGTGAAATATTATGATATAATTTAAATAACAGACAAGAAGAATCTGTGTATTTTCCACTGTTTTTTTCTTCTTCTTTCAGTTTTTCTCAACTTATTTTCTAACTCTTGACATGCATTAAAGTTTAATTTTGCACCATGAAAGCTCACCAAAAAAACTTTTGTTAAATGTCTTGGAATTTTATATTTAGTCTCCCTGGACGTTAATGCACCTGCAATAAATCCTAGATGAACGCGACAGCCATGACAGCATAAAGGTTATGTATTCTCAGTCCAACCCTAAAATGCAGTGTTTTCCGCACTCGTGTTTGAAACATAGACAGCGGGGGTGAATAATGATTGCTAACTTAAAACATTGCAAGGAAAAGTTAAGTAATACATGCACGTGGGTAGAGGCAATTCTACATTGTACATTTCACCAGAGGCAGTAATCTGAACTTGATTGAAGCTAAGATTGGATGCTTTGCAACCCTGGGATGGCCACATTCCCAGGTTGAACATTAAGGAGTCAGACATAATGTGGTACATAAACCACGATCCTCCCCTCTGAACTGACATCTAGCTTATTGCCCTATTTGCCTCGGACAGGTCCCTGAGGTCCAGTCACAGGCCTGCCACTGGTAAATGACCAGGAATGTTTAACACCGAACGACAAGACGGTTCTGTGTTTGGTTACTCGACAAGATCTGCCTTTCTGTGCAGGGCTCGCATGCTGAATTTTCCTAATTATCCTTTTAACATGAACAAAGTAAATAATGCAATTAAATAATAACAACACAAAGGGCATGGCAGGGTTCGACTGTTGTATTGCAAAAAAAGGAACATTTTAAAAATTCCTATCATAGGCAGTGTACTTATCCTTGAGGTCCAATATTGTTGTTTTGTAAAGGCAGAATAAAAGCATAATCTTTCCCCTATAATTGAACAGACTGTTTAAAATGGCTGTTTTCAGAGATCCTTCCTGGAAAGGCCACTCTGCCCCAGTGCTCAACCTGTGAATAATAATTGTGAGTCCTTACCAACCCTTCAGCATGTAGCATTGCCTCTGCTCTTGTTCATACTGTCGAGGGATAAGCGGAGCGCTCTAGAGCTAAAAACAGAAAGCAACTCAGTCTTTGTCTGACCTCCTTGAATTTCTTTCAAAGTAAGCGGATGCCAGGTTGGGGTACGTGGGCTGTTCACAACGTCCGTTTAAAATGATTAATTTTAATTAGTCAAGTAATTGCATGCAAACTTAACAGCGTTGTTCCACTGTGGAGAAAAGTTTCTGTTGCTACAGGCTGTGCTGCACCTTGCAACACAGTTAGGAACTCATGTATTCAACTGCACCGCAGCTGCGATAGTCGGAAATGAGCTTTTTACTTTGACTCATTTTGATTATTTTTAGAAATAAATATCACAGAAATCACAGCACAGCCATTGTTATTTCATGCAGCATCACCTGGCTATTAGCACATACACATAAAAACAAAAGCAACTTAACAGGGTATTCCACTTTACTGAAATACTGTATTGTGTGCAAATGTAACATGACATCATATGTATTTAGCATATCGAGCTGCTTTCCACTGAAAAAAAAACTGCACATAAAAAAACATTCTTTTAATAATTAAATATATTTTTGTTTATAAAATAAAGGTTTTCATGAGTGTAAATCCTCCAGCAATTGCTTGAAATCCATTTTAAATAAAAGAAATGTGTTTCATTTGTTTAATTTAAAATGTTTTAGGTGACAAATGTTTGTTTTTTTATTGTGATACCCTCACACACACAGTAGCACAATAATTTATTGTATACTCTATACTAAATTTTAATTAATTAATTTATTATAAAATTGTATATTATATTGTAAAAATATTATCATGTAAGCGCAACGTGTGCGCAACGTGTGCTCTTGTGTCACCATGTTCACTACCTGTATCTTTGCAGGTGAACTTTGCCTTGGGGTCACACATCCTCTTGGTGCCTTCACAGTCTTTCTCATCGCTTCCGTCCTCACAGTCTTTGTCTCCGTCACAACGCCAGCGTTCAGGGATGCAGGTCCCATCTGTGACACAGTGGAATTCCTCCCCGCTGCACTCGATCACAGGCGGCAGCACTGCAACAAAAGCCATTTTTGTGCTTACCATGTCTTCAGCACATTGTTGTATGCAGAGTATTAAATTATTAAAAAAAAACAAAAATAAATAAAAATAGTCCCTGCAAGCAGAGCACTTAGTGAAACTGAAGGGAAATTATTTCACTTCTAGTAATTAAGGTTTATGTCTCTAAGATGTTTCTGTCTTTTTAATGAGTCTCTATTACTATATCTTTTTTCTCCATCTGGGCTCATTACAAATAAAACACCAGTAACAAAACGCTGGATTCACTGGGCGTCATGTGATGATAAAGAATCCTGAATGGCTGCGAGAAATCAATCCTTATTTACGGTGTTATTGTTTTTTTTTCACAACTGAATATTTACATTAAAAAACCCCAAAAAAAACAAAAAACTGTTTGAGCGCATCGCAGAATGAGAAACGCTATGAAATTGAATTGTGTAACAGTATTTCACATCCAGAGTATATATAGTGCTTCAAATCTGAATTAACCAAATGCTTAATATGTAAAACTCAAACCCCCACAAAAAAAAACAACAAAAGAAACCCTTCTCTCAACAGCCGGAGCAAACTAAGACAGATTCAGTCCCCCTGGGGTAAAAGCAGCAGCAGACAGGGGGGGAGTTGAGAAGCCTGCAGCTCCCATCAGGAAACACTTTGATGAATAGTCTACACAATCTAGTGACAAGCAAGTGAGCTGTGAGTTTTCGAGGAGCTTGCATGAGGTTCCTCTGGTAATTAGATGCAATGATTCAACTCCTGATGTTAAAATTCCCCCAAACGAGCGAGAGATAAGATTACTCCCACGCGAGTGTGAAAACAAAGTTATTGGACTCAAGCTGATTAATTGTTGAACATGTAATTAAACCACCTAAATTTAAACATTGATTACACACACTAAAACACATAGAAGGGCAAATGCCAGACAGCTCCGCCGCGAGGCTGCCATGTCATGAGCAAAGTAAAAAAAGAGGCATTATCCTCCCCTATGACTTAATTTGACAAAGTAATGTGACGATTATAAATATCATGGTTTCATACTACTAATGTTTGGATGTAAGACATGGATAGTAGCAGGGGTTATCATCACGCGTCAGGGTATGTATTAGTCTGCCTACTTCTTCTGTGACCCGCTGTGTCAGGGGAGTTCTAATAGGCAGTGCTGGGGTTCTTACATGCTGATCCACCTCTGCAGGTCATGTTCTCGTCGCTGAAGTCTCCGCAGTCGTTGTCCCCATCACAGGCCCAGTGGTCCGGGATGCACCGCCCACTGCTGCACTGGAACTGGGAGTTGGAGCAAGAGTGGACGCAGCCCACCTCATCACTGCCATCTCCGCAGTCGTCATCTGCACACGTACACAAAAATATATGTTTTGGCTGTTTGACTGTAAATGTTAGACAGACAACTTGTGTTACAAAGTGAGCCGGAAGTTTTGTTTTGATCCGTTACCCGAATCGCAATGCCAGTTCTCACTGATACATCGTCCGTTGGAGCAGCTGAACTGGGTCAGGGCCTCGCAGGTGGGGAAATCTGACGAGGTTGAAAACACATACTGTAAATAATGAGCGCAAGAGCAGTGTAAAACCTAAAGAAACGTTCACACGGCATTTCCTGGACTTACATGTGTTGTTTTGCGTGAATAATTAGAGAAAATTAGGGTCTGGCAAAAGTTCACGTACCAAAGCGCTATGCTCATAGGAATAATTTTTCATTATGATGTGAGTTAGTTTAATACTGAGGATGAAAATAAAATCTAGACATTTGACTAGTTTTACTCAGACTGTCATGGAATGCAGAAATCTGTGGTTAATACTGAAGCAGGCGACCATGCTACACAACTTATTAGAGTGTGTTTGTACAGTGTGTGTAATATTTTGTGCTATACACTGTTTACAAAGCGGATTACTACATCTGTCGCCAGCCATCTGATCTAACATCTGTCACAGCAGTCAGGGAGACTTCATGACCTGAACTGGTCAATGGAACAGCATCAATATTCTTTGCCAGTGTCGCAGTACATATTGGATGACGGATTGTCTGGACTTTTGTGAACTGATGATCAACATTCGTGTCCTATCAGATATCCGTCTTGCTTCCGATTTGGAGATACTGTATATACAGTGCTTTTCACGCTATCTTCATTGGACCCCTGAAGCTTTATTGACTGTTGTATGAAACGCAAGTCGACTTTCCGATTGATTTGTCGGCATCTGCCTGGAATACCATCGTCTCTGTCAACGAGACACAGCGTCTTTATCAGACGAGCGTCTTCTACGTTTCCCTCAAATTCCTAAGGTCTTACTGACAGAGCGTGGGCCGGTTGGAATTTAACATTCATTAAAAATGAAGCATGAGCGATCCATAAATAATGACGGGTTTCGAGTAAACAGTGAGGTCCGCTAAAAATGTACCACGGGCACTCATAAATAATGACTGCTTCACGAGGACAGGGAGCCCACTATGTGACAGCTACTAAACTACTGACAAACAAAATCCAAATTAGCATCAATCTCTGAGGAGCCACCACTGAGCTTCAGGTGTTCAAAACCCACAGTGGCGCCACTGAAGCTAAGTGAGCTGCCAGAGCTGCACAGTGGACGGCCTATGGAGCGGCGATGCCTGAGGAGGTGCAGACAGCAGTATGGGAGAGGATATGTTCTGCTGCACAGCGTGATTATGACGGAATGAAGCTGAGCATGAACTTTAATTACTGCTTCCACCCTGAAAGCTTGTGACTGTGTACTGATGCAGCTTAGGACGCACAAAAGGAGGCCGAGGTGATGGAGCACAGTGCAGCGCCTGGCAAACATCACTCACAATAAAAAGCTGATTTAGTACAAACGGCGATTAAACGAGAAAATCTTTAATACTTTCACTCTCATCTTTTAAAATCGACACCGCTTATTCAGCCGCTTCAACTTTCCCGTTCTCGGAACGCGTTTAACAGCCTCTGAAGTGCTTTTTTTTTTTCTTTCTGCAAAGAAAAGGTTTAATTCGACGTGAAAGCGCTCCTCACAGCTCAGGCCATCACGGTGTGCATGATGTATTTATCTCATTCATGTTCCCCAAGATTAAGCCGAGACGCAGACTGCAACTTCCACTAAAGCTGGCAGCTTGTAATACACCACTGAGACATGACTTAAGAGCAGTGAGCTATACGGCACAGAAAAGCTTGCACTTTGTTCCGTACCACTCGTCGACGCTGATGCCATCAGTGAGGGCACGTCTAGTCCTTCATCCAGAGAACACGACATCAATAATTCAGCTCCTTCAACTCTCGCAGCTCAGTGAAGCAGCGGTGTTATGTCCCAGAAACGAACATTTTTGGAAAGCGATGGACCAACAACTAACTTTTTTCCTTTCTCTCACGTTGCCTTAACATAGTCACACAAATTAACAAAAAAATAATAAATTGGACAACTTTCTGGCATACTTGACTACAGACATTGTCGCATGCTCACTGCACCTTTAAATCTTATCTCCTTATTACAAATACCATTATCGGCTCTGATAGGTATCGTGATAGTGACTGCCCTTAATGCCCTTACTGCTATTTGACTCATTCACCAGGCCGTCCCGTTTTACATTTTATCCAAAAAGAGCAACCCAATTAGCGACACATGACACTTGTGACACCGCGGGTAAACGGGCACGTGTGACTCACTGCACGATATCTCATCAGACATGTCGCCGCAGTCATCCTCGCGGTCGCAGCTCCAAGCTCGAGGTATACATCGCCTGTTGTGGCAGGAGAACTGGTCGGTCTGACAGGGCTGGGCTGAGGAAGAAAAGAGGCCACTTAATTCAATCACATGAGCATAAGTCAATGCGGGGTGTGCCCAACAACCGTAACGATCGCCCCAACACCAGCAATGTCAGTGTTCGCCCCGTGCAAACTCTTTATCACTCAATCACACAGTGGAGCACGAAAGGTCCAAAGGCCACTGAAAATGTGTTGTTGTTTGATGAGCTGTCAGTTGCGTGCTGCTTGGCTACAGACAGCACACAAGTGATGTCTTGCTGATGTGGGATATGCATGTCAATCTGCCAGGAAAAGCACATTCATCACGCTCTGGCTAATGTTCACTGATTGATCCTTTAAGGATAAAAAGCTCCTGAGAGGTGCTGATGAGGACACAGGAAGCAGCGTGATATACTGTTTAAGTGTGGCTGACATACACTTGGCCTTCGTATGTCCTAAAGCACTTTGATGGTGGAGAACGTGCTCACATAATAAGACTGAGTGCAGTCTACTGTAGCTGCTCACGAGACAGATCATAACGAGAACAGCAGCATCGACATCATAAAAAACCTCTGTTCAAGAATCTGATAAACAAAGTGCCATCTAATTTAGAAAAAATATAGAAATCTCACTAAAAATGGAACAGAAAAAAAATGTTGTAGGGTATAATGAAAAACATTTAAATTGTCGTCCTATAAAATTATGGTTTTTTTTTATTTTTTACTGTGTAGATAACATTGATGAAAATCAATTACACCAGCGTACTGAGCAAGCATTTTGCATTTTGTTGTCACTGATGCCTCGTTGTAGAAAATGTATGAGATTTTAGTGTAAGCAAATTAACAATCAGTGTAACAGCATTCAACAAATAAACAGATTCAGCTAAATAAACAAATATAATCTTATATATCTTATAAGAAATGTCATTAGAAAAATATCAAAAAGCATCCAAAGCAGCACAGATATGATAAATAACGGTACAGCACATACCTGTACAGGTAGTGTTGGACTCATCCTCGTTGTTACCACAGTCGTTAGTTCCGTCACACAGCCATTTTTTGGGAATGCAGCGATTGTTACTGCATTTGAACTGATCAACAGGGCAGCTGTGATTGTCTGTCGAGTCCAAACACACAACCACAAAAAACCAAAACAAACACAGCAAATCATTCATTGATTTTGCAGCTCTTGTGTCGAATTAACAAAAACTCATTCAAAACAACATGCAGTCAGCTGTAACCATTTCCAAAGCATTTAAGCTCAACTAACCTCACACTGACACAACAGCAAGCCAGCAAATAAGAAGATAAGAGAACATAAAGGCATATGCTAAACAGCCTCGCTCATGTGTCTCCATGGTGGTGTTTCTCCTATCAGTAAACACTAGACTCCATAACACTTCAATGACAGTTCTGTTAAATATTTTTTAATGTGGCTGCAGTGGCTGGTGTTTTGTTGAATGTAATTTGAACGAGGTATTTGCCATTGAAACGGGCAGCCCGGCTACTTATTTTCCTTTTAATCACGTCATTTAACTTTAATTGCACACTGACCATTCATATTCATTAGGCCTCACCCCTCATAAATCATACGAAATTATTGTAAGCAAATTTCACTGAGGGATATTGCAACACAGCTGTGTGTGAATGATGAATTGCTTTTCATCTAGAATGGACTTAATTCCTAATACTTAAGACGTGGTGGTGTTCCTGTTCAGAAACGCCCCAGTGCCAGCTGCTGTGAGCCTGTGCTACACCGGGCCCAGTGCTTTGTTCAGATAAACTCTATTTTGCTTCAATCATTGGAGTTGGATGCCAAATTAATAACAGGTTATGAGCATGGAAACTCCAGACAATGAAAGTATGACCAAATCACCATGAAGAATTAGCAAGTACCTATTAAAGCGATATAAAACGACCACTTTCCATCACAGAAGCAAGAGCTTGTGATTTTTGTTGCGTGATGAAAGGCTCTGCGTGTCAGTGTATGTGTCAGTGTATGTGTATGTGTATGTGTATGTGTATGTGTATGTGTATGTATGTCAGATTTATTTTAAGGTTCCTCACAGCAGCTGTGGGTCTCCTCATCGCTTCCATCCAGACAATCGTCGTCTCCGTCACACTTCCACACGGCCCGTATGCATCGGTGATTATGGCACTGGAACTCGTCGCTCCTGCATCTCTGCGGCTCTAAACCGCTGCTGGAGGCGTCTGAGGGGAAACAGTGCCGCGGCAAACTCAACGGGAGACTTCATGTGAAGTATGCGTTTGGGGGGAATTATTGGCAGAGCTATAATGGCACATAAAACGTGTTAATAATGCCTCGCGTCCCCGGGTGTGGCTTGTTAAACCACCGGGATTTCGTCCCACTTTCATTTACTTGTTTATTAGCAGATTTGCATGTGAATAAATAAGGTTATTGTTTGATCCCCGTCCCACAGGACGAGGGCAGCGTCACAGTGCACTGGGACAAGATAGGTTTAGGTCTTTCACTTTGTCTGATTCATTATCTCCTCCTACCTGTGCAGGTGACATTGTTCTTCTCCAGAACCTGGTTGTCAGCACAGGCACACACTCTGCCTCCTGGGATGGCGAGGCAGAGGGTACCGCAGCCCCCATAATTCACACTGCATGCATTGTCACCTGGTGAAAAAGATCCCAAATAAGGCATCGTGCACATTTAAAGCCACGTTTTCTAAAGCCCACCTCAGGTGGCTGGTGATCTCATTGTTGTTTTGGTCTAGTCTTCCTCTGTACATTGAGGATCAAAGCTTCCGGCGCGTCACTGTATTCCTTAAGTCGCTCCTAAATTAAAGAGTTAACTGGGAGCTGTGGTTAATATTTTATGACGTGACTCGTTGAATCATCCTAATGATACCAGATTAAATCCCTGTCTGAAAGAGACATGCCAGGTGCATGCCTCGTGATCGATAACTATATGTCTCGTGAATTATTCGAAACACCGTGGGCGAACACATTTGACATTTTTATCCTTCTCAGAGGAATAATTTGTCTTCCCGGACAAAGCTGACATTCTCCAAACGAAAAAAATACTGGCGTATATAAAGTTAAGGCATAAGACACCTTTGTCACTTTCATTTAACACAGAGCCCAAAGGCAGGGCCTGAGCCAATGAGATAAAGCTTGTGGTTTTGTGAGAGCCAATCAGTAATACTCAGAGGACTAGACAACCAATTAATCTATCCAGTGACATGAACAAAGGAGACATGTCCAGGAAAAATTCTCTGCCTGCTGAAAACTAGACTGGACATCAAATAGTCGACCATAAGTATCCGTTTCATGCACTCGGCATAGCACTTCTCTAATTAAAACCCACAGCTCGGAAGTTCTGTAAAATCACAGTCTAGAAAATGAACAAAAAAAAATGTCATTGATGTAAAGTTCATCACTGGATTATATACAATAATGTTTCTCTGTGATTATAGTTATAGCATCAACCTTCCCTTGATGTGGAGAGCCTGCCTGGACACTGTGTTTTTATGGGCCCATTCCACATGCCGTTCTCCACTTTCAGCCGGATCCATTGCTTCTGCACTAACAGCATGGATCCATCATCATTTGTTAAAGGAGTAAGCAAACCTCCATCTAAACCTTGGTCACCATATTTAACTTCACAGAGCGGAGGCCCGGGTGATTTCAAAGTCACTGTCAGCACCAATCAATGCATTACGTTTCAAACATGAAATCTGATACCAATTGGCATATATATGTATACTGTATATATATGTGTGTGTGTGTGTGTGTGTGTGTGTGTGTATACTTAAGTGCTTTCCATGAAAGAAGGATGTATAGGAGACACAAACATCTGAATTTAAAGCAGAGTGGTTCTATTTTCAATGCAGGAGAGGGAAGTCACGCTTCAGTGGCACTAAATGAAGAGACAGCAGCCAACCTTGCTGACTCTGTCCGTCGTAGACGCGCAGGCCAAAGAGCGGGGGTCTCTCACTCCGCAGCAGAGTGACATCGCTGGTGGACAGGTCCAGCTGGAAGACCGACGCGTTCATGTACTCCGTCCAAAAGATGAAATTCCGATAATGGGAGATTCCGAATGGATGGTTCAGCTCTTTTCCATTGTACACCACCTGCGGCAAACATGCAGTGCAATCAAAAGATTAGGGAGAGCTACAGATAAACACCAGCAGCAACACAAAAAAAATCAATCATCTCAAGCAGGGTTCGAGCTGTTTGAATATGAGCTTAGAAATTATTTGATCAAAGTATATGATGAATGTGATTCAATTTCTTTGGACAAATTTATTCACGCGGCGCTGTCTGCTTATAATAATGTTTGCTAGAATCTTGGCATTGATTAAATAGCTTTTGCAAATAATTCATTAGCTTAATATTCCCGTACAGCTACAGTTGGAGACGATGGGATGTTTTGTTGGCAGTTAATGTGGGAAGAGGAGCGGTTTTCAATCTTCTCACTACTTTGCAGATTAATATTGTGTCATTGTATAACTAAAAAAAACTAAAAAAAAGTTTGGTTCATTAAACTCAGGACCAACAACGATGAAAAATATTTGATAATTGCTTGCCATCTATTTAATAAAGTAACAATGCACCCGGGAACACTGTTGTAATTCCCCGCTTGACGCTGCATAAGAGACAAAATCCTAAAATCTTGATAATGTTATCATATCAGCTATAAATCTCCTATTGATATTTGCCTCCAAAACGACAGCTGTAAAATGTAGCCACTGCTCTCCATTAAAGCACTGAGGGGTTGGCTGGGAGAGCAAAAAGACTCATGAGCCACAAAAATCTATAGTTGTTTTGCATCTGTCCGCTCATCCATCAGCGATGTTTAGCAGATGAACAAGCTTACAGTGCTGCTGATTGTTAGGCATTTTCATATTGTTAATGATTGTCAGTCGCAAATCCTGCCCAGACCTCGCAGCAGGCCTGAAGCACACACTGAGAGATGTATTATTATGGTATAGAAAAATGAATTAAATGAGTTTTTCATTATAATACATAGTCAGATCAGCCATATGTCTCATACACGCCTCTCAAATTAGAACTATACACTGTAAAAATAGTGTAGTGGAATCATTGTATCATTGTAAATATACATATTCTACAAACAAAACCTTTAGACTTAAATTCAAGAATTTGAGGAAATCAAAATTTTGTTTTGTAAATATGACAATCAGCAATGTGTTTTTTTATGATACCTCACTAATATAGCTGCAGTATATGACAGCAAAAAACTAAAACAAAAACCATAACTCACCACTCTTCCAGTTCCGTTAAGGTAAATCTTCTCAATGTGATCATAGTAGGCGTCACACCAGTACATGGTGCTGGTGCCGTGGTCCAGAGTCAGACCATTGGGCCACAGCATGTTGGACGTGACAAAAATGCGGCGGTTGGATCCATCCATCCAGGCTTTCTCTATCCGCCCTATGCTGTCATTGACCTCATCCTCTTCCCAGTCTGTCCAGTACATCCAGCTGTCACACAGAAATACACACACACACACATAGTACAGGCAAATGAACACAGTAATTACTGCACCAGTAAACTAATATGGGTTATTGTCATCATCATCATATATATATTATATTCGCCAAATGAATGACAATTATATTCCATGTTTAAATTAGTGCAGTTGAAAGAAAAACAAACTGCTCTTCATTTATACCACATTTACTACTTGATACATTGATACGCTGGTTGTCCTTGTCCCCACCCCCACCCCCACCCCCAAGCCTCCTCCTGCTTTGAATTCTTATTAGTCAATAAACAATTTTCTGTTAGCATCTATTATAATGAGCCATACGTTATTACAGTCACCTGGGTCTGGTTTGTCCATGGAAAATTACACATGTGCCATTATCATGAATTGTTCCATTTCATACAGAGAACATGCTCGCGAGGACAACCTGCACTTCCAAGCATGCAGCAATTAATTATTATTCAACCTGTTACAATGCCACAGAAATTGATTCCTGACTTAAACGGAAATAAACTGGGATCCAGTTTTCCCACATGGAAAACAAATTAGCCAGACATCCCTGACTGTCCGAAAGGAGTCCATCATATTGTAAGAAATTATTCAAGCTTATCATGTCAAAGAGCAGCTTGACTGCACACTACAGCAAAGCTAAATGTGTGCTTTTTGGTAACAACAGACTGCATGTAAAGATGTCAACTTCCTTCTTCGGCTTCCTGTGTCATTTCAAGCTTTGTGATTTTACCGTCACAACCAAGACAGTTTTAATTTCACTATCTTGAAATGCAGTCATTTATATGCAATCCCATGACATCATGTTGTCTTGTATTCCCCATCAAATTTTTTTTCACCGTATCCCGTGTCGGCCAAGACTGCAACTCTCAGTGGGCCTGTGAACATGACTGGACCAAACGCTCGGATGTGATCTGTTCTCTGGTAACCATACCCAGGGGATATGCTCTCTTTGAGCGTTGCTGACTGAACCATGTGGCCTCCTGTCTCTCATCAATGATAGAGGGCTGGCTAAGGGAAAATACAACAGAATGGGATATGGAGGTGAATGAATCCTCCCTGTGTCTTGCACTCGTCTTTACGACCTCATGAAAGATTCAGTGGTCCTCCACCCTGAAATGCACACATACAAATGCCTGCATGCACAGACACATTCAGTCATATACCATATCAAAAGGGCTAATGGACACCATGCTGTTACATGACATGCTGTCATGGTAACAAAATTCCAATACTACTTTCCTCAAGCAAATGGACACTAAATAAAATATAATAATAAAAAATGTTCCATATGTTTATTTAGAGCTGCACTGTCAAAGAAACAACAACTAGTTGTTTTTTTCAGTAATTTTCAAGGAAACTGTAGTCTTAAATATGATTATGTAATGGTTTTGTTATACACAATAATCGATATTATGTATATATTGTGGCAAATGAGGGGAGACTCCGACACAAGGTGGGTTAACAGCAGCTTTACTCACACCGTAGAAAGGTCGTTACAACATGGCGGGAGACGCCAAAACACACTAATCAAAACCACGCCCCCTTACCCATAACCCTCCTGGGTGAGAGGTATAACCCCAAGTGTCCGCCACACAGCCCCCCCCCCGAACACCCAGAGGGAACTCCTGGCAAAAACTCAGTCCTTCGCAGGAGGCTTGATAAGCCTACCATAGCTGCTGCGCTGCCCTTTAACATCAAGCGCAGGTCGTGCTGGGCGTCCACGCCGGCGGTAAACCAAAGGAACACAGTCCGCCACCGATGTCAAACCGGAACCCCGAACCTGATGGGGAACAACCCTGGCCTTGGAAGGTGGACGACCCCGACGGGGAAACTGGGCCGGACAAAACATTTCGTTAGCCACCATATGTGCTGGCTTTAGCCTGTCCACAGTCACACCCTCTCTCTACGCCCACCCACATCCAGCACAAAACACTTAGAGCCGGCCTCCAGCACTCTAAATGGGCCATCGTAAGGAGGCTTGAGGGGTGACCGGTGTGCGTCATGACGCAGGAAAACGAACCGAGCAGTCGCGAGCTCCGTGGGCACGACCCCTGTACTTTGTTGTGCCCCCAGGAATCGCAGCTGCGTCTTCCTCCACACATATATTCCACCCGTCTCACTCTTACCTTTTCTGCTCGAGCGCCCCTGGCGGCCGTTAGAAAAAATGCATAAATTAGCCGCATCATTGCATACGCCGCAGGGTTGAAAGTGTGTGACAAAAGTCGCGGCTTGTAGTCCGGCAATTACGGTATATATAATATACTGTATATATATAATATATATAGATATATAATATCTTTGGGTTTGGTTGGTAAAAACAATACATTTCAAGGGTACTTGTAATGGCCATTATCTATTAAAAGGAAAATAAATAGTTAATAAAGATATAGAAGTATTTGTTAGTTGCAGCATTTTCTATCAGTGTTATGTTTTATTGTTCTTAACTTTCAACAAAGTTTAACAAACAATGTTGGAAAATGCACAAATTTTGCTCCAAAGCTGTATTTGCCAACACGTGAACAGAGTGATATGGACACACTTATTTTGGGTATCAATCATGTTAAATGTTATTTGTGTGAGGATTCTGGGTTGTTTTTGTTTTTTTGGTGAATACATATATGAGGCTTCTATTGCGGCAAAGATAAAGAGGGAGTTTACATTAGTAGTCCTTATCATGTCAACACAGACTGGAGGTGGCAAACAGAGCAGAAAATTAGGCCGCGAGAATACATTTATAAAATCCTTTGGAAGGATGCATCCATTTCACCTGAAGACGCCCTCCCTGTCGCTCAGATCAAAAGACCGAATGCCCCCCCCCCCAGAGGACCAAAAGCAGCTTACCTAATCATTTAATCTGTCAGATCGCAAACTGTACTGTGTGCGGAGGCCAGCACACCATTTCCTCATTAATCTCAAAAAGTAAGTCTGCAGCACTGTAACATATATATGACTTCACTGTGAATGAATGACTCAGTGGCATTATTCTCATAAAAAAATAAACACTATAACAATGAAAAACGGCAGCGATAATTGTCATTTAGAAGGTGAAGGTACTGACGAATGCTACCGTCTAGAGAAAAAAGTGACTGTTTGGTGTATGTGCTCACAGTATAGCAGTGAAACAGATGCGTATAGGAAAATGTTTGGACCCTTGACTCCCTTGAGGCTTGAAAACTAATCTCTGACTGCTGAGGATTTGGTGTGTGTTAATACTATTTAAGCCTTAAAATGTTAAGCCTTAAAGATCCTTAAGACACTCAATGAAATTTTCTTCTCTATATGTTAATCATCATCTCCGCTGGTTAGATCCATAAACATGTGCACAGGAACACTGAAGACCATCCTCATGTTAATACCTGTCTCTGTATCCTCTGCAACAGGATATTTGAAACGGTGTCTCTTTCATGAATGGTGTGTTTTTTTTTTCCTCTATCACTGACCTGTTAAGTGGGTCGACAACAATAGCCCGTGGGTGGGACATATTTCCTTCCAGCAGAGTCTTTCGTGTCTGTGACGCTCTCTCCAGCCTGGCAACGCTAATTGTCTTCCTGTAGCCATCGTTGGTCCAATACAGGTTATTCCCAATCCAGTCCACTGAGATTCCCTCAACGTTGTCGAGATCTACAACAGGATCATCAGCACATATTTCAACAAAGTCACCAAAATTTTTGGTTTCAAAACCTTTTTTTTTTGCTGTACCATAACATTGACCATATATTTTAATGTATTGAAAAGTATATTTTAATATATTGAAAACATAAAAAAAAATAGCATTCTAAATATTAAGTCAGGTTCCCAATGTGACCTATATGGTACATCTTGTATTTACACAGTACACGAACAACACGCTATTTGGTAAGAAATTATAAAAATGAGCCAGTGATCAAATTTATTTAACACTGAATGTAACACTGTATGGTGCTGGATCAATGGCAAAATAATGTTTGTATAATTATTACAGAAATAAAAGACATCACTCGAACTGTATGTTACCAGATCAGTAGAGCAAATAGTATTTACTATGACCCACCATCTTTGAGTATCGTCTCTCTGCTGCTTCCGTCTATTTTTTGCCGCCCAATAAGGAAACTGGTGGTGTCAGCAAAGTAGATGTGTCCCAATTCTGCGTGGTAGTCGATGGCTCGGGGGTTGACCAGGTCCTTGATTGGCTCCATGTGCTCATCGCTGGACTTGATGTTCATGTCCAGGCCTCGGATGACCCCGGGACGCCCCTTACCGTAGAACAGGAAGAGATCGCTTTTGGGCTCTGCAGGGCAGGAAAGGAACGGAGCCTTTTTACTGTTATTGTCAATTAATTGGCCTAATTCATCAGTGCTGATCCCAGCATTAAACCCTCTTACTGGCCACATTGTTCTCCTATGCGAGCCAGAGCCGGGGCTATCCATTCACCTTAATGGAGCCAGTAATCAGTGCCAATGACTATACTTCCCTCCCTCAATCACAGTCCTGCTACATAGCTGCCTTGACAATAAGAGAAGGAAAACGCTTGAGCAAACACACAATGGCAATACTTACCTTGGCTGGGACCACTGTCTCTGATCTAAAATAACATGGTGTCTGGGTAAAGGCAAACACAGAGGAGCAGAAAGCTGAGGCAGCTCCTCAGCGGCTCGCCAGCCGCTCAGGGGGCTGTATGTTCTCCAACCCACTGCGATCCTCTGGAGAGGCGAGAGCAGGAATGAAGGAGGGCTTCCAGCGAGAGGCGCAGACCTCTCCTCGCTCTCAGCCCCTACCCAGGAGACTGGGATGCTGGGGGTGAGGACCACACATGCCTCACTTCAATTTATCATTTTGTGAGGGAGGGACCAACGACCCAAGAGACAATTAAACATTGCGAGAGACCCAGATATCAAACTCCGCCGTGACTGCTGTAGGAAGAAACACTACCATTTAGCACTGAATCTCATTATGCTTAGGGAGAGGGAAGGGAAGAGAGAGAGAGAGATAGCTGGTGTCATCAGAACATCTCTGAGAGGGGGAATAAATCAAATCTGTCATGCCAAGCCTCCCAGTGCTTCGTTACCCCGATCGAAACATGGCGGGCCCACTGATTGTGTCATCAATTTGATCTTATGCTTTTATTGTCAACCGCACAATGTCCAGCAATTGATCAGAACAGACAACAAATGCAGACAAACTTAAAAGCTCATTATGACAATAATCAATCAGGATCGCGGCGGGTCGATAGCGGAATGTCCCTTTCAAATGGGACCATGTCCACCAGTGCTCTCCTTTATCACTGTCGCAGTGGAGCTGATGCATGTGTGGCACTTCCTCAGCTCTGCTGTGACACATGACCATTAGAGGCCCACGTCAATATCAAAAAAAAAAGCGGCGATGGATATTGTCCTGTTCAGCCATAAACCAGGAGTCTTATTCATGCGTTACAGGAGGCACTTGCAATGACAATGCTTCATACAGAAGAAACATGACTGATTTGAAGGATATGTGCATTTGTGTGAAATGATGTAGGCGATATATTTGTATTCAAAATATGCACTGACTTTTGCAGGACTGTCCATCAGAGCCCAGGCTGTAGCCAGTGCGACAGCGGCAGGATCTGGATTTGTAGCTGCCACTCAGGAGGCAGATATGCGTGCACCCCCCTGGCTTTCCATATGAATCCACTTCACAAGCATGACTCCTGACTGTGGACGAAACCAAAGCGGACAATGGAATCATCCCCTTTCTGTACTCAGACCGACCAGAGTAGGTTCTGAACACATACATACACATGTTAACCTATACAGGAAATAGTTTTTACCTTGTGGCTGGGTGAGTTTGTGGTAAACACGAAGTCCCTTTGTCTTGCCCAGGGTGACGAGTGTTGTGCTCTCTGCTGTGATGTTGAACCTGGGGATCTGCAGCAGCTCCACAGAGGAACGGCCTTTGGAGGGGTCAGAGTGGGTCGCATAGAGATAGCCCTCAAACACGGCTAGTGCATAGATGTACGACACCTGGGGAAAAAAAGGAATATGCATGGTACTTTTTTTGTTTTGTTTTGTTTTTGCGTCATCCCTGAAGCTGAAAATATATTAAACCACAAGGGGAATACAAGGGAAACAATAGCAAAAATAAATTAATGGGATGACTTTTATCTTTCACCATGCAGCAAGCGTGTGAGGGATGGGAGAGAGGTGGTGGGGCCGACTGTACATTTGGCTGCACACACAGGGTCAAAAGCTGGACTCCACTGGGAGGCCACTGGCCCTGACCACACCACCTCCATGCTACATTTAGCAGACTGACATCCACACACTAGGCGTCATGGCCGACCGAGCTGTATTCACGAGAAGTAAAGCCAAGCTCGCCGGGTGACACGTTCACATCAGGGGCATCAAAAACCAACGCGTCAGAATGCATATATACATAAAGCACTCAAGCATCGCTCTCTCAGGAATTTACCTCAGCACAAATAACACTTCAAAGCATGTGCACACTGTGGCACCGCTGTTACTGTCACCACGTGAAATGCAACTGCTGAACTGAATTAGATGACAAAATCATTAAGAGGACTCAGTAACAGCACTGTAGTAGTTATCAGATGAGACGTTAAATACAAGATTAAACCAAAAAAATCTTTGCTTTTTCAGAGAATTACAAAAGCAAAAGCTGAGATTTTGAAAATCATCTTAACATTTACAAGACATGGACATGTTAGGATCCTCGGACCCTTTCCATCAAAAAATGATCAGCTTTAAATAAAAAAAAGCCAGGTACACTCAAAAACTAACATATGGCAGGTAAAGGTCCCATTGTGTTAGATCCAATCATACTACAATAACCAAAGCAAACATCATGTTGTTTGCTCTATAGCAAGAAGACAGGACAATAATATCGGCTAATGAGGTGACGACTAGAATTAATGGAATTAATGACTAATAGAACTAATGGGAAAGTCAGCATTATGCAAGGACCACCTGTGTACACAATAAGGTGCTTGAGAAGCTGGAGGAGGAGGTTCCTCGTGCCTCATAACCAGTGAGTGTGTGGTTTGAGTTGTATAAAATGGTTATTAAATGAATAGTCATTTTCTGTGATGAAAGGCCTCAAAAGTGTACTACAGGAGAGAGTCCATTGATATGCTCATTAGAAGACAGCCTCGCATGTGCCTCGCTTCCTTCGCGTTAATAAACCAGCCGTCCTCTATTCAAAAGACCCTTTTCTGTGAAAACGAAGGCGGAATTACAACAGAAAATGAGCACAGAAACACCCTCTCACGCCGCAATCTCACAGGGGTCTGAAATCAAGAGGGTGGGGGAGTGGGGGGGTGGGGGCTGATAGAAGAAGCCAATTGTCTACATCTCATGATGTGGAGCTAATGGAAAACAAAAAGAGAGAGAGTGAAACCGTGAACGTGTGATACTCACTTGGCTCCCGTGGATAACGGTGTGTCTATTCCTGCCCTGATAATCCACCACATCGATGTAATCCAGGTAGGCGTCGGCCCAGTACACCAGCTTCTTCACCACGTCCAGTGCCACCGCAGTGGGCATCTCTATTTTGTAATCCACCAGACGGGTCCGATTGGTGCCGTCCATGTTGCAGCGCTCCAGCTTGGCCGCGGTCCCATAGTCGGTGAAGAAGAGCATTCTGCAGGGGACGTGGGTGGTTAAATGATGTCACACTACAGGATGCTGTTTACTCTGTCATTCCATTGCAGCAGATCTTGTAAGAATCATTTCATCAACAAATACAACTTTAATTAACAACAATATGGTTTTTGTTGACACTCAGTGACAGTGGCCCAGAATCTAATACTGTATGTCTGAGGCCAGGAGACATTGTTTACTGGCGACATTTTTTTGAGTTTAGACAATATATGCTGGATGGGATATTGTCTGGCATCTGGCTACCTGTGCCAGAAACATCACTAAGTTCACAAAGCCAGTTTATACTGACATCAGAAATCCAGAGCGGAGGATGAGCCTCGTCATTGGATTGTCAAGCTCTGAATATGATATGATGTTTTTTATTCGACTATGTCAGCTAAGCTGTATCGGCTGTCACTCCCCTGCATCTAGCCACTGCAGATTCAAACTTACATTTGTCTCTCTGGAAAAAAGAAGAAAAAAGAAAGAAGCTATAACACAGCTGCATTACATTCCTGTCTGCTCTCCACTGTAGCTATGCACCTGGCGCGGCGTGGGCCTACCACAGATTTGAAAGAGAATTGCTTCGCAGACGGCGCGCACCAGTTTTACTTACGCCTTAACCCTCGAGTGCAGAGCATTTATGTGATTCTTACAGCTTTCATCTGATTCTGATGACCACAGACTTTGTTTTGAAAAATGACCTCTTCTGTGATGTGTTTCACATATTGCCTTCAGCCCATTCAGTCATTCTCACTGCAAACCATTTGCCGCCTGCCCGGCAGGCACTGCCACACAACACAATTAAATACAAGGCAAAGGTGTGGGGGATGACACAAGATAAACATCTGACAATCTAAGAAGACATTTGATATATTTCTCATATTTTTTCCCTTCCTTGGTAATAATAAATATTAGTGTGCCACCTCTAGATGAAGCACAGAACCTGAGCTAATAAAAATTACTGTTCACCACGTTTTTTTAACACGTGAGAGGAAATGAAAAAAAGGCAGGCTATCTGCTCACGTCCTTTATCGGGTCTTGACCACTACTACTACACAAACTACTACTACATTGTCTTAAATCAAGTGTATGCGTTATATAGGAGCAGACATAAAGCCTGTCCAAATAGTTGAAGCCTGCATGGGCCAAAGCAGTGGTCTGACGAACCAAAATAACCGAATAACATTTCTCTCATCATGTGTTTGCTCTTGCAGATGAGTCATACCATTTCAAGGGCAGGCTGCATCTACACACTCAAAGCAATAGTTGAAAACTGGCTAGTGCTCCAATCCTGTAAATTACAGAGGGACTGGAAATGGCGAACGTTGAACTTCAGAGCCATTAGATTTAATGTAAGTTAAATTGCAATACATGAGAACTACAATTAGATTCTTTAAAGCCTCAAGCCACTTGCATTGTGCAAATAAGTGAAGGATTCAGATAAAGGATTTCTGTAGAGTTAAATTGGAATTACTTATCTAAAGCAAACAATTATCTTGGAGATATAATGGCTTATTAATACTAATAGATTCAGAGAAAAAAGAAATGTGAGAATACAATATAAATGTATGCACCTGTATCTGTGTTCAAGTTTTCATTTGCGATCCAATTTCCACATTTGTTTTCTTGTAAAGGGATAAATATGATACAGTTGTATACATCAGTTGTATGAAATGAGAAGAAATCGTATTCTTTGACAAAAATAGCTGAGGTAAATTGCTCTTATAAATCGCCGGCTGTCAGTGTCTGCGCTGCGAGACACACACCATCTCTTCTCTCTTTGGAGCCGTGCGGTCGTTTTATCAGGGCTGCTCATTTCCAACGCGAATCTTATTGTTGCTGCAGAATCTACAGGCACAGCATCAGCACCATCCTAATCCCAGAAATCTATCATTCGTATGCCACATGGAGGTGCACCTGTTTGGGGAGTTGGGGCTCCTTGCTGACGGCGACAGATTTTCAGCTCAGGCTGATCTGAGGTTCAAAGGGCAGCCCATCTCTCCCCTGACCTGACATGTGCAGATTATGTGGGCTTCCCACTGCTCTCTGACTCCAGCTCGTTATCACTGGAATCTGTCAGAGCCCTGTCCTTACAGTGCCATAGTGAGACAGCATGCCCCCCCCCCACCCACCCACCAATGATAATCCCCCTATATGCAGACCGAGCACTTTTAACTAATGTAACACATGAGATCTCTATGTGAGTTAAAGGCCGTCCGGTTATTGTCTGGTGTTGTGTAGGCGCTGTTGGAAGAAACAAATGGGACGACGTGCAACACCTGTTTTCCATGAGTTACTCTGGCTCCCGTGTCTTTCCAAATTGATTCTCGAGCCCTCCTTGTGGTTTCCGAGGTACTAAATGGTTTGGCTCCTCCGTACTCCACACATTGTCTATTTGTGTGTCTGCACACACCCTGAGTTCATCAGCAGTTTACAACTAAATGTCCCCGAAATTACCACAAACAAAACTACTTTTACTGCATCTGCCTCCCTGTTCTGGAAAGTCTGTATCTGAGACCAGTGTCACAGGGCATTTTAGAGGACATTAAAAAGAAAAAAGAATTCTGATACCATTTAAATCTTGATTCAATTTAACATTTTATGTAATTTTTAATTGTATTTGTATTTTCCATAACCTTCAATTCTTGTTTGATAGTTAGTATTTTTTTTCCGTTTCTTCACCCACGGGGGCAACAAACGATAGTTGCATCATTGCCTCTGATAATGATTCAGATTAGTGTCCTGGGAGCACCTCTCATTAGAACAGCATATTTGGGCAGTGCAGTAAAACTGGAAAGCTGCAATGTCACCGAATAAGTGACGGAATCCTTTTGTCCGATCTGCCTCCTGTTTTTAAAATGGAGTTCGGTGTGGTTGGAGTTCGAAAAGATGAGGATTATAGCTAATGGACTTCTTTATTGAGTGTTGTTAACTTCCCCACACGCTGACAGCTGCCTTAAAATGATCCCCTGATATAAAACCCAGTAGTGTAACATTATCTGCTGCAGGCTGTAATGCTCACTCGTTCAGCATCTCCGTGATATATCATCCCCCTTGACCGGCGCTTGTATTAGTCACGCTCTGCTTCACCCATTGCCGCTTTGTTGTTGTCACAGTACAGCGCCAACAACTCTGATGACACACCATTGACAGATTGTTAACAACTGTTCCTTTCTAATTGTTTCGGTCCCTCTAATAAGACTACACACAGAATTAGCTGATGTTTTCCTTTGCTGATTTGTGACAAGAGGACTTGATGCTCCACAGCGTGAAATGATTCCACTATTCCTCTATGGCATTTTCGTCACTTTCCCAACACTGTAAGAATGGACAAGTGATATTCACCATTCTGGAACGAGCACTAGGATAGGATGGTGCCGTTTATTATTTTGAGGTTTCAGTTTCAGTAAAATCTCTGGAGCACCATTAAAAAGTAACATTCTGGTACTGGTTAATACTAAGTGGTATGAAACTTTCAGGATGTGGAACACTGGGCTGACTTAGTGGTGCTTTGCCAATATCGAATACTAAATTGCGAAGTGAAGCATCCAAGCACAGGATGCATCATTTTAGCTTGACTAATTCTGCCAAACATAAAATGATTGAGCAGAGTGTATCCATGCTTGTTATGGTCATAAGCTGAAACAGGACTCACAGGAAGATTCACTTCTGTTGTGCATCTAAGAATAATGACTCATAAGAGATGAAAGGGTTGACCATCCAAAAGCGTTCCCATCGCAGAATTAAAAGCCTCACTCCCAAGTCAGAGACCACAGGAAGTCCAATAAAAAAAAGTATATTCTATAAACACCTCCGCGCGGCACTGCCTTTATAACACCGCAGTGATTTCTTTTGTTTTCACTCCGTTGCTTCAGGCTGACAGACCTTTCTCTCAGGCTCATTTTTACAGAAGCCGAAAACAGAAACAGAAGCAACCATGTCTCTCCAATTAGAGCCAGGAAGAGGCTTCGGAAAACACATATGTGTCTCATGCCGTCAATCTAGCCTGCAGCCTGTATGCCCAGCTCGGCTTTGGGTCAGCAGCTTACATCCATTATAACATTCCTATAATACAAACAAACAAAAAAAATGAATCAATTCACAGGGAGGTTGCTTAAGTAGGAACTCAAACATATAGCATATTTACCATTAGCCATATTGCTTTCCAATGACTGACCAGCATTTAATTAGACACAGAGATGATGCCAAGAAAATAAAAAAACTGTCCATGTCATTAAGAACCCGGGAGCCAATTATTTCATTAGACTCAGTGGCTTGTGACCAAAGTTGTCGAATGAAGTAGTTTATAAACTTGAAATCTAAAGAGGCCATGTTTTTCAGCTTCAGCCTTCAAATCCACATACACGCAGATGCTTGCTCGCTTTTCTCCTGCTCAGTTGGAAGAACAGACATAAAGAGAGCGACAGAGCTGCTGAAAACTGGCTCACACACACACACACACGCACACACACACACACACACACACACACACTCTGGTCCAGCTGGTGCATGCTGCCTGCCCTATCTGCTACATGATGTCACAGGATGACTCAGGAAACTGCTAAGAAAGAGACATAATCATTTCGATGACACCGTCAACGTCCATATGACTGTCGACTACATGCCGTAAATCAAAAGTCTCTATTTTTAAAAACGGAAACGGAACGGGATTTTTTTTTTTTTTTTTTTCACATCACAGCTGCTAAGATTTTGGTGTTATCTCTGCAGAGACAAAAATCCTGTTACGGAAAGTCCTGCAGGGGAATTTTCAACTGAGGGATGTGGGGTGAAATCAGTGAATACAAATGAATGTCTAGACAGCAGAGGCTGTCAACAGGCATCCGCCAAATTACACGGCACAAAGAGAAAAGGGCTGAGTGGAAGGACGGGGAATCATTTAAATCCCTTCATTGTAACTCACTCATATTCTTCCAGACAAGTCAATTGTTATGCATAGTGAGATTTTTTTTTTTCATCCTCTCCTTCCGGGATTTTTTCCCCCTTAACAAAAGATGCATAATGATAAATGAGCCTTTCAGAATCTTCAGAGATGGTGTATTATACAGGCTGCAGAATACTCACCCCATCAGAGGATCCAGAGCAATTCCTTTAGGATTGAGTAGGTCCAGTTGTACAATAGTAACACATGTGGCACCACCTTGGTCACAGACAAATATTTTATCGCTGACCCGGTCAACAAAATAGAAATTTCCTGTCAACCAGTCAATGGCCATCTGCTCCACATCTGCGAATGGACAGATCCCAGTTAATGCCTTGCATATTACAATAATTAAATACTACACTATATGACATAGCACATATTTTTTTGATATCAACGATAACTAATTAGACATATTAAAAGATATGTATGAAAATCATCTCTCTCAACGCTGATGACCCAATCACTTTCCAAGACTTCATCCCTATGCGTTCTATATTTACAACTTTATAGCTTCTCTTAACAAACTCTGGGGAACCAATTTGCAAAGCAGAGTTTCCATTTAGAATATTTTTTCTTTTTATGTCAAAACAACAATAACCCCATGACATCGCCATGGATATTTTGAAACAAATAAGAGACGCCCATGAGAGACACACAAGGCGATAAAATAAGCTTTTAAAGTTGAATTATTACAGGCCATAATGAGTAAATTCATCATGATGAGTGAAATCGGAGCAGTGGAACTTTATTATATAATTATTGCATCAACACTTTGGATCCTGATTAATTGGCAAGTTTTTAGCTTGCTTTTTTTTTTCTTTTCAAGGACAGGTACCTATCTGACCCCTTGATGCAAGTATAGCACTCATACAACACTCACAACATGTACGTTGTCAAGTGTGTTTAACATTGGATGTACAGGGAAAAAAGAGCGCAGCCTGATTGACAGCAGAGGGAGAAACGTATGCGGCCAAAACCACTGAGTCTAACCTGCGTTCGACTGTTAAGATAATGATGACAGAGAGAGAGAGAGGTAGAGTGAGAAACAAAAAGAAAGAGCGTGTGAGAGAAGGGAGAGTCTGTGTGTGAGGAAATGTGGGGTGTTGTGTATCTCAGCCGAAAAAAATGCATTGCTGACTTTTATTCATATGTGAAGGTGTTAATGTGAGCTCAGGTAATTATTCAAAGCGGAAGGGAAAGAAGAGCAGGTAAAGAGAAGCAGCTGAAGCCGTACGCTGTAGAGATAGTTGCGTTCTTATTTCCTGTTCCCGTGTGAATCCGCGCATATTCCTTATTTCAGCACAACGCAGTTGCCCCGAGGTGTCTGAAGACAGGACCCAGCATACGGCTTCCTGCTTTGACTGGAAATCCAGTGCCAGAGATCCATTTACACCCAAAGACCTCAGGGGTTTGAGGCCCGTTCCATTTAGATGGGTGATGGCAATACGCTCGGAGCCTCCAATCAGAAGCACTGGATGGCTGTCACCAGGATCTGAAGTGGAAGATAGAGAGTATTATTTAGCTTTAACTGCCGAAGCATCAAGAGACAAAGAGATGTCACAGAGTGGAGGGGAGATTGTCTCGATGTGGGCTTGAATAACAGCCAAAACATTTTAGAGGAGAGCACAAACAAGAAAGGAGAAGAAAGAAAAAGGGCAGGTAAAGAATAATTAAAGAATGCTTCGCTGCCAGAGCTGGAAAAGAAGAATCAAACACACTCACAGCGGGAAAGAAAGGGTATAATTTTACTAACACTGGGGTGAATCAGCCCCAAAGCAATTAAGCTAAAATGTTTTCCAAACTATTTGAGTTGAATTGGCATAAACGAGGAACATAAATGAAAAACTCAAGGAGAAGACGTGACTTTTACTGGCTTTTTACACGTCCCTCTGCTCGGAGACAGTGGCAGGGCTGTCATTGGTGATAAAACCTGGGATAAGCTGCTTTATAAGCTTAATTGACCGTGGACTATCTCCGACATCAAGTCCACCCCTAAAAGATGACATTTAATCTTCCATCCAAGTTCATGTCAAGGGCTAACTTCAGAAATCAGACCTCAATACACCCCTGGTTTGGACTAGTAGTGATACATTTTTCTCACAGACACACACAAGACTCTTTAACACCAGTTTGTTTTGGCTGACAATCTCAAACAATGACCTTCAGAAATCACCTTTTAAAAATTGCAATCTTTAATTTGGAGTTGAAATATACAGGCCTGTCGTGTGTTTTCAGTAGGTGAGAGTTTACAATTTTCATGGTGACAAATATCCCATGAAAAAAAAAACACAGAGCCAATAAAGAATGGTCCTACCAAGATGCATTATCTGAGGAGCCAGACCTGATGTAGCTTGTTGCTCTGTGCCATAGAATATTGTTGTCCAAAAGCAAATATTAGCAAGAAATATATAAATATATACAGTATTAAATGGGTTTTATATAGGTACTATCGCTAAAACTATACTACAAGTGCTTCTGACAGAAATATGAAGTACTAACATATGCGTATTAATTTGTTGCCAAAAATGCACTATTTCTTTTTTGTCATGTCATGTTTACAATAAAATTAGACAGAACAAGCCTGATCTCTGATGTTGGGGAGGGTCTATTATGTAGACTGTATATTTAGCAATAGTCAGAAGTCTCTATGTGCAAAATTCAATTATCTATATTCTCTATCTGTCACTGGTACATGTGTCAGTAAAGTATGTAATCAGTGTCGGTCAAGAACAAATAAACCATACAAACAAACAATACCTTTCGCCTGAGTCTGGCAACCGAGATATGGTTACATCCAGACTAACCCCCCCCCCCCCCCCCCCCCCCCCAAAAAAAAAAAAAAGTGGTGCAATGTTTTTGCTTCAGTCTTCCACTCAGCACATTAATATGTTTTTCATACCCTGCTGCTCCTCATCTTCTGGCCTCAGAGAGCTCTATCTGAAATTTATATTCATAAGCTTTTACAACTAATGGTAACCCCATAGTTATCCCCGCACCACTATCGCTCTCTGCTAAATTAATATTAATGCATGTGAGCATTGGGTTCAGTTAAGTTTATGGGTAATCATATTCAGTTTATTCCTGGTAGGACACCAGTCACGTTGATTAAAAGCTGCAACAGTGGCGTTCTCCCCAGCTAGGTGTTTTGGGCCTCCAGCTACAGTATCAGCCCATACTGTTGTGCTATATGCCTTGTTGACAACACCCTGTAAAAAAATCTGTTTCACTTCATGGATCAATGCATAACACAAACATATACCACACAAGGTTAAGCTTGTACTTGTGGATGGTGGACCACCTAAAACAATACCTCTTTCGGTTGTTTTATTTCTAAGTGGGCTCTTTTACTCATCGGGACAGATTTGTTACCGGCATCAGGCATTAACATAAATCAGGGTGACGCTGGGCATTGTCTCTGCACAAAATACTCCAGACTGCTCCCACTTAAAGTCTCATGCTCATTAATTTTATCATTATCCGGGCCTGACCATGTCTACGCGTTCCCATGTGGGTGATAGATGTGGTCACTGCTAAACCACATTAATCTTGCCCAATCCAACAGTGGCGAGCGCCATAGTGATGAAAACGCTAAAAAATCCACTCCGGTCGGACAAAACCGCTCTGTTTATTATTAGCAATGAAAAATACATGCCATGCAGATGAAGTTGTTTCCCGATGCAAGTGTGCCGCTCACCTTGTTTGGCTTTGCAAGATATCCTGTCAGGCTGGAGGATGTATCCTTCGGAGCAGCTGCATCTGTATGACCCGTAGGTGTTTGTGCAGGTTTGGCTGCATGTGCCATATATGGCACATTCATCATGATCTTATGGAAAAAGGAAGGGAGTCATTTGTAACAAATTAGGTCTGCTCAAACATGACCCAAATACATAAAGTATACTTAATGTGGCCTCACTCTGGAACCTCCGGCATAATTACTTTTATAACCAATGAGCCTTTTTTGGAGCCGCCGCACCGTATGTAAACGACGGCATCGGTACTTTGTGAAATCCTTCATATGATTTTATGCCACGTCATTGATACAAGGTATGTACAGAGTCCAAGTAAGGCGCTACAACTCTAGATGCATGGTTGACAGCAGAATATTGTCATCCTCGTGGGCTGACAGAAATAAGGCCTGTGACACATGAAGGAAGCATAAATACGGAGAGAAAGAGACACAGGGAAACGGTATACTCTGTATGCAATATGTGTGTGTGTTCTGGGTGTAATGCATTGTACATAAGGCCCTGACTGCAGACAGATGGTTCTCACATACTCAGCAACTGCCGCTTATTAATCTGAAGGCAGTCTGGCGATTGGGAGGGAAAACGGAGCAGGTTACATGGCAGGAGGCCCCCGCCGGCACCGCAGAAGCCTACCTCTGCAGCTCGTCCCGTCCTCGCCGACCTCGAAGCCATCAGCGCAGAAACAGAAGGTGCCGTTTCTCGTCATGACGCAGCCGTAGCGGCACCTGAGCTCGTGGCAAGCTGACAGGAGCTCTGCAGGGGGAGAGAGGCAAAGTCAAGATTGGTGGAAAAGGGTACGAAAGGGTAAGTGGAACCAGAAATGACTTTTTGGATTGTTCCCTTTTCTTTGCTCTTTCGGCCGCAACTGCCGCCCCCCCAAATTTTTTATGCGTGAAGAAAATTGTTTTTATTCTTGAATGTCACTTTTTTTTTACTGCAAAGTGCAAAACTAAGTGTCATAGTTCCGTATGAACTGAAACCCAGTCATCTAAGATATCAGATAAGAAGGATTAAAACTTATTACCAGCCTCGTCTTGTCATAATCTGACACATTGATTGACTGTTCAGCAACTCTGTGGAAATGCCAGCTTTTTCATTTCCATGTATTTTCTGAATGTTGTGACAAATCTTTAAAACAGCTAATTATGGCATGATGAATGTTCAATATAAATGACGCACATGAAAAGCCTCGAAAACAAAGATTGAACAATGCAAAGATTGATATACCACCACTGAGCATCAATTAACGTCAACCTACATCCCCGGAGATAAAGACGTGCGTTGGTTGCCATTGGTAACCAGTTCAAGACGTTAAGAAATGGTAGTGCAGCAGTCAAAATCAGTTCCTGACAGGGTATATTTAAATTGTGCGTCACAGTGGGATCTGAGTGACAACCAGATCCTTAGTCATCACCATGTTTTGAATGAAAACTCCATCTTGGGCTTTGATTCCCTCGAGTTGGAATTACATGATGTGGGTGGATCAGACACTTTTTAAACACCGAGTTATCAGAAGTCGGTTTTTCATTACAGTATCTAAACTTCTCGCGAGCTCGCAGACACATGAAGATGGATGATGCAGAGGGATTGTTTGGAGAGCAATATATGCTGTAAATCTCATAGTGAATGCTTCTTGTAGAGCAATATGTCAACTGATAATCATAAAATCGGTTTAATAGTGAAGCGAAACAGGAATGGAGCAGAGATATATGGCCGCGACTAACAAACTGGAGCCAGGCAGTAAACATACATAACCACCACTAAGGTTCTTCATTGTTGTTTATGTGGATTAGGAGATGGAAGTGCTTTAAATAATTTCACAATAAAACAATAGTCTTTAAATTCCCACTTTTAAGACTAGGATCCACTTAAGTGTCCACAAATATTGCCCTTTATTTAAGGATGTATAGATGCACACTATGTAAAATAATACCTAAGTCAATATGCTTCAGATTCATATTTGGGGGACATTTCCTGCAGTTTTTGTGCTAATAGACAACAAGCAAATACACATATATTAAAATGGTGGAAGCCCAATAACCTCTGGACCTCAAAGAGCAGAAGCCCTGTTTAGATATTTATTAATACTCATCACTGGCTCAGAGGGGAACAATTATTCTGCGGTAGCTAAGAGCTCAATAAGATAAACTTAAACTTCAGCTCAATAAATAATTCTTTAGTTATTTCAAATTTAATTGCTCGAAAAGATTGCAACTATCAAGGAGACGTTGTGCTGGACTATAAATACAGACGAGACAAGAGCCTGCGTTAGACTGGGCATAGCACGAAATCCTGTTGCCAAGAAAGAGTCATAAGAATGTTATTTTCACAATACTAACACAGAAAAAACAAAACACATCCATGTGTAAACTAAGTATATTACAGAGAAATGGAACACACCCCTTTCTCATATACACACACATACACATCTTTTCAATAAAATATAATCCTATTCTCATATTCAGTTCACATAAAAAATTATATTAGCATTTAGTCACCAAGTTATTTCATTTTTACTTTAGGTACTACTTGAAGACAAGGTACTTCACTTGACAGACCGTTCTCAAACTACCAAACGAGTCAGAAAGGTTAGCAAGGTGCAACGAATTCAAAATGATAATGTCAAATCCTGCAGGAGAGTCACCTCCTCATGTTTAAGTTGGAAAGGTCCAGATCCTGCTGGGGACCTTATTGACCTTCTCTAACCCCTGGAGATGTTACCAACTTACATTTACTATACGTGGAAAGGGGTGGGGTCTCATATCACCTCATACTGAGTGAAATGCTACAGATGTGCTAGGCATGCAAAAATAAATAAATAAATAAATAAATAAACAAACACATACGATTGTCCCTTTCTGGCTCTGCTCATAATTTTAAAAGGAATTTTCAGCTCAATTGAACAAGACACCATTAAGGTTTTAGCCTCTGAGAAAGTAACAGTCTGCTGGCTCGCATTTTTAATGCACTGACACAATGCAGTGGTGATAATGACAAAACAAAAACAACTGCATCAATCTTCCATTGTTCAGCACTGAATTACTCATGTTTAACTAGTAATTACCTCTCAGGCCAAAATTAGAAACAAGCAGTAGATTTTTTTTCCTGATTAACTACAGATCAGAATGCGTAATGCCGTTTAACATTTTTCTATAGGACCAAAAAAGGTCATTATTACACAACTCTTAGCCATATTAACACATGTATGTATTCTGGATCAGCAGCTGACAGTGAGAGCTGCTCTCCAGTCAGGTTGTAAAGGTTAAGAGGAAACCTTTACATACATATATATATATATATATATATATATATATATATATATATATATATATATATATATAT
>JAFBJQ010000301.1:251281-283568 GCA_016785345.1 Trinectes maculatus
GTTAGGGATATTCGGCTTTCGGGTGAAATTTATGGAAAATGTAAAAAGTTCATGCTACAGTGATATTATATCATGAAATTAGGGGATTTTAGTACAAGCATGCAATGGTAATGTAATATCAAGCACTTTCTTGGAACAAAAGCTAAATAGAACAATCATTCTGAAATCCAAATATCCCTAACTTTTTGTGAGTAGTGTACAGTATATATATGTGTGTGTGTCTGTTTGTGTGTGTGTGTGTGTGTGTATATATATATATATATATCAATCACTCTCTTTAATGATTCCTTCAACGCTCATTTCCTGTTAATATGAGCGACAAGCTTGGAAAGTAAGCATACTAGTAAAAACACAAATTGAGAAGCGGAGGGTATGCATTGGTTATTTGAGGGTTGCATGGAGACAATTGGCGGACACATCGGGGTGCACTTCAGCACTCTAGGCTAATTGGAGTGATGCAAATCATGAGAGTAAAATGAAAGAAAAAACACAAATAATATTGACCGTAATATTATGTTGAAAAAAGACACAAAGTGAAAATAAGCACAATCGCTCATAGATACAAAGAACCACATGCGATACATATTAATAGTCTGCCATCATTAGCATTTGAATGGTTAACCCCCTCCCCAATCCCGACTGCCATACACTGACTACACTGTCACTCAAAATAAAAAAAGGCTTTATGATGCAGGCTCCGGATGATCCCGCTGCTACGGTGGTTCTGCAGTTGTATATAATAGACAGCTGTCTATTACAACATGACTCTGCTAACTCAAAATAAAACTATGGGTTAGTTGACTATGACAATAGTGTTGAATTTTAACACGGTGGCAGGACAGGAATTAATATTAATAGCAATGTTTAGTAATGCATATTGTTTCGTGCGTAGAGATAAATTTACATTAGCGTTTCCTCCGTTGCTGTTATTGTTTGGCTATGTGTTTGGATGGGAGTGGTAGGTGTAGGACCTTATGGATTGCGCTGCATTTAGATTCAAATAATGTATCTATTGCTGTATATGCATTTTTTTTCATGAACAATTCAACTATTGAAAAGATTACAGCAGTAAAAAGAAGTTTTAAGTTGGCTGTCAAAGTACGTACTTTTAAAAAACAAAACAAAAACCCCTCTCAGGTGGGTCAAAAACAGACGCTGATCCAGGCTTCCTTGTTTACTTTTTCTCAGGCTTAAGTATAGACCCCATGTGACCCGTGTATTATTATTCATCGCGTGGTACGGTAACTAGCTCTCTTCCCTGTTGGAAAGCAATGTGCAAAATGATTACACGCTGGGCTGCAGATATTCTAAACTAATCCTTATATCTGCTCAAAGACACCAGATGATCAGCCTTCCCTCTTGGCAAACACAGACTGCTGCAGGGATTGTATATCTGCCCAGAGCCGGCTTGATGCTTTCACATATCTACAGCTATGCAGTGCTACCTCTGAGAACATGAGTCAAAAAAAGAGGTGCATTTGGTAGCCTTGATACCACTGGCTGCAAATAGGCTATATAGTAGAGGTATGCTCTAGTTAGTTTAAAAAATATATATTTTTGGTCATCTATATTCTCTTTTCTATTAAACCCCAGTATTAATAAAATACACATTTTGTTTTGTGTCTGATAGATGAAAGACACTTACAAAGAAAGAATACGCTCGAATTATGAATTGTAACACAGCGCTGAGAAACAGCATATTCATTTCTTTTCGGTTATCTTCCTCTAAAAGAAGAATAACTGCACTATTAAAGACCGACTGCAGAAAATGAGAGCACACGCAGGCATATTCATGAGTTGCTGAATAAACAGATATACGACAGCGAACAAGCTGAGCCTTGTGATCCAATTCCCCGTCACAATGCCGGGAATTCAGATTTGTGAAATGTTTGAATTACTGAAATGTGTGGTCAAATGTTTCTCAGGCTGAGCCGCGGAGGCATACACATATTAACTAGAGAAAGCCCAGCGCTAATTTGTAGTCTACAGCTGTGTAATTTGCCATAATCAGATGTATCAACAGAATGATTCTTGCAATTGCACAAAATTAAGGCCATCTGTTTTCACATTATGCCTAGTTTTTAAAAAACGAATAGTTAACATGGTGCATGTGGAGCTCTGAGGAGGATCTGCTGCCTCGTGTGGGAGAGCTGAGAAAGTTATGATTCTCTCAGATTTTTAGCTGATAGTCTGATTATTATAGTCTGAAAATTGAAACGTCATATCACTATCATACAACCATGCCATTAAGACAAACCATGAGGGCAAGATTTCATATTAGAGAAGAAGAACAGCACAAATACTATACAAACACAGCGTGTAAAGATGGCACAGGAAGTACATTACTGTAAAGAATGACACAACAAACTCTTGCAGTGTTAATGCTGTGCGATAACAAAAGGCGTATATGAATGAACTGTCAAATGAACAGTTTTCTTCAGTGATACCACATATTATTTTTACTGTTCTGCAGTATATTAGGTTTGACCATAATTTCAAAAGTAACTCGGTATGTTGATACCAGGGAAGTATTGCAACATCCTGCCTTGAAAAGATGTACAATGCTCCATTTACTAGTATTGGCACTGGAGGAATAACAGTGTTTTGATAGCTGCCATATTTCTTCTGATTTGTGTCACTGTGTGACAGAGGGGCAGTGTGTGTGCGTGCGTGTGTGTGCGCGCGCAGCGATCTGCTTCCGCTGCATGCAGGGATAATGGCTGTGCCAAGGTTTTTCAGCTTTCATGGTGACAGCGGAGGGGCACGTCTGCTAATACGGCTGACCATCTACAGCTTGTCATCAAAGCAGACGCAGGGAGCAAAATGTGACATTATTTTCCTCAGAAAGCCGACAGTCAGTTCCAACCCTGTCAGTAAATGATCAGTGGAGGCCTGTGCTCTGCTGAACCGTTCTCTAATAGTTAAACATTTACAAAATCAGACTCTGGCACTCTGAACAGGGTCGCTCACTTCGAAGTTCTGTCATAACATCGCACACCCCCCCCAGATTTTTCTGTGGTATAGTTCCAGTTTCATTATCTGTGTAATGATTAAGTCTTGGGTCAATCAGGCATTTGATATAATAGATTTTGGTTTCTCTTCACTTAGAGATCATGCAGATTACATCACTACTCTGGTACATAGAGGGAGAAATGAACTCTCAGTTTAATGAAGGTATCTCACAGAGTAATATCAGGGTGGCCGTCCACCTGTTGAAGCTCAGTCTCATCTACAACCAAGAACATCTGCTTCCTGTTGTTGCCGGTCACAGATCCTAAACCAAAGGAGATGGATGGGATGAAATGAAGACAGTTCACAGGTCACATCTGAAGTAGTCCTGTAGCAGACCAGCCTTGCTACGGTTCATCATTCAGGTCCAATCCACAACTGGATTACTGCTGCCAGTGGAGATTATGAATAACGAGTATGAACTGAATCTGTGTTTTATGTTTCCATAGCAACCAGCATGTCACCAGTTTCTCCTGTCAATGCCATGTAATTGCAGCACTAAACAAAAAATAGCATCTTGCGTCCCATTAGGAAAATCCAAGGACTGCCTTTACAAATACAAGGATGTTGTTCCAGATGGGAAAACCAGCAGCAGCAGCTAGCTCTCTCAAAAACAGAGGGTAGTTGCAGCAGTAATTATCACTGGGATACAGATTTTTAAAAAATAATAATAAAACAAGTTTAGTCACTGACCAGTGCAGGTTATAAATATATTCCACATACATGTCATATTTCTATTTTTATAATTTATTAGAAATTAGATTTATTAGAAAATTAGAAAAATTGTATTTATTTTTTTTATTTAAAAAGATTAGCACCACAAAGTGCATATGAAAAGCGTTAATGCTATTGAAAAGAACAAGAATACTGAATTCCTGTGTATTGGTGACATCAAATTCCAACCACAGCATTAGGCGGACAGCAAGTCACACATGTAGCAGACCACTTGAGCAGAAGTTTCTCAGACCTCACACGTTCAGTCAAACAGATGGCAGGGTATGAATGGCGAGTGCGGCAGTCCGCCCTTGCCAGTACAAACAAGAAGCCTCATCATGAGCAAGAAGAAAGTAACCCGATGATGACGATCAGCTTGCCCCATCTGGCCTAATTATGGCTTTCTTTTAGGTATGGATCCAGCCTTTGCCCAAAACCTCTGCTAGCAGCCATAGCCTGTATTTAATGTGGGACCAAACCCAACACAGAAGGTAAACCCAAAGCTGGTAGATGGACCTTTGATGAATGGAAAATTCACCAATAAACTAGAAGCTAAACCCATTCTCCAAGTCCATGGTTGGTGTCCTCTGGGTGGCACAAAAGACAAGATTGATTCCACAGTGATGAAACTGGGTCATAAACTCTCTGGAGTTTAAACATTCAAGAAATGTGTGTGAAGGGAAATATTACTTCTCTAAGATGTGCTATGATTCCAGTGACACAATTTAAGCGTCTCAGATAAATATCTGAGAAGCTGAAGTATGTCAGCTTTGATGTGACACGGAGTGGTCCGGATGGTCTGGGAGGTATAATTTCCCAGAGAAATTGAGAGCTACATGTGCAAATGCATGTACTTTTCAAAAAATTGCAATCATGCAGTTCAGATAGAGCTCAAATGTGACAGTAAACGTTGTTAATCCCTCACAGTGCAATTCGCTAAGGGATTGGAGAACTGGTGCACTGCCAGGCTTCTGATGTGGTCTTAAATACTGGAGGAAACATCCTGGGTGTGGGTGTAGAAATCTCCCACCAAACAATGACATTTTAATTCTAACCACTCCTGAGGAGGAGAATCCTCTGTAATAGGATTTGATGACACCAGATTGTTTCCTCATATTAGAGACAGGAATGATACGAGTGACAATACATTTCCTGACTGTGGAACAACAAAGTAGGATGCATGAAATATTGATTGCCACTGTCTGTTGTTGTGTTATTTGCGTTTGTTTGCATCGGGGCCAGGCAGTCGACTGTAGCGAGAATTGCCGTGATAAAAAAACAAAAAAACACTAGGACCCTCAACTCGTCTTACAGCAAAAGTGACAATAAATAAATAAATAAATCAACAAATAAAAACTATGAACTGCGTGAAAAAAAAACAACCTTTTTCTGAAAGCGACTGTAATTTGGGTTAGCACAGTAAAAGCATGGTGCATTCTAGTAGCACTAGAGGGAGGACAGACACACATTGACGGCCTTCTGCAAAGGTTTCATCCATTAGAGGAGCAGAAATGCAATAAATATGTTAATATGTTACACTCTGTAACACTCTGTTTGGCAGCACATCTTTAACCCACGGAGAAACAATACAAACACAACTGCAGCGGTATTCTTGGCTAGTCATTCTGAGAGAAGAGCATCACTCATCACAGGCTTTTTACCCGCTGTTTGAGATGTCATCATGAAAAGTTAATTAAAGGGAGAGAACCTAGTCTTGTTCAGAAACAGAGGGTCGATGGAGGGCGTGTATTTGACAGCGTGCACTTTTTTCAGACTTTGTCATATGTAAGTAAACAAAAGCCCGTGCTGTTGTCTGTATAATTTTTAGCATCAGATGTCAAAGTTATAGACCATTAAAAAAAATACAATCATGGCTTGTGTAAGCCTGGAACCAAGATACAATAATACTGCACTTCCAAATCAGTCATGAGATTTTTTTTTCTCTCTATCCCTGCTTTTCAGACATTTCTCTCACAAGAGAACTATAATTTTAAACCTCACTGCATTTTTCTTTCTTTTTTTTTGCCAAGGGCAATTGCATTGCCTATAATAATAAAATAAGCTTTGCTATGACATGAAAATCGTTGATGTTTAAAAGTCCAGATAACAGTTACAGGGCAGAATCCATATATTTCAGGATCAAGTTCTTATTTACAAAATAAGACAGGCTTCCTGGTGTTATTTCATTTTGGGGGACAACTGTATTAATATAGAGGGATAGAAAATGACATGATACGTGACTCAGTGGCTTACAGATATTCTAAACACACTGAGTCGGTTTAAGCACTGGGCCACTTTACTGAAACGAAAGAAAACATTGCAACAAGCAACATCTTAAACAAGGAAGACAGGAAAGATGGAGTCTAAACATTAAACCAGGCACACCGATGAAAAGCACTTTTACCAGTGTAACAGTATAATTACAGCTCGATAACTCGCAGCTCAATCAGCACAAAACACATTGTGGTTGTATGGTGAAAGGGATCAGAGCGCTGCAAATGATAAAGAACAGAAGAAAGAAAATTCATGAAGTGAAGGTTGCACTCTTAAAAGGACTATTAAGCTTCGGGTGTATGGACCAGGTCCACTTGAGCAGCGACTGCAGTTAATGACTCAGCAGATGATTTGTTCAGAGAAACACTCCGGCCATCCTGCTTGGCGAGAACAAAGAAATCTCTTGACGTTGAGAGGCCCTGCATTGAAGCAATTAAGGAGACACAAGTGAATACTTCACTAATTTCCTTAGAGAAACCTTTGCATAATGGGGCCCGAAGATAACCATCAGTAGCGATTGTCGGGTCAAGCTGTCAGATGGTAACAAGATCATTAAGGTGCAGGCGTCTGAACCCTGGAAGCACTGACACCTTTTAAACAGGTGCTCTTCAAAAGCATCTGAATGATAACAGGATGTAGGCCGGTGCCTCGTGAAAACTAGAACTAGCAAGAGAAACCTGTTATCTACGCAGAATCTCTGAGCTGGAGGTGGCAAACCTAGGAGAAGATAACTGAGCCGCATTGCCAGCAACCTGCACCTCAAGATAAAACACCAGTTTCAAAGAAAAGATGTTGACATCACAAGGTCTTTAAGAAATTGCAATAGCTAGAAGAGGTTAAACTGAGCCACCTGAGGCCAATGTTGGAATTCTAATGGGGAGTAATGCGCCTTAAATAACAAAGCTGTGAAAGGTAATTAACAGTCACAAGGTGATAGAGAATATGTTGCTGAAATAAACCCATAACATGTGGTTAATAGGCTTCTTAATCACCAATGTTGTGCAGCAAAACGCATACAGATTCACATTGTGTGGAGGACAAGCAGCCGGTGCGCACAACAGCCAGACAGAGTGAGTGGTGAGCGAATATTACAGCTCAGATATTCACTGAAGCCAGACAGCGTCCGGCAACCAGCCACTGACAGAGCAGAGACGTCCTCAGTTACAATGAAAGCAACATTTCATCCGGATTTCATCGGCTATTTTTCGGAGAATCAAAAACAAGGACAAAGTGGAGGTGCTGACCACAGCAGGTGGAGGTGGAGCTGAAGATACGTGATGTAGCCACTGTTCTGCACAGTTAAACAACCTCCTGAACCATGAGCTGCTTCTGGGACAAAGCTAACTAACACTTTATTGGAAAAGCTTAACCCTTCCCACTGACACGATTAGGCTGTAACAGGCTAAACGAAAGCTTTTGTGTGGTCTTTTTTTGTGTGGTTAGAATGACATCCAGTATGAATGAATGACATTGCATTTATTTTGGGAATTGAGATTTGTCTGTTCTCGTCAAAGCTGAAGTATAAAACCAATTGACATTTGAACTTTCTTTTGTAGTTTTCCTGGCATTGCTACACTTGCTGCATTTGTATTTTGCAGTTCAGCCATAATAAGAGTAAAACCCACTATGGAAGTGATTTCTGTGTAAATTGATGGAATCAGACGGCAGAGTTTTGACTTGCTAAAGCTACATATGTGGCATCATTATTAAACTTTTTCTAAGGTTATTTCCCTGCAAAACGTCTTATTTATCCTTCCCGTCTTTTAAAAGCTGCACAGATGGTGGTTGTACGTCTGTTTCTGGGGTTGTTTTGCAGCACGTGCCATTATCAGCCTTACCGGAACACAATAAGCCAACGTGCCTTCGATCACACCATCTGTCAGAGTACGCTGATGTACCACATAGGACAGGTAGTGCAGAAAATGTGTGTCCTCGACATAATCACTGGTAGGAACTGGGCTAGAGTCCACACATCTTACAAGATGCTGATGCAATCGGACAACATTTCAATTAATTCCGAGGTAGCAAGCCACATGAAACAAATTTAGCCAAGAGTACAGATATTAGATAGTTCACACAGACGACTGCTCAATTTCTACCCGAGAGAGCGAACTTGAAAGCTGAACGCAGTGAGGGAGCGAGGCAGAGATCTGAGAGCAACAAACGGACCTACTGAGGATACAATTCAAAATCAGAGCATAGAGTGTGATGAAATGGAAAAGCTAGCAATAACTGTGGCAGCTGTTCATTGTGAGCAGTGAAGCAAGTCTCTCATTGACAATGAGAGAGCAAGCACATGTTTAACAGAACACCACTCTGTGTTAGAGTAGGTCTCTGTTTATGTGTTTACTTATGTGAGTGTATAGTGCGAAATTTGCAGTGACTCCAGCTGTCTATACTAGCATCAGGGACATCATGGTGTTAAGCCTGGAAGGGTTACAGAGCATGAATTAACTGCATTGTGTTTATACTGTGCTTGTATTTTTGTGTGTTTTTTTTCTGGCTGACACTTCATCATATGATCAACAAATGTTGGTTTTGCATTAAATGTTAAGCAGTAAGGAACTATTAGTATATGAGGTTATTACTAATAGCAATTATCAATATTTATTATGGGTCAAGTTTAGTCCAGGTTACTAATATCAGAGTATGTGTTGTCTAAATGTCAGCATAAATGAAATATTTTAAATGTGTGTCTGCACTTTTTGATGACCGGTGGTGTTTCACTGCTGTCCACGCACTCAGATCTACAGAAATAAACATAACCAGCATTTTTGTTCAATTAAAGAGAATATATGGGACAAGTCAGCATCATTATATTCAATTTGAAATCGGTAATTTAAAAAAAAAAAACAACTCTATGCTCGTTGCCATTTCTAGTGATTCTGCACAAGAGAAGTTCAACCATAAATACATTGGAGACACTGAAAGTCTGGACCTAGCTATGCACTTAAAACCTGTGGCTGTGGGACATAAGATAACACTCGGTATAAGGCGAAAGAACATGACAACAAAAAAAAGGTTGGCATTTGGGCCCACTTTAAATCTAATACTGCAGAGTGTGGAGCACTGATGGGAAAAAAAATCTCCCCAGCCACATAATCACTGGGAAGAAAACCACAAACAAGCGGAGACACCTTGAGGCACAGAAACAGAGGTAATTGAGCATTGAGATGTTGAATACTCTTTACAGTTAATACCAGACAATAAAATGCACAATAGAACAGGGCAAGAAACCTTTATTTCCAAACAAGGACCATCTCCATTATTAGAACATCCTGGTTTGGTTGTTTTTTTTTAGTTTTGCTTTTCTTAGTAACAAACTAAATTTGCCCTGTGAAGGACACAAACGTACCATATGACTGCGCACAACACTTCATTGTAAACAAGCTCATAACCTTACTGTCATAAAACCTGAACGCAGGCTATGATGTTTTATCACCTGTGTCGGAACTATAATTGGGTTCAATGTATTTACTCCTTGTGATGACACAGTTTGGACAGAAAAGTATCAGATATGATATAGTGACCGTAAACACACAAGTAATTAAAGCCAATATTCAGAATTAATGTGGAAATTATATTTATTTAGCATATCTGATATTATGCAGATATTGCATAATATTCATGATATTGATACTGCAGGACGCTCTATGATGGTTATCATCGAATACTACATCCATAAACCCGCTTTAAAACAACTAAATTAAAAAACAATACACAACAAAAAAAAAAACAAAGCAGCCAATATTTATTTTTATCTGATTGTTTTCCAATTGTTATACTGTGATATCTCCTCAATCTTAACCATTTTATTCATCTATTTGAAACCAAATTTGTTTGTGTGCACTTTCCGGGTGTGCCTTAAAGATAACATGTGAAGTCAAAAGCCAAATTGTGTTTATTTAATTCTGACATTTGCCTTATTCCATGTAAACAGTAGAGACCTCAGAGACCCCACAGCACAGCCATCAGCGTGTGATTAAGAATGAGCAACTCTCCTGAAGGTGAACGAAAAGAGTTTGGTGGTTTTCCATCAGGGCACCTTCGTTTCAAGTCCTCTCGGGGACTCGGGCATGTATATTCATAAGAGGTGGGCAGGAGAGGGAGGGGAGAAAAAGTTTTGCAAGACCCAGCTGGTCGTCGGAAACTTTTCTTTGGTGACCTCAATTTCTCCTGCTTCCCAGTGAGTTAAGTCAGCCCATGTGAGCCTGAGCATTAAGACCACAACGTGTATCAAATGAGCAGTTTTGCAATGCACCACCACACTGAGTTTCATTAACATGAGGAACAGAAATTATCTGGAAATTAATTAACCCTAACAAGATTTGTTTACTCATTTAAAAGAATGAATCTTTATGCTGCTTAAGTTGAGGACGTTTTCATATAGCAGTATTGGATTGTTGGCATTCCGATCACAGGCATATATATCGGACTGTGCCTGTAGAAGGCATCTGCAACACAGAGGTGTAATGTTACCCACTGACTGACAATGGATGTAAAATTAAATCAGAAAAAAACAATGTCTATTTATAAGGTTGAGACTGTTGCATCCAGAGCGGAGCCCACAGCAATAATGTCGGACAATGAAGAGAAGCCAACACAGACAAATTAGTGGCAAGAAAGCATCAGTGTCCCAGAGGAGTATTAAATACTCAATGGGAAGTGTATCACAAAACCAGCTGTGGCTATGTGATTCATGAATATTGAGAGCAATGATAAAAATTCAAAATAATACAAGCTGGTATGTGGAATTGTAATTTATAGTCTTAGGGGTTAGCCCTTTAACTCTGTACATGACTAATTATATTGCTAATACTGTAGATAGTTTTATTTATATTTATAAAAAAAAGGAAATTTCAGTTGAAGTCCCCTGGAGGCAATGATTTACAACATGCACCACTTTCAGGGGAAATTTCTATGTATTAAGTGGAAAATGAATGAGAGCGATAGAAAGATTACGTGCGGACGTATCCATATTAACAATGAAAACATTAATTCCTTAATTTACATTGGAAATGTGTACTGCACAGTGTTCAGTTCAATTTCTCTTGTGAATTGTAAATATTGAGTTGTAACAGTTTGTTGTGCACACTGTGAAAGAAGGCATGAAATATGCAGTCGATTTCTTATCGTGTAGCTTTAATGTACCTGACATTCTAACCCTGACACAAACATTTAAAATGCTAAGCAGTGCATCCAAATCAGACTTAATGAATAAATGAACATACTGCATGTGCCTCTCTGCACTTACTGACATTTCAAATGCAGATCTATTCTTCATTTAAGATTATGTTCAACGGAGGCGGGTCTGGAAACACTTTAAGATTCAGATTTACTCGATAAACAACAAGTATTATGTGAAAATTCACCACCAAAACTTAACACCATAACAGAAAAGCGCCTAACAACTTAACAAACAAATAACAAAACTCTGTGATACAGCAGGATAAGTCTCAATGCTATTATATTTTATTTATCGTGTGTCACCAGTAACTAATATGTTGCTATTTGAGGGATCTGTAACACAGAGGGTAATTAACAATTTGGAAGCAGGACTATTGTATTGTATACAAGTGTATAAAAGATATACACACACACACACACACACACACACGTACATATGCCGACCTGAGCAGTTCTCCCTGGTGGCATTGTGCATTTTCATTAAACCTAACATGAGGTGAGTGCCGTTTTTATTTGAACTCTGCTCTCAGTCCTATTATTCCGCTCTGCTGTTGAGTTGAATGCACATTCACATTGTTACGCATTAACCCAGAGGATCACCTTGAAGGTCCTCAGAAACACTTCAGCAGATCTGAGAACAGAACGTATGTAAAACCATTACAGTTTCTCAACAAGCTTCTCTGTGGCAGGTTATCCACACACTTTATCTGCTGTATGTCCATATCCATAAGACGGGATGTGTAGACTTGAGTGTAACAGCTGTACTGTACTGTACACCTTTACAATGCCTTCACACATCAGTCATTATTGATTGAATCCCATTCTCTCAACAGGCAGTCTGCAGGGTGTTTCCTCAGTGCAATCATTAGTATAGAAAGAGCAACACTGCAGAAAGTGTCCTGCTCTGTGCCAACAAATATTTCTTTGGACTCGCCACAACTTTGAATCAGAGAAAACCATTTCTCTGCACCTTGCACTCACACCAAGACAAATCTCTGCATGACTTCAACTTTCTTACAGGTCAAAAAAGGTCATGATTTCTGCTAGACAACAAGGGCCAGTGCTGTGTGAGGACTACAACAAGCTCACGGCGCACGCTGCCTTATCACAGAAACCAGGTGTGCGTAGCAGCTTGGTATGGTTGCGAAGAATGTGAGCAACAACAACAACCTGTGTAACAACACAGCACCCAGTGCTACAGTCCTACTGGTTCTGTTGCCTGCTCTAACAGTAAAGGCGATGGAAAGTCACCTTGACAACCAAAATAAAAATTTCAAAGCGCCATAGCATATCCATGTAAAATAAACTACTACTATGACAGAAAACCACACTGGAGCCGAAATGTTCTGAAGTTAGGAACATTTTATGCAAATCGCCTTAGCAGAAAATAAAAAGTTAAACATTTTCCACAGCTATATATTTTACAAATTTAATACAGCCTTAATGGGCAAAATAAATTATACAATCATAGTCAGAGGAAAGAAGAAGAACGATGAGCGTGATCTAATTAATCGCTATAACAGTGGGTCGGCTCATTCATTTATGTATTCTGAACCCAGGGCAAAAAGAATCAGGAACTGAAAAACATCATTAGCTCTTACCTCGACAGTGAACTCCTTCATCATAGCCATCGTCACAGTCTCGAGCCCCATTGCAGAGTTTATTGAAGTGAATACATTTTTTTGTCCCGATACACTGTATGTGATTGAGGGGACATCTGATCACCACTTCCTGTGCACCTGGAACAGAAAAACAAGTGTGTAAAAATCTATTCAGTGCACTGACTATCATTTACAGGGGACCAAAAGACTATATATATGTATATTTATATGTATATATATAAAATATACATGTAAATATACATATTTCAGTGTCCCTATCATTTGCATTTTTTGCAGGTAAACATTTTTCCTCCTATTTTCGGTGGCTTCTCAAAGTGCTGATAGTATATGTGACCTCTTTTACACGTGGCAGAGGAAACTATGCATATGCAAATGTATTTATCACAGCATTGTTCTTTACAGAAAACAGATGTTCACTACACTACTCTGCAGTGGCACTGGCAACAAAGTGGTCTCTGCACTCGGCACAGAGCGGCTGCTTAAGGATTCATGAGGCACATGGGCGACCCTCATTCATGTGGGAGCCACAAGAGCACATAAAACACCGCTGACCACTGCACCACCACTGTAAATGTGTCACATCTCCACCTTAACCACATTGATATCAATTACCAGTGTGCCGCTGCAGCCACTTAACGGGAAGATTTATCGCCCACGTGATGTGATCTGCAACAGTCCCAGGAGTCCTGCCACCCTTTAGGTCTCGCATGCCGGCAAACTTGGACCATCTTAACTATAGCTTCTTATTCACTGCGTCCATTTCTACTTTGTGCGGTAAGAGATGTGGCGATTAATGTGGCGGTTGCAAAGAGGACTATCATCCTGCGGTGATTTACACAGGGAATATGTGGATAAGTAGGTGTGGGTCTGTATTGGCACAATAATGACTCACTTTACTTTTTCTCCTCCTAAGAATTTCATTGCCTTAAAAAGGCAATATGAGATCTTTCTCTTTAATGAGTATCTCTTGGCCATCCCTTCAAGCCCAGTTGATTCAAACCATTTTTATGTCACACTTAGGTAAGTCAAATATAAGTGACCTTGTCGCAAACTGGCAGCCTCATCTGCTGTGCTCCAGTATAAAGCACTGTTGTTGTTTTTTTCCCAATTTCTCTCCCTGCCAGCTGCTTCTGGGATAAACAGTTTAAAATGAGGGCTTCTTTCAAGCTGAAAATACAAAAATATATTTGCGATCCATCACATAAATACAGTATACGATGGCAAACCTGGCTGTCCATGTGATCATTTTTTTTCTGTAGATTACCCAAACAAAGGATGCCACGCTCAGAATACTGCCAATAGTCTTGACAAGGCTGTTGTGTATTGTACACAACATTTAAATTGTTTAAGTGTTTGCAAAGTTGCGAATCCTCTGGAAACTACAAAACAATACAGACAACATTTGGAATTTAACTCACGTAATTGGTAAATATCAATGTTTGACTGTAAATGTGCAATTTATACATTTATATACAGTTATTTATATTTATATATATATACACACACACACACACACACGCACACACACACACACACACACACATATACACACACACATGTATATATATAAGTGCTTATGAGCATATGGTGAAAAAGCTAACTTCTCTGACCACTCTCATTGGCTTTTGTTGTATAAAAGCAATGTTGAATAGACATAGTACAACAACAGACAAATACTTCATAATAGCTACTTATAACTATATATAATGACTTATACCGAATGAATAACGACATTATTTTATGGAATAAAAAAAAGTTTAACATTAATGTAATGATGAGAAGTCCTCCGAAACAAATGAATGCTCTGAAACACAGTGAAAATAATTTGCAGTCTCCAGAGAAAAGGGAAACCGTCGCAACGTTCGGAGCGCGTGCCACACCGCGGCTCGTGTCCATTTGGCAAACGTGCTGTTTAACACACAGCTGTAAGGGTCTCTGACAACATAACAGTGTTATCCCAGCCTTTTCCCATGCTGTCTCGCCACATGGGTTCTAATCTAATGTGATAAGGGGGAAGGATGGTGCATGAATATTCAGCGCCTCTGATCCGTCATGCAGGGGTACGCAGATGGTCTCTCAACGGCTGAGGTGCTCAGAAGTCCTTTGTCACTTCCCACACCACTGTACTATGTTAGGTGACTTCTCAAAGTTGAATAGGCAAAAATATACAACATAACTTAAATGTCACACAAATTGTATATTTGAAAATTATATATCATTAATACAGTATTAGATTCATAATGTTTCACACAGTGAGATGATAAACTTGTTCATCTCACTAAATATTTGTATGTCAAGACATATTTATTTGTAGCCATTAGGTTGAGTAAGATCATATGCAGCATAGATCTATACAATTATCTATATAATTATAGAGACAAACAAAGGTGGCTGATCTACAGAGACAGGCGGAGGGACATAAAGAGTTAAAAGCAGATAAACTGTGGTAGCTCCCTGTTGTATCAGGTTATAGCTGATGCATAAGTATAAATCTCCAATTATTTCAGCGTAAAAGCTGCACTGTCCCAGTAATGGTTTGATAAATGAATAATGCCCGGAGATGAAATGGGCAAGCGCACTTTAAAAACCAGTTTAATCATAACACCTTGAGGAAGGCAGATGTTCCCCTGGTAAGAAAAAAAAAAAAAAAAAAAAATTACAGTGAGATATGCTTATTCAGGCTCAGGCCACATTTTAGTTCGACATCAATATTTATCAACGTCTTACTTTACGGGGAAACACTATGGTTCGTCAAATTTGCTGATTTTTGCAGAGACCGGGTGCAACGGCAAGGTCGTGCTGATGTCACAGGGCACCATGGTTGAATTTGCAATAATTGTTCCAACCACAAATTACAGGATAAAATGTGTGTCAGTCACACACACACACACACACACACACACACACACACACACAGACTTTCTATGCCTCTCCATATTTGTATGACAAAAGCAAGCATCCTCTGACATCCAAAGTATGTGGCAACAGGTTCATAGCAACACAGCGAGGAGCTGCAGGAATATAAAGTGCAGTGGAGTAAACAAATGTCTGCTAAGAGTGTTTCCCACAGGGTAAGAATCTGTTCTTGGTTGTGGGAACAAATATTTTCATGCCATGTTTTTCTTTTTCTCACAAACATTATGTATCATTCTGCTCTCCCTTCCTCTCCCGCATTCCTCTCTTCATTCGCTGTAGTCAGCCCTTCCTGACCTTCTCTTGCTGCTTCAGCTGCCCCAGCAACAACTGGCTGAAGCCTGGAAGTATCTGAAACAAACTAATGGGAAAGCTAATCACACTGTTTGGATAGTTTGGCTTTCAGAGTTTCCAGGTGCTGTGTTTCCATCTCTATCAAGTAACCCCTGAGTCTGAGTATGTACTCATCTGGATTGAAGGAACAAACGCTTTAGCTTTTCAGTGAAGTTACACACATACACCAGCAGTCGTATACTGACTGGCAGCTACGACAGCCATCTTCTCTCAGGTGGAAAGCCAGCAACAGTCCTTCATTCTGCAAATGGTCCTGTTTGGATTCAGGGTGCAGACACACGGAGCTGTTCACAGATGGTCGGTTGTCAACGTGTTAAAGAGAGTGAGAGAAGGGGGGGTGGGGGGGTTATGGGTAAGAAGGTAGTGAATAATCAGTGCGTGGGAAACGGGGAGTACAATCAAAGCCACGGCCTTCCAGAGGCACAGTGATGATACCGTGGCTGCCTCTGTCCTTGGCATTTGGAATGATGCACTGAAAGTGCTTATGTTGCTTCAGCCACAGACAGAGATCCACATACAAGATGTTCCATGAATCCAACCTTCTTTCGACACAGTCAGTGAAAGAAATACATTGAACCACACGATGAGGCATTTAAACATGTGGTTTTCACTCTGACACATCAAGGGAAAGGTGTAAAGAAAAGAGTTGGATGCGTTAGGTACCTGACATTGTGTAGATCCTGAGACATTTCTCAGTATCAACAGGACAATGAGTATTCATTTGACTTCTCGCTAATTACATGGAGCTATTGAGATGCTGCCAGCTGCGCGGTATGACGTGAATGGCTCCTGGGTACCAAAATGTGTATATGTTAGTGGATATTCATCACTGTTTTGCTGTTTTTCTACCATGTCTGTAACCTGTAGTTATTCTCAACCTATTTCAGACGCTCTTCACCTTCATCTTCTCATCTTCAGATCATTGGATACAAAAAGTTAGACTGAGGTCTAACTGACTTAGCCAATTTGCAATTGGTTGCTGGCAATAAAATAAAATAAAATAAAATAAAATAAAATAAAATAAAATAAAATAAAATATATTTTATTTTATTTTATATTAAATGAACTGACAGGGGACAGAACAAACACACTACCTACTGTAAAAATATGCAACATTTACATGTTTCTAGATTTTTGTTTTCTTCTTGTAAGAACCACCCTTTACTTGGTGGGAAATCTGAAAAAAATAAATATCAGAAAATATTTAACCAATCTGATCATTTCACTAATGACTGGTGCATTTCACTAATGTGTGGTTGCCCCAGACTAGACTGACTGTTTACTCTAAATGTCCTAAATATATTCACTTGCCAGCATCCCGCCATCTGATTTCATGTATTAATATTGTGCATTGTTTATTTATGATGAAAAACAGCCGGTCTGCTTTGAGACTGTCAGATAAAAGAGATGCACGTTCATACAGGCTCCTTTTTCTTGAAAAGGTTAACCGCTGTAATTGCGGGAATATGTGAGGTGTGACTGGAGGAATTATTTCACTTCACCTCGAGTCTACCTCATTTTCACTGCTGATACGGGGTCACAATGTAGCAGAACACACTCATAACTACAGCTGTTGTCAACAATCTCTGTTTGCTCACTGTGTGTTTTGTCTGGTATCAGGGTTATAAAACAGATATTTGATTGGCTGCCACAGTAAACGGTGCAACAGTCTTATATAATCGGAATCCATCCAGTTTATGTGCACATAGCAGCAGCGGTAGAATGTATCTCTGGAACCAGCAAACACAAAACTGAAATTATTTGTCTCTACGCATATTATGTTTTTTATATAATGGAAAAATAACATACAGTGGGTAAAACACTGTAACACTTGACAAGAGCCAGCCAACACAATAATTAAAATGTGTCTTAACAGAATTCATCATAAATCTCTGTAGCCACCTCTGTAGTTAGTACAGGTTAATTATAGTGCAGTTTGATAATTGACAAACTGAGGTGATACTTGTCTGTATGAACAACAGAAATTACAAGAGAGGCTGCCAAACTGAAACATTTACACAGGATCCACAAAACAACACATGAATTCAGCTCATGAACCGTAAAACTCGTATAACACCCCTCATATGCCACAATGTAAAAAACTGGATTCTTTTCCCTTTCCGCTTTTGCACTGACATTTATAAATGACTAATTTGCTCATGCATAATACATGCTTCTACTCAAAATCCCATTAGAAATCAAAATCAATAATATTTGCCGCATGCGACAGGTTACAGGTCAAGCAAATAACTAAATCATTTAAAAAAAATGATTTCCTGTGTGCATTAGCTTATTATTTGCTGTGAATTATGCTGAGTGTTCAATCAGATGTATATGAAAGAGGGAAAATGTGGCCAGTGTTCAGTGGCATGTAGCCAGGTGTTGGCATCCATGTCATCCTGGCTCTACTGTATAATCAAGAATCAATACGTCCGTCTGCAGAGGGGAATGAGTCGCCTCAAGACAGTGTAGTAAAGCAGCACTTCAGGAACACCATACAAAACAATGCAAAACACAAAATAGGCCAATGTATCATTATTTGGAAAACACTGACGTAATTAGTCGATAGAGATACTTTTGTGACCAACCATTATGCAAATAGTATAATGTAATTGTTCTGGGGCCAGCTTCAAATGAATAATGCATACTGTATATTGCAGTAAGAGAGGTTAAAGCCAGTATTCACTGAGAAGTATGATCTCATTAGGAGGATAATACACAATGTTGTAGTTAATGCTAGCATCCTTTCATCAAGGACACGCACATTTGTGATGACGTCATCATTGGTGCAATGAGATTCAGATGCATTGGTTTGTCTAAAGAGTATTTATAATCCTCATGTCGTAATGTTGTCATGTTTAACTCACACAGATTCATTGCAGTGCAAATGCTTCATTAATACAACATATTATCCCTTAGCTTTTCCATACCTAATGTTCCGCTGGGTAATGAATACACTATACAGGCCCCCGCCTGACTCTATACCGCCTTAAGATCACCTGCTGGAAGATTTGTGGTGTTGCTTTAAAGGATGTTTCAGCATTAAAACATTTCCACCAACTACCACAGCTGGGTTCGTTTTCATCACTTTTATTATATTTATTTATATTATAAATAGTAGTATTTATAAATAGTAGTATTAATTTTGTGTAAAATGAGAACTATATATCCAAGTGTATCCAAGTATTATCCAAGGATTAAAAACAAATATTCATTGATCAAACCTAAAGCAAGTACTTAAGTTCTTAACCACAGATCTATCATATAATGACCATAGTCGTACGGAGTCACCAACAGATCATTTGTTAAAGCGATGACATCAATTTAGTTTGGAGAACTTACCGGGAGCGGATATAATATGCTATCGTTATATTTATTTGTGGATAACAGTATGGCCTAACCATGTGTTCTTTTTAATTAAAAGGTAGAGATCCTAAATCCCTTGGCACGGGATTCCTCCATTAAATTCGAATAGTTTTGGTGAAAAGCCTTGACCTTTGCACCTCTGCATTTATATTTTACACTGCGTAATGAGTTTCAGGACCCAGATTGGTGTGCTGGCCTATGGTGTAAATCAGCTGATCCTAAGTGAGTAAATAAGTCATGTTATTTAGCTTGAAGGCATCTTTAATGAGGACCATGGTTAAAGTATGATGCACACAGTGAGTAGGAGGACATGTATTTTTCTGTAAATATCCTCTGGCATTAACCCAGCTGCCTTGAAATAATCACTGGACTATGACCATGTTTATAGAGTGACTGGAGAGGGCTTTAGCTCACTCCTTTCACTATCTATTCAACTGTCCATTATTCATTAGTAATAAATAAATAAAGGGCAATGTCACAGATCCTTTCTCACTGAAAGTCAAGTCCTGGAGACTGTGAGGTCAACAATGTTCGTCATTGTGATGTTACAGGCTGTTATTCTCATTGTGCGCGGGTAAGTACGTGCCACTGTTTGCTCTGAGTTAAAGCTCATATCACTCTGATGCTTCTTTCGCTGCCGTGGCAGCAGGGAGATAATGGAGACTTTAGCACTTGTGTGTCACACTGGTTCCATGGCAGCAAGCGTGTCAGGTTTATAAAAATATGCTTTTTTCTTTGGGTCTTCAGGTGACAAGCTGGGACACTGTCGTACAAGGACGGAATGCAAGGGGGGAAATGTGTCAGTGCAGCTTAACTGTGGAGAGAGGGGCTGGGAGAGCAAAGACAAAGCAGTAATGTGCTCCTCCCTGTGCATCACTTCTGACACGGATGAGACGTGAGTGTGCAAGATTGTCACCAAGCAACAACGTCCATTCTCACACTAATGATTTTGCACAAGATAGAGGACTGAATATGTATAAATGTTACAGCAAAGTCAAAGAGGGTGATTTTCTTTTCAAAATTGGATGATAGACGCCCTCTTTATCACAAAGACGTAAACAGTCTGCACGTTAATATTTGTTTCCATGCACAAATACACGCATATGCACAATATTTGTTGTGTCTGCTCTCCGTCTATTGAAACTACTGGTAAAACAGATGGCAAAAGCCCTTGGAAGTTTACATAAGTTCTGTTCCAAATGTAGAGAGGAAGAGAAACTGTAAATTGAAAGTCTTTTTTCAAAGCAATACGCCTTTCGCTGCAAAAGAAGGGATACAAAACACCAACATGTCTGTGACGGTTCTCAGTCATCCAGGTCATGAATATAGTTAAGAAAAAAATAAACCTGCGACGCAAACAGGATATATAAATTGCAGGTTGACGGCAAACGCCTGTGCGCTGCATTTGATCTCAAATCAAATCCAGCTGTCAGGCGTAGGACTGAGGAAACAAACATGATACGCAATTACCTCTCATTGCACCAACATATTAAATGTTGAGTGTTCTGACAACATCCTGCGAGCTCTCTAATACCTTTGGCAGATCATCATACAAAGTCGGCAGTATGGAAGCTGAATCATGCCAGCAGGAATATAGACATAAAGATACAAGTCCAGCACTGAATAATTTTCATACTATGGAGAAGTGGGCCTCGAACTTACATATGCAGCATTTGCAATAATAGCACGTTTGAGGGCTTTTTGATGAGTCAACAGGGGTTACACCTCAGCAGGGAGGTAGAGATGGAGGGAAGGAAAATAAATGTTACATAATGCAAAAGGCCCTGTCCTTCAGCTCAATAACAAGGTGCTACGCTACATTACCCCCTAAACCTCCATCCTACTGGCGCCGATTCCCACGGGAACCAGACACATTTGCGATACATTTATTTCAATATGGCACTTGCCAGAAAAAAATACCCTGCAGGATGTTGAAAGGCAATTCAAAAGACACTGAATATAGTTACTGCAGCCTTATCCCAGACATAGAGAACAAATACTGTCTGCATTTCTATACACTGTTATCAAAGGGGCTGCTTCCACATATTTAAATGGCAATGCAAGCATAATGTCTCAGTAATGTGCCTCATGATCAGCATCAAATGCGTGTTATGAGTGGAATCCAGGAATACAATGTACAAAGCCACACAACTTCAACATTCATTTGTACGAACGTTTTCATTAAAAAGCCCCAGAGAAGTCAGAAACAAGCGTAATCAGTGTTGTGTTTCATTTTTTTGGAAAACACAATGCATTGCACAACAAAAAACGGTGGTTAAGGGAATTAAAATGTTAAACTAAGGTCCAGCAATCAGTTCCAGACTCGGAACTGAAGTTTACTTGAATTAATATCTGATATCTTACCCTCTGCATTGTTTCTTATCTGGCATAGTGCTTCAATACAGGAAGTTAATGTACTGTGTGTACAGCACACAACCAAACAAATAAATGGAACACGACAATATGACAGTAAATATAAATCAATTAAGTGTCACATTTACTTACTTATTTAATGAGCACACATGTATATGCATTTATGGAGTAATCAGTAAAGTAAAGTGACTAACATTCTTACATTCTGTATAATTTTCTTGGTTTTTCGACATGCAGCACACAGAGAAATAATATTCGCAATGAAATTATAAAATGGCATGGTCTTTGTTTTTGTCTCCATTAGCCCTGAGCAAAAAAAAATAAATAAAAAGCCTCATTACCTTGTTAAATGCGACACTGTTAAGTGCTGTGAAAGTTGTGTACAGAGTATGTGGTTAAAATCAATACAATTAGCAAAAACAAATAACATGTTTGAGTAAAAGTTTCTACCACATTATACCATGGCGTCGTCAATAGATACGTTTAAGATGTCATAAAGGTGCAATATACTCTTATTATTAGTATAGGACTAGTATGTTCAAAAATGAGGTAGCCTTGGTATACATTGTAGCATACATAAACTATATGCCTATAAAACCTTCTGATCATTTTGTACTCGGTATTTAATATGCAGCCTGTTTTGAAGCGCTCTACAGGAGATCCGTCAAATCAGTGAGTATCAGAGGAGTTTAGAGGACAGCATCAAGAGAGAGAGAGAGATGCTCTCTCTCTCGATGCTGTAGAAGAGTGGAAGAGCCGAGGAAAGAGTGCTCTTTGAAGTCTTCTCTCCCGTGCCTAGAGGACACCAAGATCAACAACATTGTTGACCCGGTCAAGCCGAGCTGGAGCTTCAGTGGCCACGTTTTTGTCGGCAGCCGCTGACACTTTAATCGCGTTTTCCTCTGGGAGTGACAATTCAATCAGAGGATTCACTGGTCTCCCATGTTCTCCATGATCACAAAGGTCTCATGTCTCATGCCAGCACGACTGAAGCAAGCCAAGTCCATGAAACCATTTCCTGAAGGACTCGTGATGGAGTTATCTTCTAAGACACTGTTTGCGAGCGAGTGGCATCAAACACAGGGAGAGAAGCGCAGGCTGACAGCCATTAGACCTGAGAGCCGTTATAAAATGTTACTGGAAGAGATATTTACAGAAAGTAAATCACGACTGTCCCACTTTATCTCAAACGCGCAGCAAACAGCGCATCTGCATGTCTACTGACAGCCGTGACATTTAGACTCCCTTGTAAGCGTGATACACACTAAGAATGTGATTATCATGCCCACGGCACATTCTCAATCTTCTCACTTCAACTGTCAGACCATATAATTCACTGTTTGGCCCCGTAACTCAGCCAAACTTTGGCTATATTCCACAGAGTGCAGTCCCCTCGACTGCTACAAAGTTGCCATTTGACTCAGTTACCTTTAGCCGGGGTGGAGGTTGACTGTTTTTCCCGACTCTCTGAATAACTTCTGTCATCTGTCCTGTCCCATGGGAGCTGTGGCTCAGCAGATAAACCAGCGCCTCCTTCTAGTCTCTAGGTACTGCTGTCCGAGGCCACCTTCCCACCCCTCCTCCCCACGGGCTCTCCAGACACAGATTGCATCTCCTACCCTGAGACAGAGCAGGCTAGAGAGAGGCCATTACTGGCACCATTTTTATATTTCAAGATGACAGGAGTGTAACGTATTACCTTGCCTTATTGTAAAGATAATAAACTCCTCTTCATAACTCCCTAAATATTCACAGTCACATCAAAGTACCGATGGCTTCACACCATTTCTCGTGCTTTTATTGAAATCCCCTATAGCTTTGCTCAGTGCATATCATCCTATGCAAAGAATCTTTTTTTATTGGAGCCCTTGCTACCATTTAAAAAGGCAGACTACATACCAATCCCATCTTGTGTTTGCATTGCAAAGCCGATCTAATTCAACTTCCTGTCAATACGTGGTCCCAGTTTTTGAAGGTCATCTTGCAGCAGGTATGGTAAATAAAACAGTGCCAGCTTTAATTTCACTGATAATTAATGGCCTTCTGGAGACTATATGACTTTGCCCACGTAAACATTCACAGGTTATATGATGTATATATTATGTTTGACATATCCCTCACTAAGAGAAAGTGGCACATCATAGCTGACGTAGAAAACAGTCAGAATTGCACTGCGGACCTCGACTAGAGCTTCAGTTTACTCAATTTTCCACATGGTAGAACTTACTATGACATTAACTGGACATTAAGATAATTTAATCTAAACCCGAAATTCTAATTCAATGCACCAAACTCATGTAATGGCTACCAATCGAAAGCATAAACATTCAGGTCACAAAAATGGCGATTAAGAAATAAAGTAAAGCTGCAGCAGTGGAAGCTAGAAGAGTATTGAAATGTTATACATACAATTCTTAAAAAGGTCTTGACAGTTTTTTTCCAGACATACAAACCCTCTGTTTGTACAAAGGCAGAGTAGCTACACATTTAGATGCATTCTATGGATAACACTACACCATAGTGTTCTGCTGTGCACTGTTATTGAAGAAATCATAAAGGAAAAAGGGCAAATGCGGCTTCATACTAGAGCAAGATAATGGCCACAAACATTGGAAGAAAAGATCAGAAGCTGGCTTCACATTGTGCAGCACTGACTACACTCTACAACCCCATCAGACTGGTTTAGGACAAACTGGACACGAAGGTGAAAAAAAGCTCATTGTTCTGCAACATGTATTTTCACCCACAAGAACTTGATAAATAACCTGTTCTGCACTAGGGGATTCATAATTGTTGCGCACTGTGGCCAATTTGTGCACAGATGCCAAAACTGTGAAGCCCAAATTATACCCAATGACTAACATTGCTGAGGTACCTGGAGTGAATGTTAATTATTAGATTCTGTTGCCTCTTTTTCTTCTGACTTTACAAAGGCTTATTTAGCTCCTAATAATGTGAATCTGCTGCTCTGCTTATGGATTAAAGGAAATCAATGTCCTCTTTAATAATCTTAAAGCGCCAGTCCTGATGTGAGCAAACAAAAGATTTACACGACTGTCTGTCAACAGGATGACACATCACTTCCACTTGCTCACATAATACAACTCTCCCACCATCATCATCATCATCATCATCATCATCATCATCATCATCACCATATTTTCACCCGGACTGGTGGAGCTTCCTCTTTACTCAAACATGATCAAACTGTTTTTGGGCTATCCTGCCTTTGGGGCTAAGTAGTAGTCATTAAGGCCCTTTTGGATAAATCATTTTTGGAAATGGAGAACAAAACACAACATGCAGTTTACCAAAATTCATGTATCAAAAGTGCACGTCTCTGGACCAGCTCAGTCCATCAGAGCACAAATAGCCTAAACCTAATCGCAGATGTCTTCATATCCTTAACTGTTCTTAATTTAAAAAAAAACACACTGTATTGTCATATGTAACGTAACACATTATAAAGGTGCAGCTGAGTGACAAATGAGGCATTATTCCATATGTATTGCATTGGTGAAAAATGGAAGCAATGTCTGACTTACACGTTTGACCGGTTTCGTCTGAGTCGTCCGGACAGTTGGGTTCACCGTCACAGAGCCAGGTCTCAGGGACGCAGGTTTTCTGGTCGTGACAGTGAAACTCGCCTACGTCACACACAATGGCTTCTGAATGACATGAAGAAAGGACGTGGAGAGACAGACAGAGAGAAACAGAGAAGATGCAGAAGATGAGGTGATGGCACTGAGCAGGCGGATCACATGTCATCCAGCAGAAAACATGATCTGGAGGTCGACTTGAAAATGAGGACCATGTGCAGTGAATGACTGACGTGAAGAGGTATTGACATTATCATGTGCAATGGGAGCATGAGGCTGAATGGAACCAGGATTGGGGCTACACCTGTAGGTCTGTGCTGTTTGAACCTGTTGAAAGGCCGACAATCCACAGAGCGCTGGGTCTTTTTGTCACCGGCATATCTTTTGCAAAGGGATTCTTTGACAGAACGGGAAGCCATTTTCCAGAAGATTAGAAATGTACCAAAAGAGGCGAGAAGCAGGCGTTGCCCAGGCATTGCAATTTTGACAGCTACTCTCCTCCAACAATGACATGATGTCCTTCGTGTCTTGGCAAACTATTACAAAGCACTTTGGTGAGTTTGTTCTTATCTCTGCGCCTCCTCGCCGCTGTGCTTGCATTTGAGAGTGTATTGGGGGAGTTCAGTGAAAGCCCAGTGAACTAAAATGTCATCATTGCCTTTCAATACAGCAAGCATCCGTCAAAGCGTTGACAGGTTTCCTGCCAGTAGCTGTCAGAGACTGGGCTCCATCATTCTGCAGAATGACATAAGCCTTTGCTAAAGATTTGACACCACAAAGTGTCCTGCCCGCTTTGTCTCCTCGGCCTCAAGAGAAGAAACGGTAATTTGTTTCTTAGCTTAACCCAGAGCTTCCACTCCCCCTCCTGCTCTATCTCCATCTCTGTCTCTTCCCAGTGTGTTCCTGACCCATTAGTGGTGGGAGAGGAGCAAGTGGGAGATCAGGTCTGCAGCAGTTTGAACAGTGGGAGTGATAATTCAATGCACGGCTGCTCCCTGCCCCGGCACCCTCCAAGCAAACTCACTACCCAGGGACAAATCTGAAAAGGTCAAACATCTCATCCATTCTGCCGCTTCTATTCTCACTGATGCAACATCTCTGAACTCTTACGATTTAAATCAGGGTCTCTTTTGAATATTCAGGTCTCCTTTTTTTCAGCATCAAAATGGCGGGGGATTGTTAAAGTTGCACAAAAATGCCAACAAGCCCCTAACGAAAAAAAAATAAATACAATTCTGATCAGTTGATCAGATGAAGGGGTCACTGAAGTCGTCTGTTGGTTCCTTGAGGAATTAGTCGGTTTGCATTATATTTGCCAATAAACTCCACCAACGCAAAATGTATGTTGCCAAATATTTCTCTAAACACAGTAAACTTGGCCTTGATCCCATCATCAACCAACACAATTTTGTGATCTTCAGTAAAACACGCGGCTAGCTCCAGCACTGGATTGTACAATATAATGGACTGTATTTTATTTCACGGTAAAAAAAACAATAATAATAATTAAAATGACTTTCATGTATATGCCAACTGACCAAATAACGATACAGATATGCTGACTTCATTATTTATGTTTCTATTTTTTTTAAAAACAACGAAAAAGAACAAGGCATCAATAAGCACATGCTGGGCTTGGAGTTGGCCGAGGCAGGCTCAGTTTGCTGAAGTCTCTAAAGGGATGTCTCCTAAGCCTTTAAAGCTGAATTGATTACCACTGAAAAGCAGAGGCTTGGTGACAGAAGGGCTATTTCCTGAGCTAGTGATGGAAGCTATGAAAAAAAAAAAGAACCCTGAATCTGCCTGGTTAGCCATTGATGTTCCACCTCCTTTCATGCTACTTCACCTTGAAAGCTGAGGGGCCAAATATGAGTCAAGCAAATGACCTCTCATGTCAATTCATCTCTTCCTTCTCCTTCTCCAAACAGTCTCTCCTTGACACAGGCTGCACTGTCTCCTCAGCCAGTGGGGACACAAACACGCCGGCCAACAGTAATAACCATCCTATTACTCCTCTTCCTGTACCACCGCATTTCAAAGAGTGCAGTATTACAGAGCTTCATGTATTTTTCACATAATTATGTGCAAATGTCATATGAGTGGCGAGGAATGGAAAATAAAGCGGAATCTGACTTCACAAAATAGAGGAAAAGGAAGCTAAGTGGACTGGTTGCATTATGATCACAGCGGGGAACACACACACACACACACACACACACGCACACACACACACACACACACACACACACAGTTAATCACACATTTAGAAGTGTCATCCCCAAAACACACCACCACCACCATTGCCTTTGAAATGAGAATGAGAATACAGAGGCACACAGGTTAACACACACATGGGGGCAAATCTCTTTATCCTGCATTCTGCAAACACAACATTTTCTCAGTCCAGTAAAAGTCTGCATTACATTCTGTAAACAATTTGATATTCCGAGGCTATAATGCACTAAAGCATTACAGCCCTCTGAATCGCATCAGACACACAGTTCACAATATGCGACAGTGGATAAGTCGTAAGCCACAGGCCTATTCAAACAAAGCCTATGTTGTAAAAGCAGCAGTGCAGCGTGCACATGCTCAGCTCGAAGCTGGCAAATTAAACGTCCTGCTATGTTGTACAGCTGAAAGAGGCAGATCTGAGAATATTCCTGAGTCAGAGTTATCTTACAGTTGCAGGCTGAGAGGGAGCTGCGTCTCAAAGAAGCTATTTGCAGCTCATCCAACTTGCCTGGCTTTACATGGAGAGCTGCGTGTCAGCTTGACAGGCCTGTGATAGTCCATTAGACCTATGCTGCATTCGGGGCACACAGACTCATCGTCGACTCATCGCACAACCAGTGTGAGAGAAAAAGGAAAATAATTATGTTTTACTTCGATGGCGAAATTGCAAAGCACAGCATAAACAGCAATAACCAAAAAAATAGTGTGTGTATAATGTGTGTCTATTTGGTAGTTGCCAGTGTAGAAGTTGGCAAGAGAGAGGGGGTGACCTGTTACAAAGGTCTCCATCTGAAAAGGATCCAAGGTCATTTGCTTTTTACATTTTGCACCAACTCAACAGAAACAAAAAAATTAAGGACCTTCTTTGACATTTGGGGCAACATGCATATTTGCTTTCTTAGCAAGAATAACTTTTACTTTAATAACACTCTTCTTCTGTACAGTAAATATGCGTCTAGTGCCAGCAGCCCCTTAGCCTGGCGTGGGTCAGGTGGATTTGTGATTTTCATTTTTTAAGTTGCAGTAGGCAAAATAATTTGACACCTTAAAGGTTAGATGATTTATTACTTTCTAGAGAAATGATGGTTGCCTCACTGGTCCTAATGTACCATATGTTAAAATTTGTGAGCATAATGCAGTGGCTATCTTAAATTATCCATTCATATATGCGTGTATGTCATCAATTTTCTTTTGCAACTCCTGATAAAATAGTAAATAAGCATATTCCAAAAACTCTATCTTTACATAATAAAATATGAGTTTTCTGTAGCCACAGTAGACTGCAGCCAAATGCAGCAAGTCGGGTTTCATTTTCAGAAGGTAGGAGTAGATTTGTGGAAAATCAATATATGGGCTAAAAGTGCTATCACGATTTGGGCAAGTGATGATAACAAATGCATCTGAAGTTTATTGTTGTGAATAACAGCTTGCAATGAGACTTTAACATTTATATATGTGATTCTGTGTAGAATTTACTTAATGTTACAAATACATAATACTGCTACACCATAGAACTGCTATTACTACACTTGTTCAGGTAACAGAACCATTTGTCTTCTGAATGGATTTAAATCTGTGATTGGATTGTAAATATACACACTTGAATAATAACTTATATCATCAATTTAAGAATATTGATATTGATTTGCAATACAAAACATCTTGTTACAAGCTTAAATCCTCATTTGAGCCAGTACAGGAACACGAATACTAAAAGTTCACACTCATTCTCAGCAGTCACTCACAGTCACTTATTTTTTCACGATATTTTGAGAAATGTGTAAAAAGACTGTTTGAGGAGACAAAGAGAGAAATGTGTGCCAAACAAGGACAACTAAACACAATCACAGCATAACACCTCAAAATCCAGATGTTGCACAGAAATAATTTAAAAAGGACATGGAATAGCTTCTGTGTGCAATATTGCACACACACACACGGACAAACACACAGGAAATACACATGCACATAGATTAGTGACTTTAAACTTGGCATTGTGTTAGAGCAGACTTAGCATCCTGCTCAGAGGCAGGTCACATGCATTATGGATAAACAGGGGGTCAGGAGCCCAGCTAAGCAGGTTACTGGGTGCAACAACAGCATAATGTGGTCTCTCTGTCTTAATCTTCATATCTTCAATCTGCCACAAGATGCAATGTGGTGTGTTGCATCTCAATGATCCTGCATAATGAATCTTTATTACAACCTCATCTCAAGAAGTGACATAAAGCACGTGGTATTTAGACTTAAATGTCAGCCACGTCAGGTCTGATCAGAATATGAAGACTAGAGAGGGAGTAGGGTGAGTCTGCTGACTGATGAGCCATCTCAGAATGTCACAGCTCGCCTAAACGCGTGTCCAAACCTATATGTGTGCATCACTTCTGCTTCACTTCACTTCTCACTTCTTCCCCGTAAACTCAAGGAATAAATAAATAAATAAAATCTCATTTAAAAAAAAACAACAATCTCAAAATCCCACGACGCCAGCTCAGGACAGTGAGCTGTATTAGAAAAAAGGGAGAGAGAAAATAATGATGCGCAACAGAAGAAACCTAATTGCATTTACAGAAGTGGAGGCTTAACTGGCTCCAGGAAACAGTGGTTCGTACCTGAGGCCATCCCCCATGACAACACCACATCTCTGCATTCCAGCCATGCAATGAGTAAGAAATCAATGCTGTAAGTCTGTGGGCTTTCATTAGATACTGTCTGACCTTCACCACAGAGCGAGGTCATTTTTATTTTCTCTACAACAGCAGGGGCATGTCAACAAATTATTGAAGGCGAACACGACATAAAAAGTTACAGAAGACAATCGTAGAATGGCCTCCTGCTCCCTCGTGTAATTCCCTTCACCAGCAACAATGAATGACTCATAAACCCAATCTTAAGCTGCATGCTGTACGGAGGCCTGGACTCGCCATGCAAGTGAATGCTTCAGAGCAGATTCACATTTGATGCCTTTATAATATGATATAAAATATAAAAAAATATTATACTTAGTAAACTGTGCAATTGTGGAAGTCAAATTAATGCGAAAATATGTGATTGTTCGTATGTCAAATTATGGAAGACTTTTTTTTATGTCTTCCTGAGATCAGAGGACTTTCATCTAAAAGTACATCGCAGGTGACAAGACAAGTTGGTTATTATGGTGAGATTCTTGTCTTTGTCTCTGCCTGTGAGTCCTCAGCTCATTATTTCATGTCACCTCTCACAACACAGCGTGCCGAGTGTGGAAGTGTTGTTGAACCACTGGAGGGAAAAGAAAAAAAGAAGAAACTCATTACTGATAACACCTGATTTTGCTGTTTAATCCTGAACTGTCAGTTTTCAGTTCTCAGTTTTCAGACGTTATATTTTTCCCCCTCAAAGAAACCCTCTTCTGCTGCAGCAGTGATGGCACCAGACCACCTGTTTGAATGGTTTGCTGAGCACGTGAAGCCAAGACCACGTCACAGAGAATGGACACAGTCTGCAGTCCAGCAAAAATATTCGTTGTAGGGTTTTAACTCCAGTGCGTTTCTAGAGATGCGTGGATAAGCCATTCCAAAGTCAGATCAGAGCAAAGAAACCTCGTCAGTGTAGTGGCATATATTTCATATATGTCTGATATATGATGAGTTTCATTGGTCATGGATGTTGAACCATCCATGAACCATCCATGATGTTGAACCCTTGATGCTATCTAAGATTCTGGGCTTGAACACAAAGTGTGGGCAGCAAATATCACCAGAAACCTGCATCTTGGGGCCACAGTGTATATAAAACACAACAAATGACTGTGGGCCAACAGGATGAGCTGAACTGAGCAAATAAAATACACAATGATTAAGGCTTATAAGTCCATGGGGATAAACTGTGAGGTAAACTCCTCGAAGAAACCATTCAGCACATTTTTACAGGCTGCGAACAGTTGCCTGGCTTGAAGCTAGTCTGCACATGTGCAGTTCATTTACATGAGAGTGTGTCATTATTCTGCCAATAATAGAAAAGTACAACCCCCCGAGCCTCCCTTTGCCTGGCCTCCTTTCCATGCTCCATCCAAGGTCACCTAATCACCGTGTTCCTTCAAAGACCTCTATCTTAACCAGCAGCAGTCTGATGGATTTATGCCCCTCTCCATGTCATGATTACCAATCAGGGGGAGTAATAGCTGCTTAAGCAGACAGGGGTTTTGTCATCACTGAGGGGTGAGGTGCCAGTCAAGGTTTCGACTAAGTTTGTCCAGTGCAGGCTGATGCCCTGTGAGGCATGTCGGTGCCTTAGGTGCAGCCTCCAGGTTCAGCAGCATTATTGAAATGTTACACTGGCCACCACTGTACCACTGCACACACACACACACACGCGCGCGCGCGCAGTCCAGCTTCACCTCGACATCCCAAGACATTCACCTCGTAAAGCTGCACCAAACAAGATGAAATGCAAATTCTCCAGTGACCTCACGCCCAGAGGCACCGGTGCTATAAACGTTAGCAAAATAAAAAGGTTCTCATTAAATGACACCACAGGAACGAACACCAATATAAAAATGCATCCTGAAAAAGAAGAGTAAATGTGGCATATTGGATGATGCTATTGTAACATTAGTTAAGGTCCAACAGGGTTAATGATCTACTGTCCTATATATAAGACTAG
>JAFBJQ010000301.1:283604-335876 GCA_016785345.1 Trinectes maculatus
AATTTTAATCAAGCAGAAACACTGCAGGTCTATAGAATGACAACTTGTCAGTAGTCAAGGCAATATGACATGAGACTAATGCTATGTTCAATTAAAGAGACAAAATTCAGCAAATGGCTGACTGGCTTAAAGGAGTTTAACTCTGTATGATGCAATAAACCACTTCACATTGCTAATGTGACATTTCGGTCTCATCGCCTGCCACCGGACCACAGACATATGTGATTACAAAAGACTTGCCCTTTATTTGAGTTTGCCCGCTTTACTCCTCAGTGAAAGTCCACAAAGTTGAACAGCTGGGCAACAGCAAACAATTCAGATTAGCTCAGTTCCATTAGCAATGGAGAAACATGTCTGTTTCAATTGGAACCACAGCGTGCAGAGGACTTATTTGCCCTGATAGCGGTGTAACTGTTTAAACTGTGATTGAAACCATGAACGAAAGAAAATGCCAACGGGAGTCACAGCACTATTCCTCATGCTTGAAACCAGAAATTAGCCAAAGAAATGTGGTCGAAAACAAACAATATACCAAAAGACGAACCACACATATAAAAAGTATTTTAAAATTCTTTTCACATTAAAATGGACTATAAAGTCTCAACTGGTAACTCAACACTGGCGTAATAAACAAACTTTAATGTTTAGTGCATGAATTCAGTCTGTTCTCTTTTTTTCTTAGTCACCGTCCACTTATTCATGCACTGTCTGTGTGGAAGTGAGTAAACACACTCTCTTGTCCCCTAATTTAAACAGTGGTTCTTTGTTTCTCTTTAGCCAAGCTGCTTAGGCACATCTCCTTCACTCCCATCAGCAGTAACCATAGCAACTAAGGTAGGAAGTACAGACACCACACATCTAGACGTACAGAGATGGGATTGCCAGATCTTCAAATAGAGGTCAGCCATAGCCATGCGGAGCAGAACTTGTTTTTCAGTGAAGCAAAGTGAAGTAGTTCATTGGGACCGAGGTAATGTGGGAATATAATCATATATAGTCTGAATCACATGCAGCTTCAAATTTGTACATTTTGAATGTACTGCTTCAGAGTTGGGGTTTATTACTGTTGCTCATCCCATTTCTCAAAGTATCCAGGATCAATAAAATGCCTCTGCTCAAGACATCTCGGTCATGTGGCGTTTCTTTTCGCTGTTCACAAAATTTCCATGACAGCATCAGTCAAAATGTACAGCCCAATGCTCCACTGCAAGCTGTGCTGCTTGGTGGGATATAGCCCGGTACAACAACCACACAGTGGAGGGGGAAAAAAAGCACTAGACTTGTGGGATTTGTAATATTTTTGAGTGACACTGCCTGGTAGAGTAACACAGTCTCCTCCACACTTGTGTGGTTGGAGTGGAGAGGGAAGTCACTGCTTGCAACACAGACTTGAGAGTCAACATAGGTAAGGTGATTTAAAAGTCTTTACATAACACAAGCACTTGATGTGTGTGGAGTGTGGAGAGGTCCTTTCTGAGGTGTGATGACAACATAAAGGTGGGTGACACTTGTCTTTCAGCTTGAACAATGTAAATGTATTAGTTTATATAGGTCAGGGTGCATTAAATATCTGTCACCTGAGGGCGTAAGGATTGTTCTGTATATACCCTGACAATATTAAATTGGAATGCTTACAGCTTACAGCTCATTCAGACAGTCTGAAATTTCAGTGGCCACTGAGGTTACAGTGGTGAGATTGGTATTGATCGAGAACTTACATTAGTGCAGGTTTGGTGATGTAAAGTTATTTAGTGCAACTATTTGCATGCAATCAATTAACTGTTCCTCTGATGGACTATTTCTGCTTAGAAACCCAAGACACTCGCCATGAGAAGCTCATCATACTTATATCAAGCCTAACTGTTTCTGCCATGAAAAAAACTCAGTCCATGTCAGTGGTTTGATCCCCTTGATTCTCCAGTCTGTGGCCAAAGTGTCCTTGGGCAAGACACTGAACCCCAAAGCAAGGGATAATGGACAGGTGGCAAAAGCATAGTACACCTGCGTTCAAGACCAGAAATTGCTTAATATAATACAAGCTATGAAGGGGTCCATTCATGCACAATATATATGGATACATTATACATAAATATACAGGGGGTCCTCGAGTTACGACGGAGATCCGTTCCTGAGAATGTGTCGTAACCGAATTTCGACTAAGTCGGAACATACATTCATTGTGCCATTGTGCATACATTGTGCCACCAGATGTCGCTATAACACCATGCTAAAATAAGAGTTTATTTATCCGTGTGCACCACCCCCCCCCCCCCCCCCCCCCCCCCCCCCCCCGCCAGCCGTCCATTTCACATAAGTAAACACAAGGCAGAGCAGCCTAGCTGTGCTGTGGAGGTGTTGGAGAGCCAGCAGGCGCGCTGAGAGACAGAGAGAGCGGTCACCAACTAGTTCCCGTGCGAAGTCTGTATGTATATACGGGGCAAACCGCTTAAGCCGAAACAAGGACGTTCATGGGAGATGTGTCGTAACCACGAAATCAACGTAACTCGCGACCGTCGTAACTCGAGGACCCCCTGTATATGAAAAAATAAATACAGTATGTGCAATAATTTCTGAAATTTAACCATATAAACATTGGGAAATTGGGATTGCATATGAATTCCAATTATGTCATGCTCTAAGGGGAAGAGATACCTGAATAAATGATACAATTTTGAGCAATTTTGAACCAGTCTCCTTAGGATTGCAGCTTAAATATATTTTACATGTGCACAGAGGGTGATTTATGACTACAAACTTTGGAATTATTTGTTAACATCAGCTTACAAGCCCCAACTCATTCAAAACCAGCTCCATGGGGTTTACGTCTGGAGCGTGTGCTCCTCCTCCCTCATGTGAAGCCACCATCTGTTTTTCTTTTTTTCTCCTGATGTTCTGGCTCATTATCCTGCTGTAAGATGAACTTCTGACCATCCAGTTTTGCCTTCTCTTCATTTTAATGGCAACATACAATATTAATTATTATTGTCCATATAAATTATCATATAATGTAGCATCACAGTTTGTTCCAACCTACTTGCATTTTCAGGTTCAATGTTTTTAGAGTTTGCTGCTTAGTGTTCTGCCCTTTAAAGGAAATTACTCATTTTCTGTTTTAATAAAAGGGGAATTTGAAAAAGTGTATATTATTAAAAAGGATGCATCTATTAAAGACAGAAATACCTTGTCATACCTTTTAAAAAGCTGCTACACGTTATAGATTGAAAGGCTGGCAGTGTTATGAACATTTTGCAGATGAAGACGTATGAATTATGCATTAACATACCGATCTGTAGGTCCCGAAGCCAATGAAATAAGGTAATGACAAGCAACACACATTACTTGTTAAATAAGGCTGAGAACAGAGTGCTTTCCACATCTCAGCCCGCAGCAAAGACTAATCAGCCTCCATGAACACGTCCTAAAAGACAAAATATTCCTTTCCAAAGCTGTTGGACAAGAGGAGCAGCCTTTCTGCAGCCATATAATATAATTTGTACTATAGCATGTAAGAAAGGACTCGTAGTCTTGAATGAATCAAAATACATGATGCTGACTACTGACTACTTTGTAGCTTTATTAACCTTTACTCATATTGTATAAACTTACTTTGGGCACTTTGAGCTCAATGAAACATTTATTCATATATGTTTAATGTGATACTGCAGTCAAGATTGATGTTTTAACAGTATTGCGCATGCGTTTTTGCAAAGTTCAGTATCCAAAAAAAGAAAACAACTTTGCCAAGGGACTTTATATCTTAAACACGATCTGAAGTCAAAGCTAAGATGGACAAGGGACAATAAAATGATGGACTTAAAGGGTGCAGCTGCCCTTTAACTTGGCATTAAGGTCACATTTTGAATTGGAAATAATATTTCAGAGTGGAATGTTAAATATCACGGGGGGGGGGGGGGGGGGGGGAACAGGGGGGGAGTGCACTAGCATACTCTATGAACATGAAGAGTCATTCATTTGGAAGTGAAAAATAAACAATAGATGGAATGTAAGTGTGACTACAAGCACTATTTTAACACTTTTAGTTGATCACTAGTAACTGGTTACAGTTTTTTTTATAATTATTATTATTTGATGTTGAGGTACAATTGCACGAAAGAGATCATACAGTTAAATGAGCATATAATATATTTACTATATATGTTGTATGTATGTTGGAATAGTTGACAGAACCAGTGTGCTGCTAGTTTGAAGAGTGAAAATCTAGTACTGATACAGAGCTCGATCTTAACATACGTTTTCCTTCTATTAAGTCCATAAAATATCTGGACATCAGTGCAAACAGTATTTTCAGGTCGCAGAGCAGCCAGTTATTTACCGACAGCTCAACATAGATAAATGAAAATAAATAAAGTAGTCTGATAGTAAGGCAGACTGATTAACCTCGTGTCATGTTTTGATACTACTGGATCTTTTCAAGCTCATTTTATAATAAAAAAAATACTCTAAAAATATCTTTGCCTTCATGAGCAGCTCAGACACAGGATAGGAATCGACTAAATAAACTGTCAAAACCTTATAGCAAACACCAATACAGCATCAGTCATTTTCTGAATGCAACTAAAATGAAAGAGTTTGTCCGTATTGAACAGGGCTATAGGCAGTTATGAGTAAAATCCATCAAGAAAGTCGATCAGGTCGGCCTCTTTGGGGCATGAAAGTGAGTCAACAGAGGGAGGATCAGATCTGCTTTATTGCCTGATTAAAATCAATTTGGTGTGTCCGCCTCTGAAGGTGGAGAAGAGACTGCAGTGGGAAACTGTTAAGCTTCTCGGCGTGAAATAAAAAGCTGCAACATCTGGATGACTTTGATTCATGACATGTGGCAAGAGAAAGGTCTTCAGATGTGGCCTGTCATGCAGAACAGCTGGGTTATGAGGCATCTCTTTTGACATGCCATGGTAATGATCAATCACATGACATATTGTGGGCTGCATGCCAGATCACATTCAATTAATCCAGTTGTGTGCTTTCATTCATTTATTTATAACTGCTGTCCTATAAGCAGTGAGCTCTCCCGGCTCATTCTAGTACGAAAAGGACAAAACAATATGTGATCAGTGGATTTGGCTACTGAACACAACAACACTGTTCAGACTAAATGTACCAAGTGTCCACAAAATCTCTTTACAATTTCAAGAATTTATTACAAAAGCAAATGAACAGACAAATCCGTGGAAATGATCACAAACTGAGGAGTAGATACTGAAATTTGTTTTTGCCTCATTTAATAAACTTCTATATGGGCAACATTAGTTGCATGAAACACATCAAGACACTTGTTCCTATTTCATCAACAGGGTACCTGAAATACACAAATGCAATGTGATTAAAAGCTTTGGTACTTTTGTAGTGGTTTTTTTGAAATTGTAAAGAGACTTTGTGGACACCTTGTATATTATTGTCATATGAAACCTGTGTTTTTCCTCCACTCTGCAGTGTAATTAAGTGTGAAAATAACAATTTGACCTTACTCCTCCAAATTACCAAGAACAATGACTAGTTGTGGTGGAACTGTGTAACTTGCCTCATTACTTGCTGCCTGACCTTTATACAGCTAATGAACAATGTTGTCAACAGCTTGTGGATTTGAGTTAAAATGTGAGCCTGCACACCATATGTGTGGTATGCAAACACTTGTGTTATCTTTCTGCAGCCTTACTCAACACAAACAGAACTATGAACTACTCCAAAGCAAAGTCCTACGTCAGCGATGTAGAGCCCTGATTTTGTTGCACATTTGAAACCCAGCATCCACAGGGCCACGGCAGATGCTTTGCTGAAGAGACCCAAGGTACTTGTTAGCATCAGTGGAGTAAGACAACAAAAGGTATGGGTTCATTTATAGGGGGCTCTAAACAAATCTTCATAAATCTCACTCCAGCGTTAGTGTTTTGTGATTACAATGGATTATGCATTACCTTCAATCATATTAACTAATACTGCATGAAGGAGAAACATTTCCACGGTGATAAAGTATGGCAACACAGCGCACAGATCTGTAGTAGCAGAGGTCTGTTACATCTGATGACTTCAGACAAAAAGGAGAGGGATGACATATTAACACTCCCGCTACAGCTGCATCTTCAATTCAAAACCATAGCTCTGAGGGGCAGTGGCTCAATTAATTCAAACGGACCTGTGTCTCACACACACACACACACGCACACACAACACACACACACACACACACACACACACACACACACACACACACATTCTACATCTAATGATGCATGACATGAAGAAGGTTGCTCCAGTTAGGAAATATAAAGAGTACACAGATGAATCCATTAAAACTGTCATGTTAAACCTGCAATCAGTCTAAAAAGGCTTTCAGCTATAAATGTGTGTGTCCTTATCCAGTATTTGCTTTACTCTGGCCTAATACACTGTTAATCAACTGCTGACTGTCTGAACACTGTCATTTTATTCTTCTGGCTATGCACCAGTTTTACACAACTTCATATACTTTAATACTTTATACTTTATATATACTTGAAGTAATAAATGTTTTCAGTTTTTAAGATGTTATAAAGTTCGAAACCCATGACATCATCGTATTTGACATTTTAACTAACTTAAATCTTAATAATATGAATGGATCCAACTTTATTTTTTCCTTTGTGTTCGTGTGTGCGTGCGTGCGTGCGTGCGTGCGTGCGTGCGTGCGTGCTTGTGTGTGTGACAGCTCAACAATAAATTCCTGATTTAGGTTTTAACTCAAACTTATCTTCAGGAGTTTCCCTACAAAGGGGGAAAGAAATTTCCCATTCTGGTTTTGTGGTCAAACTAGTCAATACAGTCAGCAGAATATTCACATCCCAGCCACATCAGGACTGCAGTAAAGCCACAGCACTGCTGAAACCTGTCTAATGGAAAAATGCCGCTATAGTTGTTGTGAAAACTGCAGACTCAGTTATAAAACCGTGACCACAGAGCCAACCCGACATGCCGTCACTGTACTGTGCTACTTCACTGTTCAACGAGAACCAATTAAAACATTTATTACAACACTTACGGAGTGCATTTTATTAAATGCATAATTAATACAGTAACCAACACAAAGATGCAGATGCTTTCAAATTTTATTTGCCCTGTTGCAAAGAAAGCACTTGATAAAACAGATGTCAAATAATCTGACAAAGGCCTTTCCCTCTTCCACCTTGTGAAAGCTCTGTTTACATATTTGCGTTGTGATTGGAATCAAATTAAATACGACACAGTCCCATTCACACAAGAGCTTTGTCTGAGGCAAAAATAAGCCATTGTTATTACGTAGGCTCGGTGTAAGGGTGGAAGTCGAGTGCAGTTGCTCGAGCCATTATTGAACAATGTAACCGTCTTGTCTGGTACAATACAATATCAACAGTGATGGAAAAAGCAGTAATGAATAGGATTTGATATTTCATCCTTGGTGTTAGGGTGGATAGTTTGTTACAGGGCCAACAGTGACACACTGACATTCTTATGTACATTAGAGGGAAACACAAGCAAACATTTTTGCCAGCTCTCTGAAAAACCCTCATTGTTTTCTTCCGTACTGTTTCTTCCTTCGTGGAAAACGATGCTGAAGCTCTCGTGCTTTCAAGACAACTGATAGCAATTCTGCCTCTCGCAGACGATGACAAAGGCTTTCAGGCTTTCAGACTTGACAAGTTAAGAGCGGGTTTTGTTCTCGTATGGGTCCTCAACTCCTTCACCGAGTGGCAAACAGAAAAACAGTTAAAAACGACACTTTGATGCAAAATCTGGATGATGGCGTTATGGGCGGCAACTTTCTAAAGGTTCTCGAGTTAGTTTCGTTTCACGGAAACAAACAGCAGTGGGTCCTGAACTGAAAACATGCAAAACTTTGGCTAAAGTGGCTTTTACTCTTCCAGCAAAGTATTACTTTGAATGCACGATGTGATACTCGATCATAATCTCCCACCCTGGGATAGTTTTAAGCTTGGCTGTCAGGATGTAACCGTGGGTTGTTTTACAACTGCTTTTCAGAGGGGCAAGACGACGACTGGCTGGTTTTGAATCTATTCCACCAAGACCAAGCTGTAAAGCCAACTGGGGGGGTGGGGCTGGTGGGGCATGGATGTGTACTTTTGCCTTGACAATAAGCGATGTGGTAACATGAGGAGATTTTTGTTGCATATCAGTTTTAAATGCTTCGAGCAGTATATTCTTACAAAACTCCCAATGCAAAAAGATGTCAGCCCCTGAGTTTAGGGCTTATACATGTTTAATGAGAGGCTGTGGAAATGTTGCTTTGATGGAAAAAAAAAAAGAAGCCTCATCAGGTACAAGATGTAAAAACCGTGTTGCGGCCTGTACACTGACAGTCGAAGCATTTTTGACTCCGAGCGCCGTCTCAGCCTAAGTTAATATGTACTCGTGTCCAACCAGCGCTACAGCCATGACTCACTTTCACCAAACGTCTGCGTTTTGTCGACACAGGAAACAGGTGTGGAAACACCAGACTCAACATATGACTTCATTAAATGAATAACTTTGCTTTGTACCACCAGGTTGTCCAACCTTTCAGCGACTGTAACTGTGAAGTGGTTTTCACAATATTCGTTTAAAAGCCCCCCCCCCCATTTTAATGCCACTTTGGCACTACACCCGGAGACAGGGTGTGAGGGGGTGAGATCTTGTTACAAAAGGGTGTGGACAGGATTAACATTCACAAAATGTCAAACTATCAGCACCAACACTATAGCTTGTGTTGATCGTCTTGCTCACCTGCCTATTACCAGTATCACTGAAACAGAACACTGTGACTCACTCCCGCTGTTATACAACTGAAACAAACCATTATTTGTGTGAATTCCATGACTCAGCGATTCAGCACTCAGCACTGTAAGCTGGCCAACAAAAGACTTTTATCTTTTACCAGGAGCAATTACAAATATGTGTTCATATCTTGTGCTTCGAATTGTGGTACTTTAGCTGTCTGGTCTGCATGGGGGGGGGGGGGGGGGGGGGTTTTGGGAGAAGGGGGGGGGGGGGGGGGGGGGGGCATTTAGGACATTAGGGAAATGAAATATCAGTCCTAGTAATTAAGATAAATATAGTTTTTCAAGAGGTGAGAACACAAAATTGTAAAACTGAATGAAACAACCTCAGATTCAGGGTTCAGTGCAGTTGATCAGACATTTAGACATTAAGACAACAAAATATTATTAACCTTGGTGAAGTCAATATAAATTAAATTGATGTGTTTAAATTAAGCATGAACCCGCAGCACACCTGTGACATCCGGTTCGATCGAGCCACCAATTTAAGCTATGTGTGCAAAACGTGAGGCCAGGACTTCCTGCACAGGTCGAGGTGAACAAACTCACACACACACACACACACACACACACACATTATTTTAATCATGTGTGTAAAACTTTTACAGAGTTTCAGATGACTCCACTAAATAATACGTCTCAGTAGCTGTAGGTTATCTTTAAAATTCATGCATACAATTACCCCAAAACCATATCAATTATGGAAATAAGCCAAAAATGATCATACGTGATTTGAAGCACGTTATACTGGACACAGAAGATACCATTTTAAAGTGCAGCTCTGCAGATGAGACAGATACCATCATCACACCATAAGTAAAGCAATGTATTCTAATTAGCACTTATTTCCTCACTGAAGGAAACTCAAAACACAAAATGCATCACGGCACCCCCGTAGTGCTACAGTCAATGACATCAACACACAGTAATTATAATATACAACTGAAAGGTAATATGAATGCTGAAGCATTGTAATGAGTTTTTTAATTAGCGAGTTGGATTACGCTTTAAAACCCAGTGGGTTTTAAGGTCAGAGCTAATGGAAGTGGGTTGTGTGTGGATGAAGCCTCAGTCTGAATGAGAACATGTCAGTCTGTAGCCAACATCCCAACATACCAGGATCTGAACTACTCCCACCTGATCACTGACCTGGCACAGGTCCGCGATCATGTCAGGTAACTGGATACAGCGCCACCTTAAACTGCACTGGAGATTCCACCGCCTTTTCTCATGAAGCAAACTCGCCTTTTAATGGTTTATTTCCCCTTCACTTCTGCAAGTCCTTACAGATTATTTTATATTAAATGCATTTTGTGCATATTTTATTTGTCTGCGTATTACACCGCTGTGTACGTCTTTGTGTTGTCAGTTGTTGAAAGGTACATTTTTAATGTGCAGAAACAGCATTCATGTAGTCTTCACTGCAGAGCAACACGCACGATATTGTAATCATACAAGAACACATTGATGCGGGTGTTGTCAGAATTTGAAAATTAATCGCAAGGCTCTTTCTATGTTGTCATTAATCAACAACATAAATGATCCAGACGTTTATGTGGCAACGTTGCTGCCCTTGTAGACTGACAAAGAGGAGTCAGAAGACACACTCTGTGCTTTTCCTTGTGTTCCATGTATCAATTTTAATGACACAGAGAGCACTAATTCATCAGGGAGTTGTTTGATCCATTATGAGGCATAAGGCAAGGCTGGGAAAAAAACAGGTGGGCTTTCTAGTGTCAGTGGAAAATGCACTCTGTGTTACATCAAGGTAGGTTTATTTATTTTGATGGTACACTATGTTTTGTCAAAGGCAAGAACTAGAATCACTAAGTACTACAGCCAAAGAAAATAACATATTAAAAAGTCCTGTCAGAAGTTGCTTTCTGGTATCATTACAAGCCATTTGAGAACTGAAGATGGTCTCCTCGCGTCTTCCTTCTCCACAAACCACATGAATGGCACCAATAAATGCACCCGAGTCCATGCATACACATGATGTCACTCGTCATTTCGTTTTTAGTGTTGACACCTCTCCAATCACAGTAAAACCCTCAGACATGGCGGATCATAATAAATCACCGATCCTAGCTGTCAGGAGAGACTGCTTCAGCTGAGAGCTACCGTGAATGAGCTTTGTCGTATTAAATCAACAAACTCCTACATGACACCTGTTCTAAGACACATTATGTACTGTAAATAATGTAGATGGAACATGTGTATTGTTATATATTCAGGTGCTTGGTTTGTATGTGCACATGCCGTTGGGTCTTGGGGGGTTGCAGTGTCACAGAGGATGGGTAGTGGTATAAGATTATTACAGCATCAACATTTTATCTCATTACATTGTCAGTCATTGCTTTGATCATATTGTGAGAGCTTAATCTTGTGATCTCCATTTAAGAATCAATGGCAATAATTTGTGCAAATACATTTTTGTCTCAGTATGTATGCAAATGTATATGTACGCACTGCCAAATACGAATTAAGTGCTTAACGCTCTTCTGCAATGGGCTTTCTTTTCATATAAAATCAACAGAGTTTACATATCTCCAGAATAAATTACACTCCAGACCTAGGACAAGAAAAGACACAGGTCAAAATGTGGGACCTGATTGGCTTTGTCACCCAACCAGACTACAGGCGATAACATGTTGTAGTAATTCCACATTAAAGGAGAGCTGATGTTATGCCACTTTGTCACTTTGGTGAGGGTCAGGGAGATGATTCCCAGTTTAGCCCGACCCTGCTTACCATGACCAAATCTGCCCTATTTTCTCCTGCCTGCTTTCACTGACCTCACATGATTAATGCTCTCCTCAGAGAGAGAGAGACAGAGAGAGAGAGAGAGAGAGAGAGAGACTGCCTGTTATTGATGTTCTCAATGAATAACCCCAAACACCACCAAGGATTCGTGTGCGCCAAATTCAACTCACTGCAGACACAACAAACAGCTATTAGACATTTAGAGGGATTTGCCTCAAACATATTTTCTCCCTATTTAATTAATTTCCTCAATGCCCCAAGTTGTTTTTCAATAGAAAATAATTATTGTTCATTAATAGTTTGAACAATCAAGCCATGTCTGCCTTGTTACTATGAAGTTAACGTGTACTGCCATACATTGCACTGATGCAACCTGTGGCTCTGGCTGAGCCTGTAATGAACGGCTGGTACCAGGAAGAGATGTACAGATGATGGAAGTCAGTGACTGTACCTGAGGGCAGGTGTAAGACAGAGGGTAAGTGGATGCAATGTGAGCATGTGAGTGATTAAGGTGCGGCGGTCAGAGAGAGTTGGCGACAGTGAATGAGCTGAGCGAGCTGAATATTGCAATCATGCACCCAGTCGGTGGCGTTCTCATGCTGTTTAGGGCTTTCTGGAGTGATGGGAGGCACTGGGTCTGAGAGTGAGGATTCAGTGTGAGGCAGGGCTGAGGTGGAAATAGCACAGTGAAAGGATTGTGTCTTAGCCAGGTGTTATGGTTAGTGGAGCTGGTGGAGATGTCTATGTTTTATTTATGATAAAAGACAGGTACTTTCTATTTTATTCATTTGCTCAAATGGGGAGAACTCTGATACCGGCCATACATACCAATGGTACATGCAAGTGGTATGTTTCTCCATTTCACCATTTTTCTGTTCATTGCATTTTATTAGTAGGTTTATAGTTTCATAAATGCAACACATATTCCTAATAATACAATCCCAGTGAACATGTTCAAAAAATAAAATAAAAGGTACAAAATAATAATAACTGGTCCACTGTATAATAGCGGGAAAACAAACTGTCATTTAGACACATTAGTAACGTTAATAGTCAAAGAGGCTTATTATGCTGCTACTTTTTTGTAATATTTCAGGGCTCCAGACAACCCCTGCTGTAAAACATGGTTTTGTTCATTTTTAGGTTCTCCCAGATGCCCAGTGGTTACTCTGATAAGTAAACAAGCTCAGAATCAGGCCAGTGTAAGTAGGAGTACTTTTTGCTGGGCATGAATGTCCACAAACATGCTACAAGATTTCCATGTTAATTAAAAAACATGAAAAAAAAAAAACAAACGTCCCCAACGGCAGCATGTTCGTGCCACCTGCTCAGTGCATGTGGCAGGGCCACTGAGCACCAGCAGTCAAAGTGTTTACACTAACGGGCAAACGGCCATCTGAAGGTGATAGACTCCAGTGGCCTGGGGCCCACCATGAGTCACTTGCTCCATGTCTGTCCACTGGCCCCCAAGCAAGGTGACTTCTAGCTTAAAATCCTACAGCCTCAAATGTTTTTCCACCTGACCCCTCAACACCCACCCAGTCTGTGGAACAGCAGGCAAAATGTCTCTCGCCACCGTTTCTAAGTGACTGTAACACAAAACATAGTAGTGTGTAAAGTAATGCTCCACTGATATATTGTAAGACTATTATTGGCTATTACACATGTTTATAGTACAAGCAGTAGCGCAGCTACAGTCCACCATAGTTAGATTTAGTTGTAATTATTTTGCATATGTGAATATTGCAGGATTGGCCTTCAGGTAAGGGCGCTTATATTGGATTCTTTTTTTTTTCCTCACCAATGGCTGACACTTTTTGTGACACATTACAAAATAGTGTTTATCTTGTAACAAAGGGTTAATTTTGACATGTGTAAAAAGCAGCCTAAATAAAAATTAATTTAAAAAAAAGGTATCAAACACACATACCAGAATCAGAAAAAGGATGAGAAAAGCACTGAGTCATTTAATTTGCCTCCAGTCAATACCATGTGCTCACACTGAGTGCATTAGAGACTAGCCTGTGTTTTAGCTCTCTGGCTGCAAACAACACAGGCTGCTCTGACTGTCATTTGTAGATTTAGTCTATGTGGCTGTGCTCATACTGTGACCTTGCTGCATGTTTTTTTTCACAGAGCAAAAAAAAAAACAGTAACCGTTTTGACACTGCTTTGATTTCCTTCAAGTCAAATGTATCGGAATGTTAATTTGTCTTTACTGCCAAAATCTGTACAACAGTCCTCCAGGCTTTTTCCCACTTTGCTGCTCTTGGTCTGATAAGCAGCTGATTTAGCTGCACATTACTAAAATTGACCACTGCATATTGTTTGAGTACCACTAACATAAACGCATGTATACATATATACACATACATACACACATACAAATACACACAAACAGCAATTTTTGGGTTTTTTTTCCAAACAAAGTTGTTTTCATGATATTATCATAAATTCTAAGGTTTATAATAGAGATGAAGTAGCTCAGTTCCTGCCCACTGATTTGACCACCAAGGCTTTTCCTCTATCACTTTTGCTTGCTTTCAAAATATTCCACCTAACCAGCGGGGCATGAAAGGCAAGTCTGTAGATTACAGATGTACACCTCTTTAAGTAACCAGGTGTTTTTATTTGGAAACGTCTCTACAAACAGTGTCCTTTGACTCCGGTCTGTCTGTATGACAGTGTTTGTTTGCAGCATGTAGGAGCCAATCCTTGGGATACAAAGCAGTGCTTTCCTTTGTAAGGAAAATTACAATGTTTCCATTTTTTATGCAAAGATTTGGCCTTTCACACCAACATCAGCCGTACTCCAAATGCACAGCACAGGCAAAGTTGAGATGAAAGAAAAGCCCCCCAGTCTTAACATGAAAAACGTTGCTTCAAGGGCAATTTAGCTATGAGCATCCTCAGAGGGATGGATAGAAATGGAATGATAGAGGTCTAGAATTAATATATTCCTGTATTAGTTCATCTTTAACTGCACTAGTCCTGTGAGAAAACTCTAAAGTGCTGAAACCTAAGTGGCAGCGTGAGAGTAATTGTTTTTGGTGGATGAGAAAAATAGTATGATGTTTGTCTAAGGACACAGAGACTCCAATTCACTGCTAAGTGACTTGTACAGTCTTTCACAGTATGAGCAACAGGGCTGGCAAAGTTGGTATAGCGGGTGTTAAATATGAAGATGAAATGAAGTGTTGAGACAAAACACATAGCCCAGTCGGGTAATCATGGCCATTCAGTCTACACAAACCTGATGAATGGCTCTAATCAACCGACATCCTCCTGCCAAAATGGCCCCTCACAGACCTCACCAAACAACAAACTGACAGCAAACTACTCAAAACACTCAGTATTACCCTCTCCATTCTCACTTGATTGACCGCCACTGAATGAGTTTACAATACCCACGCAAGGTTAAACATGGATGCAAATGACTAACACTGACTTGCACTGAATAAATGTGTCTAATACCATGGGACGGTAAATAACAAACGACTATATGGCAGTAAAGATCTCAGAATGCTTCTAGGAGGAAGCAGTAAAATTTATTGGCGTCTTCTTGATAAGTCTGTGAGGGATTTAGTGCCTCGAAAGTGCACCAACTTTGTAAACTTCGAATTACACAAAGCGAGTAGGTACACAAAGGAGGAAAATAACAGCAACAGGCGACAAGGTTTTTGTGTAACACACCCATGTTTTTCATCACTCTTTGCTGATAGTTTTTTATCCACCACAAGTCAAGAGCCAGGGACACGGTACTATCCCTCAAGCACTGACTGTAAAGAATGTAAGAATGTAACGCTTGGCAGAAATTCCTCAATTTGCAATATTAAGCCACATGTTTTGTTGTATTAATCGTTAGATGGAAAAACTGTAGAGTAAAAGGCATTGGTTTTGCAAACCTAGAGAAGCAGCGTATAAAAACAGGCCATTGACCATACGGCTAAAACATGCGGCTGTGTTCCTATTTCATTTTCAGCCCTTGCCGCCTTTCTCTCTATATCACTTGCCAGCCGAAAGCCACCGAGTCTGTCAGGGTTCAAGACTGACACGAAGCTGAACCGTTTCTTGCCACTCTTGACTGCCGACCACCATTATCCACCATCTGGTGAGACCCTTCCACCAGGACCACTTAGTGAAAGTTAGGCGTTTCCTATTGTCAGCCAACAGGCGATCAAAAAAAAGGCATATTTATATTCACTGGAACCTAAACTTCAGTATCTAGATATTTGCCATTTAGTAAGCTTCATACAATAGCAGTGTTAGCTTCGGTTAGCACTGCTGCAACAGGATACACTACAGCACAGGTGTATGCTGTCATTGGAAAAAAAAATCTAATAATAGTGGACAGCTAGATATGTTCCATAGTACTGATTAATGGGTCTTACCAAGCTATCAGACAGATAACAACAATGAGAACAATGAACATGAAAAAGAAAAACACGTGGGGGAAAATAAGTATATAAGGCAATTAAAAACTAAGCAAATTAAAATAATCCAATTCAGGTCTGACATGGTCATGGCAGGGCAAGACCTACAATATCTGTGTTTTAAAACAAGCTATGCATGAGTTCATTCTCAAAGCCAAGAGTAAACATTGCAAAGTAGCAAGACAAAATATCAGAGTTTGTTTTTGTGTGAACCTTGGTAACATTGTTATGTACAAGCCGGAGCCTGTTGTAAAATTCCAAATGTCAAACAAACGGTGCAAATAAGGGTTTATGCAGTGGAATGAAAGAAACGGTCTGATCACTGTAATGCACTGGTGCAGAGAGATTGCTGTCTTTATGTCACAGAGGGTTTAATTCACAAACAAAAAGTTTCATTTGAATTTTTATCGTCAGTCAAATGATGTTTATTAAAAGTCGGCACTGCAGTCGTATTGAAGCTCCAGATAGCCTTGTCAGTTCTGAAAAGTTCACCTTTGCTAATAAACAATGCTAAGGGTGTCCAACCAAGAGTCCACATTTCACTCTTTAATTATTGTTATACAACTCATTACAACTCCCCCTTTATGTGTGATAATTAATGTTTGTATTGAAATTTGGGGGGAAAAAACACATTGTTTACTCAGGTAGACCAGTAATTAGTTACAGATCATTAGTATCAGCTGAGGGACAGTTAAGCTTATGAGAACACCGAACGGGACATGGAAATAATGAGGAGAGCATTAGTAAACACACCACTCCTCTTTGTTTTCTGTCTTCTTGGGAAATGATTGTGTTCTTAATGATAAGCGTTGTCTTTGACGTGTTGAGGAGCAGAGTTTGAGTTTGTTTTGATAAGCAGCGCCTCAGTGCCGGGAGACCTGCACCATCCAATACTGCAAAATGAAATTCACTCCTCTGACGGTAATGGGAAACTATGAGTTACTTCAGGTGATTTTGTTTTGTCCTGGGCGTCTGCGGATCCAGGGACGCCCAACTGTGGTCTGTGACGGAGCTCACCGAGGCGTAGCAAAATATAGTAATGTGCCAGCACAAACAGCCATTTCCCTGCCATAAGGATCAGCCTGACTGCAGGATAAACCCATCAGCGATGGGCAGAATGCAGGTCAGTTCTCACTGTGGTGACTTCAGACACGTTCCCCTGTCCACAGTGGGATAGCGACTGGAAAATCGACTAACCTCCACCTTTATTACGGAAGCTAAGTGTCTACTTTTAAGTTGGTATAAAAGTATCCCATTAACCGCAGCTCTTAACAGTTCAGCGAGGTGCCTTAGCAACGACAAATCAGCCTCTTTGGTCAGTCGTCAAGATATGAACTAATTTCTGTTTTTACCAGAGTATAGGGCTTTTAATTTAGCTCATAGTCTGTCTCAGTTGACATATTAAAAATGCATCCAGTCTCAGAAAGGTATTTCCACAGCCCAGTGGATCCATAGGAATCAATCAATCCCTGCCATAAGGCTCTGTTATAGAGATGACAAAAATAATCACCCTAGCTGGTTTATATATATATATATATATACTGTATGTATATATATATATATATATATATATATATATATACTGTGCGTATATATATATTTCTCCTTTAGTTATTTGAGAACTAAGCTCTTTTAAAACACAGAACAATTTGGAAAAAGTATGATAAAATCCATAGAATTCCAAACTATGCAATATAGTGTAACGAATGGGTACAGGACACTTATGTCTTAACACATTCCCTGTAGCAGTCTGCAGCCATAGTTTCCAGCATATGGTGTGATTAATGTGTGGACAGAGACATGAACTGAAAAACATATCTTTCCGTTACAGAATTGAATCATTTCCTTTTATTTAAGAGCAGCAGTTGTAGTCGAAGTCAGATTGTATCAGCATCTGCGTGGAATAAATGTATCACACCTCGAGCGAGTCCCGCGGGGACACTGAGAGGAGCGCACTGGTGCCTTGTGGGTGTGGCTGCAGGCAAGCTGGGTCTTGGAGGATGCTTTGGGCATAAATGTTTCATCCTGGCTTCCCTCTGTGCGTCAGCACTAATCATGACTACACACAGATACAAACAAGAGCCCACACTCTCAGCCTCCTAACAATCCCATATCACTTTGTCTACTGATTTGCTGCAGTGTCATCTTGAGGCTTGCTGTGTAAAGTATATCAGTGCTCTTGATTTTAGATGATAGCAGCAAAGTAATTTTCCAGGTTAGCCACAAAAGTAAGTTGATTATATTGGCATTTCTGAATGCAGACACTTTATTATCTGTTGAATCAGAACTATTATAAATCCAATGTAATAGCGTAACAAGCACTGGAGTCCTGACAATGTTGCTGTTTTTATGTATTCTGTCAATGCAACTCAAAACAACATGAGACCGTTATTCATTTTAAATTAAAAAAAGATGTCTGATGTGATATCAGAAGAAAAGAAATCAAACAAACTCTCAACTTTTTCAATAATAAATGGACATGCCAATCAGATTGGCCTCAGATATTTAATTACATTTCTTCTGTTTTCTCGTCTCTGCTTTGGCAGCAGAAATAGTTTGCTCAGTAAACAAAAGTAAAAAAAAAAACTTTTCATTTCTGTACATATCCAAGTATTACCAATATTAGTGTGTCTGCATCTTTTGAGTTTTGTAATAAGAAGATTTTACCTCGTTGAATATGACTCCTTGCTGTCGTATTACCAAATTTACCAACAAGTACCAGCATTTCTATTTAAATCATCGTAATAATTTATTCATATTGAGGTACATATTTGTAGTTCTGACTACACATTGTAGTAGCCAGATGAAACAATTCAAAATAGCTGCAGGGTTTGATGGATTTAAAGGTATGTTAATACATAACAAATGTAAAAAGTCGCATTTCAAGGACTGAATTAAATCAGGTAAAAATATAAAGTTCAGTTCAACTTATAGATTTATGATACAATTATTATTATTATTACTATAAAAAGCAGTCAGTTTTAAATTGTTTGGACAACTCTGCGACTCGAACAACAATTTAAATAAATTGCTTAGCTGAATTATGAGTTTGTTAAAATAAGGAAATAAACCACAAATAAATGATACCCTTGAATATTTTTTTTAATCATCCCATCCTTGTGTACTGTCAGTAAAGCCATGCAAATCATTGTGCGTTGTGTTTTCTGTAGCTACTCAGATTCTCTTAACAACAAATATGGACGTGTACTGGACAGAAGCACACTACGCAGTAGAAAATCTAATGGTTCATTAACTTTGGGTGAAGTTGTTTAAAAAGATCTGTGATTTGCCATTTATTGCAACTGATTTTAGCACTTACTTTAAAACACTGAGGAGCTTTGGCGAAAAGTTGTAATGGTCCTATACAGCGATTTACAGAATCTCAGTCATTTCATCTACTGGCTCCTAAAAGGGAGCTCAGCAAACTGTTACAGCAAATGTCAGCTCCACTTTACAGCTTGTAAGAGCTTTGTTTTCTCAGCTCCCAGGTAGGTTTTAGCCAAAGGTCATTGTATATAATAAAAGCCGTTACACAAATACTTTCACATCCAATGAAAAATGCCTTTTCACCATTGTAACCTCAAACATTATGATAAATTTGTTGTTCTCCAGCCTACTAATGGTAAATATGCAACTATTTCATAAATCTGTCGTAAAGGCTGCCACCCTCCTGAGGGCCAGACATTTCAGGCACATATTCTGGGAAATGAATTTCGTGCCATCCCATAAAGCCAGTCATCTAAAGTGCAGACCTTTGGATAGACCTTCACTCTAACTGCATCAGTGAACTGAGTGGTAGTTATATGGGTCTCAGATTCATCTTCCGTGACATGGTGGGTGCTTGTGTCTGTCCTCTGCTTATTGAACAGATCAGCTTCCTTTTATCCTTAAGCTTTGCTGTAATTTGTCCTTTTTTTTGAAAATGCATTAGAAAATGAGTCCGTTCTACTGCTATTTAATTGTACTTAATTTGTAAAGGAAGTAGTAACTAGAGTCCCTTTGTCTTCGATAGAAATCAAATCAATACGAAAAAACAAAAACTGTGCCGATTCCAGCATTTAGTCAGGGACATCTCGGCTATTCCAGTCTAAGTATATGCAAGATAACCTAGTAAGGTTAAAAGAATGTCCTTTCTCCCACCTTCATTGTCAGAAGGGCGACTATATCAGGACTATTTATACAGAAAGAATTAGAGCTGCATGAACATGTGGTAAATGTCCTGTTGATTGGCCTGAGGGTAAACTGGCTGCTATCAGGAGGCAGTGTGAGGTGAGGGGGCAGTGGAGGAGGTGGGTAGGGGAATGGCAGCACAGCAGGGAGTGAGTACCCTGCTGTTCCGCTATGAGACCTCTGGAAAGCGTCCAGCCTCGGCCCTGCAAGATACGACATGCCCTCACCTTTCACGTCACACAATCTGAAAGAAATCCCACAACCACCATCCACCGGCCAATTAAAAAGTTATGCATAATTTACCATCTCATTTGGCAAATCTATCAAATTGATTTGCAGTTCATTCCTGAGACGTTTCTTTCTGCTCCCAAGGACAGGGTGGAAAACCGAGTCTGCAACCCGATTGTGTTGTTCATCGCTCCAACCTTAATTTCTTATACCGTTCCCAAAAGAAGCCTCACACAATATGGCTTCGCTCAACCACTTGTCTTCATCTGATTAATGTAAACCCTCCAGAAATGTGACGGCAGGTTTTAAATACAGGACAATAAATGACAAAGCAGAACAATCTTACATCCCTATTGTGCAAGGCCAGCACAAAAAAAAAAGCATCGCGCCGGTAAAATGAAAGTAACCTCTTTGGGAGAGCCATCCCTGACCATTAAAACTGTGGCCTCGGGGTGAAATCACATTACAGGCTAGAGATTTCCTGGTCTATTCAGCTCTATTCTTAGCAAGCTGAGGGCAGGTAAAACACATCTCCTTCATCCTCGGTAGACGATGACTCCCCTGTTCCTTCAATTAAAAGATAGGAATGAAATACAGCAGACGCAGGGCTGTGATAACGTAATTGCTCACTACAGTGAGCACAGGTGCAAGCAGAGCTTGTCCATTTCAGCCTGGAGGGAGGCGGCAGACAGAGGCAGGACTGACAGGCACGGGGACATTAGCGGACCTTTTCCCTGATCCAAATCCTCTCTTTTGCTTCACAGCTACAGTTTAATTGTCACTCGGTCTGCCAGTCATTCACAATGCATACGCTGCTTCCTTTTTGTCCTTGCTGTTAAATTGTGGGACAAGCGCCTACCGACTGAATGGCAAGCACACCTATATGGCTCTGAACTAGTCATTTCTCTTGCACAGTAACAACTTTTTTTTTTAAAGAAACATTTCTGTACGCTAATTTACTTTTATGCTTTGTCCAGTGTTGATGTTTTGTGTGTCCTTATAATTTCCAAGCTTTGTATATCATGTCTGACATTTCTGGGCTTTTTCTTTACCAAATTCAACCATGATCCTTTCCTTTGGCTTTAGTGCTGTGATTGCTCACCTTAAGATAACTAGAGTGGTTATTAATGCTGTCGTCATTGTCGGCACTGCAAGATCTGAAGTACTGGTAGAAAACAAATGTTTGCAACATGCCAAATACATTAGTTTTCTAGAAAACATGCATTCGCAGTTGCAGTTAATGTGTCTAAAAACACAATTTCTAGAAGGCAGCGCTACAGCAGGACAGTAGATGAAGGGTTCAGACCAATCTGTGGATACGGTAGATACTGTACAAAGAGCCAAGCAATGCATCCTTCCTTTAATCTTTGCCAGGCCACACAGTGAATGATGTAGCAGCAGTCTCAGTGCTGAAACTGCCAAAGGCCACCTACAGTTTAATGGTCAGCTAATCTTGCTGGAAATTGACTGTTTGGTCCTTAAAACAAATTCTAAAAAAAAAAAAAATCAGGTACATGTCCTATTGTGTTGTGTCTCATTGTGTGCTTGTACTGAGCCTACAGTAATTTAACTGTATCACCAGAAAATGTACTTCCTCCATAATTGAGGAGTATACAGGTCCATTGTGGTCCATATCACACCGGTATTCAAAAGAGTGTAATTTACTCCACGCTTTTTCTGACCTGGACATTTTATTTCCAGTGGTGAAAATTGACACAGTATTGAGTTAATCAGATCTCACATGAATCAAAGTTTATGAAATTGGGGTAAAAGGGAAAATGAGCATGGACCTGTGCTGATTGTGAGGCGTGTTTTTCTTGTTTCTCCTGGGGTCTGGCAAAAAAGAGCCTTTCATTTGATCCTGTCAGTCTCCAGTATTAAAATAGCTGTCACTCTTTGTATCCTGACCAATTAACTGTGCATGAAATAGTAATGGGGAAGAGGCAGAGTTTTGTAGGAGGGATAATGAGGGATCATGCATTTCCCACCACTTTTCTGCTACAGTGTAGTGAGACAGACACCCAGTCAGACATTAATGGAGCTGGCCTTTTAGTCCGTTTCTTTTTTCTCTCGAGGAGAAGACACGCATCCTGGACTGTCTCCTGCCTAAAAACAGAGGTATCATTGGCATATACTTACAACAATGTAGGATTGCTTCAGCAGAAAGAGAGTCAGGAGACGGACTGTAGTCTCGATAAGGTCAGATGCCATATGAGGAAATAAATGAGCAACGCATTTTCAGAAACAGGGACTCGAGAACTAGTCATCAAAAGATGAAGTGATGGTGCCAACATAGTAATAATTGAAACTCAAATTTGCCCCAGTGTTGTATCATGTTTGTATTAAGGAATTGCTGCACGACTGCACACAAGCCATTCCTGTCAGACCCAAAGCAATCTGACTTGAGTCTTTACACTGCCATGTCCCACGATGAAATTCTGTACACACACACACTTTTCCCTCATGTAAGGTCTTACAGTCTAAAGCAGTTATGCTATTAAGTTTATGTTCTGTTTGTGCAGATTAGATTGAGATATAGCGGCTCCCTTCTCGGTACTGCAGCTTTGTGATGCCGAAGAGCAAGAATGGAATCAACAACTAATCCAGTGGAGGTCAGAAAGTGTGGGCGAGTATTTTTATACTGGATGTGGTGTCAACATGTCAGATGGACAGAAACCACCACTACTCAGAAGACTGGGAGTATAATTTATGACTTACAACATCAAATTTGCCTTACAGACAGAGTGGTAGGGGTACAACCAAAGTGACCCCCCCCCCACCCCCCACCCCACACACACACGATCCTGTTCCCATAACCTGCCTACAGGTATACATTTTATATATGGCATCTAGACGATTTCTTCTGTTGTTTAAAAAAAATAGAACCTAGATGCATTACCACCACAACTGAAATGCTGTTACCGCTATCAAATACTGTGTTTTTGTAAATTATGCAGAGAGACTACTCTGTTCTAGTACATCTTTCTGCATACATTTTTTTTTGGCAGAATTAATAAGTCTCAGCAGGACAAATGGAGAACTGGCATCGAGTTGTTAGTGTCAGAACTACCTCGTTTGATTTTGCACCCGAGCCTCATTACCAGCCGCGCTGATGATGTGTAACGGATTGACAGGGCTTCACTTTGGAGAATTGTCATAGAGCAGGAACATGTATCGATCGGCAGCCTTCCAAATAGCATCCAGCTGATGCATATTTTATCAGCTTGCACAAAACATAACAGATGCAAAACAATCTCATTTCCGAGTACTTACACAACCTGAAACGGAAACGTCTCCCAGGAGAGACCACAAGTACAATGCAAAGAAAACATGTGACAGACATCCTATAGAAGCGCTGCACTTATGATTCATTAAATGACTTTAACTGTCGTCAGAAACTTCGCTTCACTTTGGGCAACAATGCCTCATGAGCAGTTTAAATCTGAGCTACTGTCATGATGAAACATCAACAGCAGCAACGTTCTCACATACTAACGGCCTACAGCGTGTCCCAACTCTGACCATAGATATGTGGGGTTTCTTTTCATACTTAGTATTGCAGTACCTGAGAAAAGTCACTTCAAGGTGATACCTAGGAGAACAGGATCCTGAGACCTATTGACTTTGTTCATTATTAATTCAGTTTCAAGCTTACAGCAGTGGCAGCATCATTTCAGAGGCAGAGATGAGAAACTAGAGCAGTTGGAGGTGGTAATACTGTGGCTTTTCTCTCTGGCTCACCTGTCAATACTGCCCACACCAAAAGAGACTGCAGGTTCCTGCCTGAATTTATTCTATGTCCATGACAATACATTACACTGTGTCATTCCCGCGAGTTAAAATGTCTCAGTAAAGTTTGAAAAAATAATAGATTTCTTTATGATTTAAGGTTACTGCATTTCTCGTTTACAATATCGACCACCAAATCAGTGGAGTATAGAAGAGAGAACGAAAGAATAAAAGAGAAATAAATTCTCAATTTTTGGTAATTTGACAACTGCTGGAATGTTTCCTGCCAATAATACCGTTACCCTGAACGCTAATAACTCATCTGCATGGACAGATGTTCCTCGACTGGTGGTAATATTTATCAGAAGCGTATCTTAATATAATCAGCGTTTGGAGCTGAGCGGATCCAGGAAGGTGGGGTAAAAACATGCACACAATATGCTTTCACACACCCTCAGAACAGAGCAACAACCTGCGTCAACGCATACAGTGTGTAAAGAGAGCTGCACAATGCCCAACAATAAAGCATCAGCATAAAGCTCTTTATTGCTATGTAAAAAAAAAAAAAAGTTCATATTGTTAAGAAACTATGGTGTTAAAAATTACACTGTGGTGGGTGAATGCACACATTTAGGGTATGCATTGCTCCACTGGTACTAATGACATTCAGACTGTACCAACCACCATATAAAAAATGCAATGCAAAAAAAATCCACTATTTACACTCTCCGCTTGTAGCACTGACTTCACAATTCCTCAGTTGTTTTTACCATGTCGAGAGGAATTGTGATACGCAGTCTTACTGCAGTACTGCAGTCCAGCCACTGAACAGAAAGCAAACACTGATGCAATTTCAGCTGGCTGTGATAAGAGGAGCACGATGCAATGACCAACCTGAACAGTTCGTCAGCAGATCTATAAAATGTTACGACTGCTCAAGATAAAGCAATGTCATGAAAAGCATGAATGGAGAATCATGAGTATGAGTTTTGCCATGTACCAAGCCCTGAAAACTCAATAAAAACTTAAATAGCAAAGATAAAGCAATGTCAATAGAAGAGAGCTTTACTGACTTTGTATGTCAAAAGCTTGCAATGCCAAAAATCCCTTAAATTATTATATATAAGTATTAAATGATTATGGTGATAAGATTATGCACATATAGATTTTATATATAAAACACACATACATTTTAACTATTTAAATTTGTTTATTATTTTATTTTCAATGAAATAATTTAAAATATGGATAATTAAATTACAAACTGCATGCTAGTTATAAAAACAGATCAAATGTAAATTCGGTTGCTAGGCCTATCTTCATTTTGCCTTCTTTTATGTACAAGCACAGACTCAAGGAAAAAATGTCTTCTTATAAACTGAACGTATTAGATGATCAAGCCTTCCTGACAGAGAGCCCAGGTGGCTGCAATTAAACACAGCAAAAATGGCAGCGAGTGACATGAACCAGAAATGCATGGTACATATTTTATGAGGAATGTCAGTCTGTGCTAGTGTCAGCAGACATAGGACAAATTTACACACATGGGAACTATGCTTTTTTTTAAATAAAAATTTGATAGTTTTATTTATAAATATCTGACACTTTCTGATTATTTGAACAAAAAATTGGTAGAATGCAAGACCCTTTTCTGGCCTTCAGTGTCAGAAGGTGTTAACTTTTACTGCTGTGCCCTACTTTTGCTTGTTCAACTTTGTATTAACCTGCTTGTGATTGGTCCTTGAGGCCAAACCTAGAACAAGAGCACAGCACATGCACAATAGAGACAGTCCACCAGGACCACCAAGCACATTTTTGTGTTCATCCAAATGTTGGACATGTTGGACATACGTTGTGTACACACTGTGTCCAGTGGTGCATTATCTGTTGTAGTTCACACACAGTCACCCATCTCCAGACGTTTCTGCAAACATTTCTCCACTCACACTCACAAGAGTCAGACACTGGGAGACTGAGCAGGATCTTGTGTCAAACAGAATCAACAGAACAGAAATGCAAACACAAACGAGTTGGTAATTTGACACATAAACCAATTAGCCTTAATTACATCAGCTAAATAGTCTCTCGTTAAAATTGCAAATAAACAAGATATATATCCATCTTGATTTACATATAAAACACTTCAAAAGTTTTCTTCTTCACAAACTCGGGACCCTTGTGGATTCACATCTGACATGCGCCACCTATTGATACAACAAGGGCATAACATTACATGAGACAATGGACTTGAGCTACAAATCACGACAAACAAACTATGAGCTAAGAAACCGGCTTTGAATTTTGTGCTAACAAGTTAGGGTTATTACTGAAAATCATATTTTAAGGTACAATAATCTCACACATAGGATATCTATCTTGGCATCACCTCGGGCCCTTGAGTAAGGCCCTTAACCCCAATTACTCCCCGGGCGCCTTGTACTGTGTGTGGCAGCCTACTGCTCACGCGTGTGTGTGATGGGTTAAAAACAGAGACCAGATTTCGTTACATTGTGTACTATATAAGTGTACTGTGACAATGACAAATAAAGCCTTCTTCTAGATTGTAACCGACCAAAATCATTCATCGAGACAAAGCTTTACGTCCTACATGCTACCCCATTAGCAATAGGGGTGAGCTGCTTAAAAATAGGGGAAGGTCAAAACAGCACAACACTATTCTCTATTCAGATTTGGTGGTAAATGATGTCATGATTGAGACCATCCTCTTATGGACGTTGGCTGAATTAAGGTTGAACTTCATCCTAGTATCACCACTGCAGGGTTGCATGACCTGTGTTATCTAGAAAGCGGCGTGACATGAGCACAATGTAACCCTCGAGGGGTACTCCATCACTATATGCCTGCAGATTAATGGCTGAAAATGTCACAGGGAATAAGGTCACGCGCCAAGAGACCTGGCTATGAAGAGACATCTGAGCACTTCTAAGTCTGAGTTGCACTTCTATGGTCCACTGAGAAGCCAAATGTGCTGCTGTCAAGACCTGGCTCGCAAACCCACATGCGAACAAGTACACACACACTTAACAGCAGCATAGTGTGTCCTCTGTGATGAGCCAGGACAGAGACAGGGTAGACTCTTCCATGGAACATTAGACATGATTAGAAGCCATTTACTAAAATGCCTCTGTCACAACAACAGCAGAGCATTAAAACCATGGCAGAGACTGGCGTGAGTAAAGTCCTCGATCCGAAACTCTGCATAAAGCACGCGCAAACTTTTCTCATGTCACCTTGAGTCAATGTCAAACTGAAAAATCCACAGTGGTGTGGGTGTGCAAGAAAACGCAAACAAATCACAGGATTTTTTTTCGACTTCACTGACATGTTACATCTCTAACCTGAGGGCAGAGCATAATTAGGAATTTTTCAGACACATGGCATGAAGCTTGGTCATTTAGCCAGTGGATCAATCCAGTTGTTTTAATGATCACCTTCCTTAACAAGCATCACCATCACCGCTCTGCCACAAAACCTAACTTTGTAATCATAATGAATCCTGCCATGCTTCAAAGAGCATGAACCTATCTACTGATCCCCACAGAACTGATGAGGTCTGTAGTGATAGCGGGGGTAAGTGTGTGTGCAGTTGCACAGTATGCTCTCATGCACAACAGAGTAACAGGAACACAGACTATGGAGTGAAATAGAAAATCTTGCACTGAGAGAGACAACTGCATTGACTGCCACTTGTGTGTTCAGCGACAGCTGCCACTGAAACTGCAGCTGAGGCCTGTGCATCAAAACCTTTCGGTTCACCACGAAACTGTGGCAGGACAAATTAGAACGTGGCACGCTGCCACTAGACCGTGTGCACACCATGAGCGTTTCCTCTTACGTCATCGTCCTTGGCGATGTCTGCCCATGTGTTTAGTGCCTGACCAAAGGTATCAGTAATTCTATGTAATTTGTCATTAATGGTACAGCACTGCATTGTGTTACTGTAATTTTCATTACTGTATTTGTATTGCAATGTATTAGTGGCTCATGTAGCCTGAAGCCACTCGTCTGAAGCTGAGATACCAACTAACGCTAACTCAGGTGATGTGACAACACTGGAGGCAATTATTGATTCTATACACCTCAATATGCTGTTCACCTTTTTTTCCACAAATGCAACAACACTTCCAAGGACTGAAGAGACTTTGATGCAACATCAGTGAAGGTTCCCTTGCAGACCGGCCTTGAACGCCAACATAAAAATCAACCTTCTGAGACTGACAAGCTCGTCATCTTCTCACATTTGTGCCAGCTGCAGCTGAAAATGAACATTTCATACACCAAAGACATAACCGCTCATTCTGCCTGCTGAAGATCCCATACAGTTCATTCACATTCAGATTTAAAGCACTGAACATTAAATTCAAAAGCCACATTAATAGAAACAGGCATTTTCTGAAGTGTCACTTTTGAGTATCCCCAAACTATGTAGTTGCTTGAGTGGCCTGAAGAGGCAGATTGGATGGGTAATTACGCAACATCTCATTTGGACAGATAAAAATGGAAATGCGGGTGTATTTTTAATACTATTAACAGTCCTTGAGTAGTACAGTCACACACAGCAATACATCATTTGTAATTGGGCACGGAACATGACTATCATACAATGTGTCATATATTTCTAATGACATATATAGTGAGGCTTTTAACATTTCAAAGATCCCCAACATGCATATCTTCTATTATGTTGCCATGTATCAACAAAGCTTATTGCAAAATGAAAGTACTACTGCCGAGCTATTAAGGAAGAGTGTTTCCAGTGTAGCAAAAGCAGCGGTTGTCTGTATTATCTGACAACAAAAACAGGCCACAGTACCAAAGCCAGGTCTGGAAAGGAGAAGAACAATTGCACTCTAGTCTGAATGTTTCACTTTGATTAATATGCACCTTCTCCTTAGTGTCAGTGTCAAGACTCCTCGCCACCTGCTTTTGCCCCTTTGGCATACCACCTGGGCGCCGTGTCAGCTGCTACTGGGTACTTCCTCACATTATTTATTATTATTTATTTTCTTTAGACCTACAGTATTTAGAGATGATTGAGTCAAAACCATTCAAATCAAATCTGTCTACTGTGACAAGGATTCACAGCACTGTACTCTTGGTATAGGCTATGACCTGTAGAATCTCTTTCATTAACCCAATATAAACATGGCTTATACTGTGTCATTGTATTAGAGTGCTCATATTTACATAAGCTCAAAGTTGGCTATTCTGTGTAAATAGAATAACAACTGACAAAATAGGGCTGACGATGAGAATAATCTTTTCGAGAGAAAAACAGATATGGTATTTGATTCCTACCAATTGTGGTGGTGTTCTCATTCAACAGTGGGTTTTGATGATACAGTTTCAATAGCTGGTCAAGCATGTTTTTTCCTCTCAGAAAAAGGACAATAGCTTTATCAGTTGTACCAACTTGATTGAATTCACGCTTCAACAACGTGCAACAAATCAACATTTGCAGACACCCAGTAAGCAACACCATAATCATGTTTGTCCTGACAAAATCTAATTCTCAGTCAATTATCTTGGCCTCGGTGGAACTGATAATGGTTGCTCTTATGCAGTAAAATTGGCGCAGTTTAAATGTAAACACATTATTTCATATTAAATGTATTGGCTCAGCGTCACAGGTGTTCGTTTTCATGTCCAGAGCCACTATTTCATCAGCGGGAAGTGGTGGGGTGGGGGATAGAGGGGATAGACAGGGGGGTTCAATGGACTACATTAACATTATCAGAAAATCCCATCGTAGTCACAGGACAGTAAGCCGGATGGTGTGGCAAGTCCCCAAATGAGCTCTCTGTTGGCATATTCCGGTGCCAGGAATGATGTGATGAAATTACAAAGGATGTGTTACTGCACAACTGTAGAAGATATGTTGTCTCCCCGTCTGTCAAAACGACAGTGGCATATAGTATGACACCGACAGTATTAAAATACTGCCTCACTGTCAGATGCCGCGGTAAAAATGGCTCCATATAAAAGTATTCTGAATGGGAAAATCTTCTGACATATGTGGTAAATGCTGAGTTCGAAACAGCTGTTTTATAGTAAATAGCGTGGTGCGGTTTTTAGCTGCAAATCTGCCATCTCCAATTCATTTCTCTCTATCTCTAACTATACACACACACATGCACGGACGCACACACAGTATATAAAGTAGGTATATAGGCTTCCTATTTTTGCATAGTTTCAACACAAGATCCTAAATCCACGTAATGATGGGTTAATCATTGACAGCCATTTAAACTAAATATTATTAAATCACTGCAACACAGCAGAATCTGGTCTACAATTAATTCCTGATTACAATTTCTAATGTTGCCCCCAATAAAGAGACGTTCCAAATTTCTGCCTCTCACTATTACTTTCCTAAGGAATCAAATAGCTCAAGGCTAAATACCACTATTACTGACTTTTCTTGTCAGTTTCCATGAATAATATGGCGGCTTACATCAGTAATATGGCCATGTGACTCATCTGTCAATACTACAGCCTGGGGGATCATTAGTGTGTACCTAACATCGAGGAATATTGCTCATATTGAAAGAAAACGCGTTTATTCAAAGAAATGCGAGTAGCTCAGACTATTCTTCCAGGATGTTGTTTGTTGTCATCACTGCGACACATACAGAATCCATCTACAGACTTTTTTTCACACTTTGCAGCATGATTCCAGCTGGTGTGTTTTCCGCCTATTCCTCAGTTACAGTATTTGCTGGGATTGGCACCCACAGACTGCAGATCCTATGGAAATGATGATACTATAAAGGAGAAGCAGGATTCAGGAGAATATGTATACACGCCTAATGCTTTACAAGCACTATCCAGAGCAAACAAGCATCTATCACACAAGTGTGCATGCATAAAACAGGATGTGCACCCCTGTCATATAATCACCGCATTTCCAAGCTGAACCACTTACTCTAACACCCTTCCCACTTTAATGCTCTTGACAAAATCCCTTATCTGACAGCTCATGCGCTTAATAAAAAGAGGACAGCTGTATGACAAACAGGAGCATGGCTTCAGATCGTGACATGCAGGAGGCACAGTGACAGGCAAAGTGGGAAAAAAAAAATCAATTTTCTCCTCAAATGGCTGCTGTCTATGATCAGGACCAGTCAGAGGTGCCAGGTGAAGGTCCTTTGCAAAATGCAAGCAGCTATTAAAATGAAATATGAAATGGGTAGTTCCCCACGGGGCAAGGTGCCTTATACAATCTCGTGTTCTCCTTTAATTAAAAGTGCAGTGGGACAAAGAGCGCAGCAGAGTTTCCCCCTCTCCAGATGAGCACCGCTTTCTGTGCAAGACAAATCATATTTCCATGGAAGATGGCAGGGAGATATACTGGTCTGTGGGCTGCCCCTGGCCTAATGGTGACCTGAAGCAGAATTTGATTTCAGCCTCGCCACTTATCACACCATACTGTAGACACACACGTTCAAACACACACACACACTCACACCAGGAAGCTCATATAGATTGGGTACTGGTGTACTTCAATTAATAAAACAAATAAAAACAGTATGGCAATTTATAGTCAGCTGTATTTCTACACCCAGCTCACAATTACATTCTCAGCTGCTTCCAAGTCAAAGCAATCCAGCTTTCTAAAAAAAATAAAATAAAATAATAAAGATAATTGCATTGTGATGTTTTTTTTTCACTATTCATACCATGCACAGGGTTTGTAAGTCAAATTTACAAACACACACAGTTATCTGCTGATCTGCAGCCTTTCAGCCTCAGTTGCCTGTATGTTCGTTTATGACGACACTACAGTCATGTGGTGGACAGCGCTTCACCAACAGCTGTTTTTGCTGATCATGTTTTCGGAGACACACTGTAAACTACCATATCTTCTCTGCATCAATCAATAGCAAGAGAAGATACGATTTGCACATATTGGTTTTTGAATATAAAAGCTAAAGTGCCAGTTAGCCAGCTGGCTAACAGTGCATGTGTAGAAATATGACAGTGAACATTGGACTCACATTAGTCAGGGATCCGGGAAGTGGATGTTCAGGGAGACGACAGCTAACTCCTTCCACGTAGCAGCTGCACAGCATCTTTAGTTCTAGCTATTTTATGCTTCAGAAAAAAAGACTCCTTCTAAGAGAATAAATGTGAGGTAACAAAGAAAAAGACGAAAAACAAGCAGTAAGTCAGTGGTAAATGGTTTTCTGTGGTGATGCACATCCTCACAGGTGTTTACACTTGCACTGGTTAGGCCTCTGACAAGAGGGGGGCGGAGCTATGGGGGAAATTAGATGAGGTCACCACAGTTCATGAACCAATAGGAAAGAGAAAGCTGTTTGTTATCCCACCACTAAAGAAATTCCACAAACAACACATCAGTAGCCTTTCAGGCAGCGCTTTGTTTTAGTATGTTTTTTTATGTCGAATGCACCCAATTTTAGCAACATCATGGCCTCTGATTGTTAAGCGTGAACGTCATCATTTAAATGATTCAATCTATTTAACCTTATCGTTTTGCGGAAAACTAGTATTTTTAATCTGTTTGGTGCATGAACCGTTCTGCATGCAGATGCACGCTGGATATTTGCAGGGTGCTACAGTCTGCCAGTCCTGTGACTGCGCCGTTGCTAACGAGGGAAGGAGAAGCTAATGACTGATGTTAATTCTGTCTGCCTCATAATGAAGGCACTCCACAATAATGGTACCTCTCAGCTTTTTTTTTTCATAGTCCCATTTGCACCTGCTTTCTCTCCATTTCTAACTCTCTTTCTGAGAGACACTTGCTACAGTCTGTTAACTGATTTTGAAAGGCAACTATATATTGTCCTCTTCTGTCATGTTCATCAGGTCACAAGTATATTATTTTAACATATTAATGGTATTAAGCCGAGCTGTGCTTTATTCTTTTCTTATGGTTTCGTGGTCTTATGGTTTTCGCCACTGGTTGATGATGATCAAAGTATCATCAGTCAGAGGCTGTACACATCGAGTGTATAGGATTGATTGGCATCTGTAAATAACCTCACCCTTCCCTTTCAGTCATGTACAAAATATTTTTATAAATCAGATTTTTATGATATCTGCCAATACAGTATATATGTATGCACATGGGTTTCATGGGTACTTGGAAAAAACGACCCAAAAGAAATCAAAAAGACATTTAGCTCAGACTGGTAAGCTCAAAAAAAATCGCATCTGAAAAGTATTTTGAATAGAGCCATGCAATTTTGCAGTCCTGTGAATTTTTAGACCTTTTCACAGGCTTTTCTTTGAGAAAATGTACGACATGAAGCGAGGTAAAGAGTTTGATTTCTGAGTGAGTCAGCATGAAATGACCCTGTTAAGGACTGAAATGTTAAAAATGAAATGCAAAATAACAATGGAACATTTGCACAGGCAAGACAGAACTCAAATAATGTACTTGTTTGTTTGTTTTTTCGTTTCCAGTATTGGCACTTCATTTCAACATTTTTCAGTGGGTGTTAGATACAAGTGCCACATTAAAACAAATGTCTTAATGAGAGCATGTTTGTTTTCCACATTTTTCACAGGATGTTTCTCTTATTCTAATTAATAATTTCCTGAGCACAGTCAGACACCATGTAGTTCAAGAGTCATGTTAGTAATTGGTTAATTAGTTAATCACATATTATTTAACATGTGAATTTAATATTTCATTTACTACACAGGTTGATGGTAAAAATTTTTCCAGATTTTGATTCTCTGATCTTGTTATGTCTCTTACTGTTGTTTAATGTAAAACTACATGTAATCTAAGTACAGCCAAGACTATCCTAATGCCAATGCAACCAAGCATTGAACAAATTAGACTTTCTGATAAGATGAAATAACATTACAGTATATGGTGATTGCGTTCCTATTTCTGTCTGTTTCCTCCAAGGTAATTTAGTGCAGAAACACCAGTAAAAATGTAAGGCAGACATGTCTCATTGCACAGTGAGAGTCATTATGATGTAAATTAAACTCGTTGCATTAGGGATTGACTATTGGAGGATACAGTATTTGTTCTGGGACACCAGTGGAGAGCTGCATCCAGGCGGGCAACAATTAACTACCTTTAATTTGCAAAGCAGCTGAAAATGGTCTAGTGGCTCCACAGCCGATATAAACAGTGTTTGATATGCAATTGGTTGTCAACCTGCTGATGAATAATACAAACACACTACAAAACATAACCCCCAAAGATATCCTGAAAATTTGCTTTAAAACACTAACTATTCTCAGTGGATAACTAACTAGGCTTCCGCATTAAGTCCCATCTTAAGGGTAACGAAGACACTTTAATCTTAAATATGTGTTGATTCTTTAATGATGGTTGTGGATTTAGTGGCAATGTGTGTAAGAACACATCAATATTTAATTTACAGGGAAATCCCATGTTCTTAACCTACTGATTTGTACGGAAACAAGAATGTTGGGCTTTGGCTCTGGCTCCAGAAAAAACAAAACAAAAAAACAAACAAAAAAAAAACAGGGAAAGAGCAAAACAGCAATGTGTTTCAAACTGTGGCTCCACTCTTCAGAAAGTCATTAGGTCAGAAGTGTGGAAGATGGTCGACAAGGGGCCTTTAATAATGAAGAGCTTGTGTTCCACAGGGAAACACCGCCTGCAGCAGGCAGTCAGACTAAAGCAGCTATGGAAATGAAAGGTGTATAGAGGTCCTGGCATATCTTGGAAGGAAACTGGCTGGCTAACTCTCCATAAAGGGGGCGCTGTTTGATTTGCTTGGCAGCATTTTTATCTCAGACAGATTTACACATTTCTGTACGCACAGTTATTGTGCTAGCTGTAAAACGCATAAATAAAAGTGGCCAATTAATGAAAACAAATAGTCCCATAAATAAATAAATAAATAAATCCATCCATCCATCCATCCATCCATCCATCCATTCATCCATCCATCCATCCATCCATCCATCCATCCATCCATAAACCAAAAGTGAAACAAAAAATACCAGCCAGATGCAAAACCTCTCCCGAGACTCAGAGGCTTTGAATGAACGTCCAAATTCAGGCCTTGGTAGCAATTTAGTTGAGAGGACGAGCAGCTCCGCTGGCTGCTGCACATGTTGTGCAGTGCACTGCATTCGCAAATAGCCCGATAGCACGGCTCGATTCATGTCACAGTGTGAGCAGCAAAGCCTGGCTGACTATCAGGGAACACATTCATAAGCTTCTATCAGGTAACACATTCTCAAGCTGACCTGTGCAATACGCTTCTTTTCTTTCTTTCTTTTTTTTTAAACAATAAGAGTGTAACATCAGTCTTATTCCTTTCAGCTTCATAGCTTTAACAATAAAAGTTGGAGCTTATCAAAGCATTAAAGTCTGGAAAGGGTACCGTTATATTACTACTGTTCCAGTCTTTGTCACTAGGGATCCACCCATTGCACTTTTTTTTTCCTCCGGTTATTGCCTTTACCCAGCCCTGACCCCAGACAAGAGATCGTTCTTCCATCATACTCTGTGAACCACACAATGAGGAGGACATCTGGATCTCTCCTTACTCTACCTATACAGTGTTTGTACACCTACAAAATAAACTGTTAGGTGCAAAACTGTTTTCAAGTTAAATGCCACATTTAAGGAAATATTGCTGCGAGTAATGATTCGTTACTTTTGAATCATCTTTTTTCTCGTGCTATTTTTAAATATCTATTTAGCCCCTGTGCAGATCCAAGTTATGTCTGACAAGTTCAGTTCTGGCAAAGACATCAGCCTCCACCCTCCTTAGGGATACTGTAACCGCGGCGATAAGCGACACGTCCTGTGTGAGGGGTGTCTTTGGTAGACAGATGCTGCCGCCTGACCTCTGATAGCTGTGTCAGGCAGCTTGGTGCGATGGCAAGGGGAAAAAAAAGTGATGCAGTCAAAAAAGAAAAAAAAAACACAAGCTGCCTAGAAATGTCTCCACAGACTTCATTTCTGAATTGTACATCAAAGACTTTAGGGGGCAGAGATGCCGAGTCTTAACCGACTGCTCTGAATGATGAATCAGAGCACCGAGGTAAATTTGAGTCAGACATGAAAACGTTGGTTAGCCGAACAAGACGCAGGTCAGGAGACGTGTAGCTAAAAATGAAAACTGTCATGTCAGGCTTGCCGTAACTGATGATGACAGCCCTTGAAGACTCTTCTTTTTGGAGACTGTTTATTTTTAGGCCTGATGTATTTTTAAGGAGCGGTGGTGGAAAAAGCCTTGACAAACCTGACAAGAGGACACACTTGTCAGCAGTTAGTAGGCGACTTTGGTGAGCTGCGTCTCGGGAGAGGTCGCTCTGTCGTAGACGCCACTTGGCAGGAAATGTCTACCTCTGAATACGAGACGAGGGGCAGAGTCCCACAGCCAATTACTGTCATTACCACATATCATAACATTTATGTTATGCAATCTCAGAGGTTAATAACAGAGGGAGGGGGTGGTTTAAAAACAAGAACCACTGTACAGTATCACCTTACTTCAGTTTTATTTATAAAGCATCATACTGTCTTATTATCTTATAGCACTTCAACAATAAGTCCAAACGGTTCTCAGTGTCAACACTCTATTCATCAACATCATCGTTAGACATGGCTTTGACATAATCGCTCGCAATAAACATTAAAATGTAAATGTGGCAAGACATGTATTGATTTTGTAATGTTTGTGACTTTCTACTGTATCTGCTAATACGCCGTGATAGTGACAAAAACTGCACTTGCAACGAGTCAATCAAGGAAGTCTTATCTTTAATATCTTTGTGTTCCGTGTGACAAAAATACTCCAGAAAACAGTGATTGACACTCTCCATTATACGCTGACATATGATAAACCAAACTAATTACCGTCAGTGGAGAAGACAATCGCTAGATTAATCATCATCGGCACAGATGTTAATGAAAAACATGGCCAACATGTTCTGATCTTGCAGTGGTATGATATAGTGTTCCCATGGGTAATGTCTGCATAAAATCTATATGATGTTATTTTATATCATGAAGCGTGAGTGGGAGCTTGAAATATGCTAAATATGTGACTGGTGTTGGTCAGTCTTTGGCTTGTGCTCAAATACTGATGTCAATTTCCTTTTCTACTTCAGTGCAGTAAATAAATAAATAAATAAATGAGCAAGCCATTGAACTTTAACTTTGTGTGTTCTTGTATCGGGATCATCAGGAGAATGCATGTCAGAGGTCTGGGCTGGCACACTAGGTTCACACAAGGTCGCGTACCGGCTCGACATCACAAATGTTTCTTCTCTCCGGCTCTGCAGTGGAGCAAATATTTCTTGTGTATTTTGTTGCTGTAATGTTGTTAAAATAGAGTTTTTCATACTGTTAAGTACATAATACTCTGTGCTGCTGAGAATACTAATGCAGTTCTGATAAGATTGGGTATGTAATTGTGATGCTCACTGCTTTCATTTCTAATACTATACTTTGGACATAATGATGTTTCATTTCATGATGAAAAGATTCTCTGAGGATCTGAACAGATGCAGTGTCTCTGCAGCTTGATGATGACTAACCTTGTCCATAAGAGTTTGAACAATCAGAGTTGACAGCGACTCATCAAGTATCTTTTTTTTCCCTTGTTCAAACAGAACAGCTCTTAAGAGAATGCTGTTTGCGCATCGTCAAGGTTTTTTTTTTTCAAAGTGCTACTTCAGAAGCGAGCGACCACCAAACAGCAGCGATTGGAACTCGTTTGCCACCAAACAGACCCAATGCAATCTGTTGTGCTGATGCCTATTACACATCAACGTAAACATCACATCACCATGGAGAAATTGATTGAAAATACTCCCATCACTTAGGCCTATTTTCCTTTAATAGCACTAGTCTGCACTGCCTCTCTATGTTTGACCCCACCCAACTTGTGCCTCTGATTTTTATCCACTACTAATTCACTGAGTGGGGGTGAGTGGGAGAGCGAAGAAAGGAGGTGCGTCTTGAAATAATAACCATTCACTAAGTATAATGAGACAGTGCTGTGTTTATCTCACCTGCCTGCACCAACTATAAACCCAGTCAAAGCTGAAATTATGTCTGGCTGAGCCACAGGCGGCATAATTGTTGGCGCCGTGAAGCCGTTGTATTTGTGTTGGAAATGGTCGACACAGCAAATCGCACACGTTAGTGGATGCGCTGACAAAAAAAAAGTGGGGGGGGTTGGGGGTCACAGGTTCCTAACAACCTCCTTTACAGAGGAGCAGAGGTTTATTCCATCTCGCCGTGACCTCGGGTATCAACTCAAGCTGTCATCAAATGACAGAATGAATGTGGGCTGATATACTGTATTTCTACAGGCAGGTGGCTGTCCTGCTGCTTCACTTGATCATTTTCTATCATTAAACAAATGGCTATCTCCGGATGCATGAATTACAATGTGCACCTATTGACTGCCTACCTTATCTCTGAGCAGCATTTACATGTGCATGAACACAAAGTGCACATCGATGTTTTTTTCACAGAAATTCCATTTTGCATCGCTTGACTCTAGTAACATTCATGACTCAGCCTTACTATTGTTTACAATGAAATCCATGTTTGTGCCAGACCAGCACAGCAGCCATCCCACATTGTGCCTCGGTGTGAATGAGAGTTTGCATGTGACCATGTGGAAACTGCCTCCACGCACTTCTCTTCCTTTTGCATAATACATGCTGGTATGTTTATCGCAAACAATGAGTGGTGATGAATACACCACTTAGTGCTGCTAATCTTTTTTTTAGATATAAATAGTGACGAACCAATTGGCCATCAGATTATAGAATCACACAGCTGTAAAAAGTGTGATGACGAACTGCTTATTTTTCATTGCTCAGTCAATGTAGCACTCAGCCAAAGTCTACCTGTCCTGTGTTGCCTCTTGTTGGCAGGAAATGGTAATTTCACCGAAAAATGAAATCAGTTGCAAAATGTAGACTAATAGGGTCACTGCAGATTCTGGGGAGATATTTTCTAATCTTGTTGCTGGCTTTGTTTGGCTCTTTGGCAGGTTTCTCTTTGAACAGAAATAGACAGATATTCATCGAGTACGGCACAAGTTTAAAAAGAGAAATGTGTGGCCGATTGTGGCGTTTGCATGAAAAAGCGGCCGCCAAAAGAAACATCTGAAATATTCTTCAGAAGAATACAAAAAATATATGTATAAAAAATTGGCAGTACACTTCAGCTGTTGACATATACAGGCTACAGAAGCAATCGTAGGACTATGTTCTAAGAATATTAAATCTCAGTAAGTCCATAGTGGTGCTCTTATTTCTCTGGGGTTTGTTCTTGGCAAGAGCTGTCTCAGAAACAAGTGGCCCTTATCAGAGAGCCGCGAGAGATACCTGCGACAGTCAACATGTTTGAGGCCCAAGTGCTTAATCTCTGGTCTCTGCTCCGGAGCAGTGAGGCACGGCACTAAGGCAAGGAGGGAGTGACTCCGCGCATTTCAAATCAGCCATCGCCAGAAACGGAGCGGGAGCGGAGCCACGTAGCGCATAGCACGAGCGCGCTCCTCTAATCGTATCAAAGACTCCTACAAACAAACATTGGTGAACTGTGATTGATGGGAACACAGTTAATAGGACTCCGAATCCAACAGTGCGAGAGGGGAGGGCGGCGGCGGCGGGAGCCGGAGATCAATAGCAACTCGGAAGCATGTTAGGGAATCAGACTGAATCAGATTGATGACAGCTGGTGGTGATGTATTTGGCAATCTAATTTTAACACAAAGTAACTCGGCGATGGCAAGAGGCACAAAACTGAACTCAGTCCTCCCGGGCCCGCGGTGTCACAGCTGTTGAGAGTGAATGGTGTTCTTGCTGCAGGTGGAGGTAGGGACAGCAGTGTGTGATTTTCAGTGCATGTACCATATGCTATCAGAGTGCATTCAATTATTCATCCGCAGTCGCAATCGCACAAATATGTTAGGGCCTAAAACCTCTCATAGTGCACAGCCAGTGAGTGCTGACTGTGAGTGGCGCCTCTAAAGCCTCAGACTGTCAGATGGTCTTAGTGCGGCCCAGATATTCACAGCAGCTGACAATAAACGGCCGCCTGATTTGATGTGGCCCCTCATTACTCTGCAAACAGGCACGAAAATGATGCCAGTGATTTTCCCCCCAATTCAAACCTGAACCTGACTGGACTGAATGAGCTCTGCCAGGGAAGGCAGCCACAAGCCAGGCGGACCGCAGACATTCATTCTACACAAGCCCCATTTGTGCGTGGTCACATTTGTGTGCGCGCTGCATTTCCATATGGTCTGATTGTGTGACAGCAAGTTTGTCTAAACAAGCCGAGAAACCACGAGAACCCGTTATTGCTGTGTGCCTGCACACCACACACTGCATCGTTTTCCAAAGATCATTTCATTCTGTGCATTCGCCCTCCGTTTAACGGATGAAATATATTTCCGCTCTTTAAAAGGCAATGGTCTGTGAGGGAAGACTGAAAACTAATCAGGCAAAGGCATCCGTTTCTGTAGTTAGCGGTTAATGCAGGAGCATTTTATCTTCAAATCCATTAAGGAAATTATGGAATATTGCAGGAGTTTATGTTAAAACGAAACACGTCGATGGCTCAACATTCCTTAACGACTCTGTGCAGCCATGTCTCTTCTAAGAAGGACACAGCCCAGCATCACCAACTGGCCTTAGGTTTGTCTGCTGAATGAAGCTCGTTGGGGGACGGATGAATCCCTCCCCTGTTCTGGATTTCTGAGCCAAGTCGGCATGATGGGGAGCTGAGCCCTCGGCCTGTGCCAGGTGGCAGCTGGGAGAGAGCGTCCCCGGCCAGGCTTCAGCAGCCCTCGCTCTGGTCCTCTGGCCACCACCGTGGCCACTTGGGGCTTGATACCAGCACTTCTGACCCACTGATTGGTCGTGGTCTGCTGGCAATATCCAGTTGGTGTGAGCGGCCGCATTTGTCCACAATTTATTTGGTCGGCCCGTCATTTCAGTTCAGTCCCTGCAAAATCACGCTCCGAGGACGCCACCTTTTTTTTCTGTAAGAATTTAGACGGAGCTGCTGGCTTTCAGTCACAAAGCAGGGGCGACTACACAAGCAGCGCATCCATCCTCAGTCTGTTCACGTAAATTAAATTCTGCTGTGCCTGGTCTGGACAAAAGCTGGTCGTGCGCCCCACTCCCGAAAAGTAATGAATCAAATCTTAAATGATCAGTCAGCAAGATTCTAAGCATATTCAAGCTCATAAATTGAATGGGGGGGATCATGATATCGCTCGTTTGATGCTGGGGAATGAGTGTGCCAGGCATTACAGCCCCCCCCCACCCCTCCAAGACACACACAAACACTCTCAAAAGGCCACATCTTCAACATGTCTCACACACACACCAAACAGAAACATGACAGCCACTTACCACGATACCTTACACTGCTTCTTACACTAAGAAGGTGTTATTATGGAGAGTTCAGTGATTGTGCAGAACAATGGAAATACACCAACACAGACACGCACACATAAAAAAATAGGTCAGCAAACAGCATGCAAGCATAGACAGCAGGGAAAGAAGAGCAGCCAGTCAACTGTAAGGTCACACTGTAAAACAGTTCAGTTAATCTCTTTATAATTGAACAATACTCTGCATCACCTATCCCCATGGTAACGCAGCCTCTGTGGGAAATGTCACATGCCAGGGTGCATGCATCAACCGACTGGTCAAAAGCTAAACGGACAATGAGAGGGCTCCAGTCGCAGGTCTCGCAGGTCCAGCTCCACTGAATGGAGGAAATAGGTGCGAGAAATCACTGTCATCTATGGAACAGGCATCCACTGCTGCTGCGCTGAACATGCTGCGCACAGAGGGACGTGCAGGGGGCTCCTCCTCAGGGTGCTGCCTCCGTCCTCCCCCCTCTTCGCCCTTTCACATCCTGACAGACAGACTTTTCGCCCGAGACGGAGACTCCTCTCCCGCGTCGACGCGCTTCCTGAAAGATGTTCGCTCGACTCAGGCCTCGCTTTTCACACCCAGCTGCATGCCAACTTTAACTGCTACCATCAAACCAGCCCACTGTGCCATACAAGACATTCAAGTCTGTTTCATGGTTCGGTCTGTTGAATCGCTGCTTCAGCAGATGGTCTCGCTTCTGCGTGGCCATAAGTTTGTTTTTTTTTTCTTTCACAAGGTGCATTACATCACCTTCATATTTCATTTTATGTCCCGTTCTGTCTGTATTCATCATCCATTAATGAGCTCACACACAACTCACATTGTCCGTTGCCCTTATCGGCCCTATTCTCATTAGCATATCCGTCCATAAAAACGTATGCTTAACTTCGTGAATAAATAATCACACTTTTTTTTTAAACTCTCCAAGCCGTTTCAGTCCACGGCTCGGCGCAGCGTCTGGAATCAGGTCGTGCAAAAGGAGCAAAACCTGTTTATTCCTTATTCACATTTTAAATAATGCAGCGTTTCAGAAAGGAAATCTAATATGAAGCCCCTTGCCACCCACATAATTAAGTCTGCCCTGAACATCAACACAAATAGATCACGTGGGTCAAAAGTGTTGCTCCTCCTTCCATTGGTAATCAATGCCATGAGTCAATTTACAGCCGATGGCTTTCACAGCCTGAGAAAATCCATTGCTCATTCAATTGTAACCCATTAAGACTGTGAGAGGTGATATTAACGGCGACACTATCAAAATCCAATAGCTTTGCTTGATCATTTTGTTCTACGTGCAGGCGCTTCACTATCCGACTGCTCACTGCAATGAGATGCGATGTGACTGGTCCTCTCGCCTGAGGCCATGCGTCACCTCTGCCCTGACACAGATGCAAAAGCTCAATGGCAGCGACACTTAGCTGACATTAACAGATAGATGTGTCAGCTACTGCGATGTCTTCTCGTGGCGTGTGAAAAGACAGAATGCGATCCTGCAAAACTGCCGCGTAAGCACGTACCTCAGACGACAACGACTCCTCGTGACTAATCGCGTTCAATTAAATTAAGGGGAAAAGAAGAAATAAACGCGACGACTTGGTGGAATGACCTACGCGTATACAAATCAGAGCTGACCTTTTCTGCATGCGACATGCTGACTGGCTGTTCTGCTGACACAGCTGGTTTTTCCAGTCAATGGAAACTGGTGAAGTAACTCAATAAAAAAAAAAAAAAAAAAAAACACCTGAAGCACTGATGCCAATTACAGCAGTCAGTCAGTGCCGGCTGCTCAGGTTTTCCAACACTGACTTCTACATCCATTGCTGACTGCATCATCTTCTATTCAGACAACCTCCCCTTCATCCACTCCCATGCATTCACTTTTTTACTCTTTTTAAAGCAGCTATGACTGGGATATACATGAAAACAGAGTACTGTCGGGTAAGTGAGGCAAACTTCCGTCCTGAGAATCGCCTTTTGCTGAGGTGGACACATTTAGTGTCATGTCAGAAAAAAGATGTGGACAGAAAATCTGAGCTACAAAGGCGTCCCGCGCCGCTGCCAGGCTCATTTTCTGCTCCTGCGCTATAGAAGAAAGATGTAAAACAGCTATGAAAACAGAATTATTCCAACATTTGAAGGTCAATGCTTAGTCACGACCCAGCTGTTCCCCCTGTAAAAACATCCTGATCTTCATAGAGCAACAAACTTAGTGCAGGGTGACTGTTTCAGAAAAAACCTCTGCACCGCACAAAAAATGCACAAGTTCTGAAAGGCAAGTGATTTACATAAACTCCATTTGGTTGCAATTCATCATGTCCAGCTGCAATTTAGTGACCAATTTCCTGCTTCTCAGCTATCTATTAAATGGTAAGGACACAGTAGTGACATTAAGTGGAATGAACATTTACTTAACTCAGCAGCACTAAGGAGGCAGAGTTATAGATGTCACTGTGGAGACGCCGGAGGATTTTAATGCCCAGATGCTTCAATTGCAGTATGAAGGCTCTTCCTGTAACACCAGCATTCTTGTTTTGATTACATATTGATCGAACTGAATTGGGACAACCTTCAGCTCTGTGTGTTAAGGACATCTGTGCTTTATATATATATTGCTTTACTTACAATTATGAATTAGTTGTAGTATTAATCCCACATGTGATTATGTGACAGTGTTATGATAGATAGATAGATAGATAGATAGATAGATAGATAGATAGATAGATAGATAGATAGATAGATAGATAGATAGACAGATAGACAGATAGACAGACAGACAGACAGACAGACAGATAGATAGATAGAGTAACTAACTGAATTTAACATGTACTGAAATACACTGGTTTCTAATGACTTCATATAGTTCACGAATTTCCCATCATGCAACTTAAGAAGTGATCCGTGTGCAACTGTTTAAAAACAAAAAAACAAGAACTTAATGGTTCCCGGTGAAACAAAACAATAATGGGACAATGGGAAGCAAAATTCAATTTGTGAACCAATCAACTTATCTCATTCCATTTCATTAAACAGTAAATTACCTTTTCACTATTATTTTATGTCACCTTAAATGTGCTCAGATTAATTTGGGCCATGTGTTGTTGTTGTTGTTGTTGCTTTGTCAGTTAACCAGCAACAGTCTTAAATGTGAAATGAGCCAAAAAAAAAAAAAAGGGCGATTAAAACAAAAAACACTATACTTCTTCTTGCAGATTCTGCACACAGTCACTGAATGAATACCTGTGCTGGAAGTTGTAGTGGTTACACATACACACAAGCGTCCAGGCACTCGCACACACTGCAGCGACATTATCTCACCATCTCATTTAATTAGGCCTTGAAGGCAGCCCTCTCTGTATTAGTGCACGGACCTATCTGTGTCTCTCACTCCGCTCCCGTCGTCTAAATGAGGTGTACATTTCAAACAACCTTGAGCCGTTTGCACTATAGCTGATGCTTATGGCGCTGAGGTCACTGCCTGAGATGAAGGGTATTTTTATTTTAGAAAAAAAAAAATAAAGATGCTGCACCGTGGTGAGTCCGAACTTCTGCGGCCGGTTGTTTTGTCAGCTCAGCAGTGTGCTGCCAGGCCGGCCAGGTCAGGTCAGACCGCTCAGTGTTAGATGGACACAGCTGACAGGGATGGGAACACAGGCAGTAGCAGCCAGTCCCATCCTGTGACTGAGCTCAGGGAACCACGCAGAGAAAACCACCGACTCACTGCTTGGCATTCAACACGGCACAGAGCAAATTTATTTCAAACTAATTAAGCTAACAACCAGCTTTGGTGTTAGAAGAAATAAGAAATGTTATTATCATTATGGTCCAATTAAACCCGACTACAAGAGCTTTCATTTATTCCCAGACCACGGCAGAGGAGAGGCAGGAGAAGCAGGACAGATTCAGCATATGGGTAACGATGCATGGAGTTTTAGATCTGTGCTTCTGTGTGTGTGCGTGTGTGTGTGTGTGTTTGTGTGTGTGTGTGTGTGTCATTTTCACTATTCTCAATCTAAATACGGGTCCAGGTGAGACAATATGACATGAAGAATGAAGCGTGAGTCCCCCACACCTCCTCTCAGAGCAGGGGAACACACAGAGCTCAAGAAACAAATGCATCTTTTCATTTCCTGCACAGAGAGAGGCAAAGAGTGTTCTTCTTGCCTAGTTTGATTGCCACACCCCAGGTCCCAGTTTCCCATGCTGTGTGTGTGTGTGTGTGTGTGTGTGTGCATGTGTGTCTGTGTGTGTGTGTGTAACCAAAGTTAAAAATTACGTCTCAATATATTCTCATCCTGGATGTATTAATACACAATATTTAAAGCGGGAATAGTTAAGATGATATATTCACACACACACACACACACACACACACAAACACGAACACACACAGAGAGAGAGAGAGAGAGAGAGAGAGAGATCTAAATATGTGCAATAAATCGCTGTATGATATTGGGACATATGACAGCAGTCTCCCAAAATAAAGCATCATTGCTCATTCCATTGAGCAGTCAATGGATACACCACACCACGTGTTATGGCATTGTCATTGTACATATAATTATACAATATAATGTGACACTAGAAAAACCTTTAATGCCCAATTCATTGTGTCTACATTTAAAGTGGGAGCCATGGGAATTAAAGAGTGGGATAAAAACCTTTCAGTATAAACCTGATGAGAACTATTTGAAGAAAAAAAAAATCATATTTTCATGTTGATTGTGAATCCAGATGATTTCTCCTACATCCACATGGTGCTTTATATCAGGGTGTATCTGTCTATGAAGGAAGCTGTTACCTGCTATAACAAAACATGCGTTCAAACATCACCCTGCAAATAAAAGACCCTGATGTGCGGTGTAACGCGTTTGACTGTAGCCTCGGCGGCTCCCACATCCTACATGACTGCTGCGCCTGTCAGACAGGACCCACACACCACAGAGCAGCCGGGATTATACAGTGTGATGTGAGATTCACAAACACCAGCAACCACCGCCAATTCCCCGACATCACCACCATCCTGCACCGATCAGCTGATCGTCTCACAGCGACCAAGCCGAGGCAGAGACACCGGCCACAGCTCAGCTCAGCCCGGCCACAGACACACACACACACACACACACGCACACACACACACACAACACTTTGGCACAGGGAGATTTTCACCTGCTGCACTATGGGATGTCGCTGCTACGCGGCTGCAGTCAGACCCGCTCAGTCCGTCTGTCTCTCTCTCTCTCTCTCTGTCTCTCACCCCGGCTCAGCTCCCAACCAGCCGCACATAATGTTCCCCAAACCGAACCAAACCAAACCGAACCATAACGCACAGCACGCCGGAGCTGCGCAGGACGCGCGGGACAAGTTACCACTTATTATCAGGGTGGTTGTTATTTGTGCCAAAAAAAAAAAAACACTGGCAACATTTTAAGAGGCTGAGTGATGGCAACACAAAGGTGCAGTCTCCCGGTGAGGCTCCTCGCGCCGGACAGAGGAGACTGACCTGATGGAAACTCAGTGCCACTGACACACACTGCTTCACATCCAGCAACTCAACACAGAACGCGCCGCGCCGCGCCGCGCTGACGGCGGCCCGCGGTGCCAAGTTGGATCGGACTGCGCATCCCCCGGCGGCCCGGCTCCCGCTTACCTCTCTCCTCCTCCGACAGGCTCGAGGGCTCGGCGCACGGACATAATCCCGAGAATAGGGCAAGGAAAGCGAGGAGGAAAAACTCGGGCATGTTTTCGGAGAGCGGGCTGTAAGAAGCCACGGTGCTGCTCCTGCTCCGGCTCCGGCTCCGGGTCCTGGTCCGGGTCCAGTCTCCCCCTCCACCAGCACCCGGGTTATCGAGCGCCGTTGATTCGGTGATGTCCAGCGGAACCAGTGCGCAGAGCAGTGCAGCGCTCCCCCGGCGCCCCGACACATGCACACCGCCAGCAGACGCACCGGAGACGGCGGCAGCAGCAGCAGCGGCAGCGGCAGCAGGGATGAGAGTGTGGTTCCAGGGACAGAGGGAGGAAGGCGGGGTGGCAGCGTGGAGAGAGGATAAAGAATGAGTGCGTTTCCTGCCTTTTCTCAATGATGAAATGCCGCCGAGGTGGCGCAGCTCCTCCGTACGTATACTGACGGTAGCGGGTGTCAGTGTGAGCTCCTGAGGGGGGTGGAAAGAAGGAAAAGTCAGAGGATGAGGGATGAGGGATGACTAATCCCAGCTCTCACCATTGTCTCCCCTGCATCCCACACCGTACACACACACACACACACACACAGAGCGAGAGAGAGAGAGAGAGACCCCACAGCCTGCAGATGCAGCCGGAGCCAGGAGATCACAGCTCATAATGAAAGGCAGAACATGTGACATTACACAGCTGAGCTGCAGGTCTGGCTCTTTGCACTCCACCTTCAAGGACACCCCCAAACTGTCCACACAGATAATCCCACAGGCAGGGAGCTACAGGGCTAATCCAGCTGCGGGGACACATGACCACCATGCATGGAGACTATGAGAGACCAACACCTGAGTGTGCAGCATTGCCTCCTCTTTTTCAGGCCTATGTGCAGTGACATTGGACCCTCACCTCTCATAGGCACTAATGCCAGTCACTTCTGTTGCTGCCTCTGTGGACCTGTCTGCATCTATTACTGACAGAAACAAAGCGGAGGAGGCCCAAGAGGAGAAATGTGTTTAAAAGCCTTTTAGCGGATGCCGGCCGCTAAGATACTCTTCTTCCCTTTAGTCAGCCGGGGCCGCCTGCTTCCTCTGGTCTATTCTGAAGTCTTTTGATGTTCTTTCATGAGAAATGAGGAACCAGGAAGAGCGACTGACCTGCCTGACATGCTAATGATGAAGATCTCTCCGGAGCTATGAGAACTCAGGTGTATGCACTGTGTGTGCAGTGTGTCAGAGCCCCTGCAGGTTACGAGTTCAATAGCTCACCAAATATTGTGGATCAAATGTTATGATGCACAATGTGTCATTAGTGTAAGAAAGGTTGAAATTTAGTCAGCTGTTCTGGGATTTTATCCCTCCAACTGGTATTCAATAGATGGAAACAGTAAAAAAAATACGTTTTTATAGTGATGACACCATGTTTTATCGTTGCTGTTATCATGATGAAATGAAGTGATTAAGCAGTAATCACTTATTGGACAACAAACATCTGTATGTTATTTATCAAAGCAGCAATAAGCTGGTTTATTTTGCAGGCTTCCCTCCAACTCAGTAAAGGTTCACTGCAGAGTTTTCAATTCTTGGAGGCGCTGTGTTCCCCATGTTGTCTGTTATATCAGCATGAGCACTCATGTCTGTCGACTGCCCTTCCCATTCCCCATAAGTCTCACATTCACCTGTGAAACTCCCTTTAGTAACTTGCGTGACATTTTAAGGCCACGAAATGAAACTTTCTGAAGTTTTCCGTAATGCCACAGTAAAAATGCCCATGCATTGTGAATTGTTCCTCAAGGCTGCACTGTAGACTGGATCATGTCTGCAAGCAAACTGGCTGACAATAGAGGAATGAGCAGCGTTTTCTGTTGTTCAGCTGCAGACGCCTTCGAGCAGAGTGTGGGAGAACTTCAGAAAAGCAGGACGGCGTGTCAGCGCGCAGTGAAAGAAAGCGAGCGAACTGAAAGAAACAGATGCAAATGCTGATGATCTCTCGAAACAAAACTGACTGAAGTCAAATACAAGTGGGATTGTTGTTATTGGAGAGGTAAGGCCATTTATTCGCTTGCAACAAAGGTAACAAAGATTATTGGCACGTAATCATATGCTGGCGTATTTTTGCAGGTGCCGGGAATAAGTGCAAACAAATACAACACAAATACATTTGTGGTGTCATGGTTTTTCACGTTGAGTTCATTCATGACCTGAACAAGGACAGAAAACTTTTTAAAGTGTTGAAAAAAATAATACATTTCTGCCATTTCATCAAAACAACCAAACTTCCTTCAGCTAAATAAGATCGTTTGATGCAAAAGGTGCCAGATGGAACCTGAGGTGAGATTTTCATGGCAGCTGCTTTGTAAGTATTTCACTCATTTATAGTGTTTGGTCGTGCTCAACAACATATACAAAACGTAAACGCGTACCAGACGCGTCCATTAGAAATAAAGTCTGTTCAACATCAGTGTTTCCACAGCAATCAACTGCAGCAAAAAGAAAAAGACAAAAGCTGCCTTCAAAAGATATGATGCTACAGTCCAGCTGAAATCCTCTACAATACCTCTGTTCACCTTAAGGATGGTTTGTTATCTTCATTTATTGACTACATGTTGAGGTGTTGGGTAATAAGAGATCAAATATGAGCAGATGAGTGGTAATGAAGTCACTAAGCAGAGTCTAGACCTAATGTCAGACAGGAAGTGGAAACCTCATCACTGTGAACTCGTAGTTCCACTCATCTGTTCACATGCATGTCTGCTAAATGTAAGCGATACCGCACAGCATCATCCACCATTGAACCAATCGGTTAGCGCCTCTCAGATATGAGCTGCTGTGTCCCGTCACGCTGCTGTAAATTCATTAAGCCGAACATTGTTTAAGGTGACAAAGAAATGTACTGGCGGCGAGACGGCAACGCGCGCGCCTTCCATGCGGAACATCCTGCCATGTTTTATTATTGAGTTGTCACAGAGGACGAGCTCGTCAGAAGTCTTTGAGGACTTTTGTCCGAGTATCTGCTGTTCCTCAGCACCAGGATTATGTTTGTTTTCTCGTTCTGAAAAAGAAAGAAATCAAATAATTCCACAAGGCTTTCGGTTTTTTACAACGGAAGAAGGCGGTCAGTAAGCACAATGACAACATTGTGACTGATTTTTTTTCTCTTTTTTAATGTCTTACCAATGTACAGAGCTCTACTTATCCGCTTATCTGCCTCTCATTTTCACCTTTACCCTGAATAAAAAAAAAAACCTCCTCCTCCCACTCCTCCTCTAGACAATCACTTCAGCTCGAATGTCACACTCCGTTTGGTAAATTTCAGTGTGGCCACACACAAAGGAGTCGTGCACGTGTCAATAGATGTACAGCTCGCTGTGGTCCAGCGGGCTGGGCTTCAGTGCAGATGTGTCAGAGGGAATCAGGAGCTCAGGGCAGCTGCTCCAGCTGAATGGCAGAGGCTATAGGGCAGACTAATAGGCCACTCATGCATTGCATGTCACTCACTTGCGACACAGGCCCTGACATGGAGCAGTGTATGATGCCTGTCAGGAGCACACACTGACATGCAGCTATAGAGTCAACAACACACACACCATGTTACCTCGGGGTCATATATATATGTGTGTGTATATAAGTTGCACTCAGAGGGTTGTTTTCCGCCCTTGGACCCGCTCCCACCGGCTGACGTGACTGATGACTGCTTCTCACCCTGCCACTTCTTACACTGCGTTTGGCTGCACTTAGATACCTTCCTATCTAAATTAGCAGCAGCTATCGACTCTGTCTGACCCTGTCATAGTTGTAGGCTCATTATCAGGCTAATAACGCTGCTGCTGCTGCAGCTTGCAGCCTCCGCAGTCTACCCAGCAGCTTTAGCACAACAAGTCAAAAGCAATTTTAGAAAATGAGGAATCAGCAAAGATTGGTCTGGTCTGATGTTTGTTTTGTTTCTTCTGACAGTTGGTGGTTGGGAGGTGGGGATTGCACTGCGGAGGTTAGTTGTGTCTTCGCAGTCCTCCACTGGGGCCGTAGCATGATGAGGACCCATGTGTGTTCCTGCAGGGCCTGTGTGCTTGTTAATCAAGCAGCGGGGTGACAGGCGATTTGCTGCAAAAATCACTGCTCTCATCGTTCTGAAAGTGACTTTGTTTTGTGAACTGCACCTCTGTAGTTTCTTGTCAGGGTGATGTGAAGGGAGAGTTGTTTTCTCTCTGTGAGTCACAATGGGATGCACTGCCATCAAAACAGTTGCCATTGTACACATACACACACACATATATAGACATATGCATGTTACTTTACTGATGTTACTTGTTTACTTACATATATCCTTAAATGCCCAGATGGAATATAATGTGAATTAATGTTGTTCTATAAGAGATGATTGTTCTGTAATGTAATTTCATGCACATCAGAGAAGAGATGAACATGATGCATTTAATTTTTTACAAATACAGAAAAGCTGTGTTCCTGCTCTGGCACGAAGCTTTTTCAGGAGCAATTTGAAACAAAAGCAATTTCACGTTAATTGCCTTCCTGTGAGGAAAAATAAAGAAAGAAATACGAATAAAAGTGAGGAAAAAAAAATGCTACCGCAAACTGTATGCATTCACGAGTGAAGAAGAAACCCTGGTCGTGTAAGTGAGGAACAGCAGGACACCATGACGAACCCGATGTTTTTTTAACCTATCATTACTCCATTTTATATTTACACTTTTTAAAAATACCAACACGCTTTATCAATCTCAAGGGAAACCGGATGAGCAGACACACGCTCACACACAAAGACACACTTTTCAGTAGCAAGCAATGCACTGATACCTAACTTACTACTGCCATCTAGGGATGCATGGAAATCCATTTAAGCGCTGCTTCATGTCTATATCATATTCACAGTGGGGCCACCACATACACCACTGAAACTATAAAGCCAAAAACGGACAAATAAAACATGCACTCATTGTGAGCTTGAAGAATAAACTTCACCACTGAAGCAAAGTGCCCTGAGTCAGCCCACAGATAACTGACTGAGGCTGTGTGTGTGTGTGTGTGTGTGTGTGGTGGTGTTCTTGA
>JAFBJQ010000301.1:335958-340958 GCA_016785345.1 Trinectes maculatus
AAAGAGTCGAGGAGGGTCGAGCGTGTCTGTGTGTGTGTTAGTGTGTGTGGGTGTGTGCTCGCTGCAATAGCAGCTGTACCTCCAGGGGTTCTTTGCACGTTCGGTGTTTCTACTGTGCAGGGGGAACAAAGATCGGAGAGGAAGGTGGAGCAGATATGTGGTGGTGAGCACCTGAGGGTTGAGATGAAAGGAGAAAAAGTGGCTGGATACCAAGCTAATGAATGGCCACTCGTCTTTTCCCTGACTGAGATTTAGGAGGTGTGGGTGAGCAGAACTGAAGGGGGTCAGCAGCAGTGGTAGAGTCAGCTGACCTCTCAGGAAGCCCTTCACCTCGCCAGCCCACTTACCGCCGAGTTATGACAGCTTTCGATTACATCCGCCGTAATTAACCAAGACACTAATGGAATTTGTGGCCTGCTGCGCTTAGCATCTCAAAACCCCCATTTTCAAAAATGCATTGTCACAATGTGAATCTGTTGACGGAGCATGAATATGGATGATCTGTCCATCTGGCTTTGATAGTTGACTTGAGCATCCTGTGCCGTCTTTGTCCTGGTCAGCATCCAACCTGTGTCTCTAACTCATAGTGACACATCCACTTCATGGTGCTCCTTTTCACAAGCTGTGGCAGCAGGCCAACGGGAACACACACAATCGCACACACACGTGCACGCACATCTCCTCAGCAACATCTAAATAGCTAGGTAATTATCTGACTTGTTGGGGAGGCTGGTGGAGTGGAGGGGAGGGGGGGAAGGGGGGGGGGCTGCAGCCAGTAGTCTCCACGTGATCAGCCTAACACTAAAGCCTCTCCTCAGGAAAAGAATACTAATTGCCTTTTTCCAAGTCGTCAGGCAGTAAAGGAAAGAGAGTTTGAAGGAGAGCGAGCGAGTTGCCTATCAACAAGCACTGGCGACGAGCGGTGTACCACTAAGGTTGAATAGCGTTATTGTCGTTGCAGCAATGCTGGCGGATGTGTTTGCTCCTGGCTTTTTGTCTGTCATACCTGCAAAAACGTGGGTTATTTGTTCGGCTCGGGAAGCGAGCGGTGGAAGAACAGCAGGCGAGGAGAGCAGGGAACCAAATGTGTTGCTGGTATTTGGAGAGAAAGGAACTTGGAGTGGAAATAATCCAGTACTCCAAGCGCCTGAGGGAAGGGTCAGACGCTGGCCTCACCATTGAGGAAAATCAAATACGATAATGATCTGGAAATGTTCCCCCACGGAGCTGCCAGGTACACCCACATCAAAACAGCCTCATAATAAAGAATATTTGTCATCTGCCGCAGGAGGGGATTTTTTTATTTATTTATTTATTTATTTATTTAGCCCGGGCTTATTGATATGCACCGTGGCTCTACGCTGATAGCTGCCTGCTGAGCTCCAGATCAATTCTGTAATTCGCTATCAAAACTCCTTGATGTCATGTGCAGCCTTATCAGACCTAAGTCGGGGGAGAAAACAAGGGAAACGCTAGAACAGACAGGGACAAAAGAGAGGGTGAAAAGCAAAGAGGCAAAATATATCAGCAGGTGAGTAAAAAGATTTTTTTTCATTGAGCATATGACATGAAGATCTGCGCAGATTAGAGCGGCCATTTTTACGAGCAGGCAAATATTATAGAGTCACAGATACAAAGTAACAGAAGATATGACATCGTTGATATATATATAAGAGAGAGAGGGAGTCGGAGAATAACTTATATGCCTCTCTCTCTCTCTATCCTCCATCACATCAATGTAATCTATTCTATTCTATTCTATTCTATTCTCGGGCCCTGTAGAGAAAACATCAAAGGAGTTTCTTCTTTCTTTTTCCACACAGCAGCTCTTTTGTCCCTAATATTCAAACAGGAGCAAAATGGCCATCATTACCTTACATTAGGCCCTGTGTGCATAAAGTCGCAAATTACTCCTTTAATTAAGTGTTCCACTCTTCACAGAAACCAACTTTATCTGTTTATGTTGCCACAATGTCGCCATAAAAAAAGCTTCAACATTATACTGGGGCTTTCTTTCCACATTTTGACTGTGATGATGTACTTCTGAACAGGAGACTTACATTTGACCATTTCACTGAATCCAAAAACTACTCTTTTTGTTACTGACCATTAGAAGAAAAAAAAATGAGGAAGTAGGAAGCAGCCAATATAAGTTCATCTAGCTGGGAGCCATTCGAGCAAAATGATTTAGGTCTATAAATTAGATTAAGATTTATTATTATGAAACAAAGTCCGTTACTTTGGCTCACTGTGGTCTGTTTTCAGCACTGACTTTGTTGCCATGGCCACAGCAGCTCTGCCGCTTTGAAAACATTTACTGAACCCAAACTGAAATTCGCAGTCGAATCGCATGGTTTGCCATCAGCCAGGAACGCATCTACAGACAGGCACCATCTGTTTTCACGGGGACCACTGGAGAGGCGAGATGAGCCGCGCGTTACATCAGCAGTGGCACACACCGCTTTCACCCTGGGCCTCCCTCGCCTCGTCTTCATTTTGTCCTCTCACTCTCTGCTCTCCTCCTTGTTAATTTTGCATGAGCTGTGTTGATTGCATTAACAGAACCTGACAGTTTGTGGTTGCGGCTTGCAGCCGTGCCTAATGGCCCACAGTGACTGATGGGTCGTTGGGAGAAAAAGTCAGCAGCGGATTGGGTGTCCCTCAGCGTTAACTGAACTCTGTGAAAGTTCAGATTCGAGGTATCGGTGCTGCAGGGGGCGCAATCCCGTGTCATTATGGTTGGAGCAGGTGAGCCCTCAGTGCGGTTTCTCGCTGCGGGGTTAATAGTATGACCCGAGTCAAATAGTTGCCAACTCGCTTTATCTTGCTTCGACTGGAATCAGACGGATCGGCCACGACGAGCACAGTGGAGACTGAAGCAGTGCTCCTGAGAGAACGTCTGTCATGCTGTGGTGGAGACGTGCACACGGTGGAAGAAGAGACGGACAGAGACTGCCTGATGTTTAAGTCCATAATACTCAACATCCGTTCAGAGCAGCACCCATGTTCTAATTCTCATTCAGAGGAGGGGGTTCAAATCCCGCTCTCAGCACCACCCTTGACCCCTCGTTAGGGCCCTTAACCTAATTACTCCGCGGCGTGTATGGCAGCCCACTGCTCACACGTGTGTGTGATGGGTTAAAAGCAGAGATGATATTCTGTTGTATACTGTACGGTCTAAGTTTACCGTGTCCATGACAAATAAAGCCTTTTTCTTTCTCGTTATTAGGAAATGAGTATAATTTTTCATGTGAGATCATTTCCTTATAATTGCAAATGCAAAATTGGTTGTTCGTATAACAACTTATTGGAGCATCACTTCAACATAATCTGATGCCAAACATTTCCCGCGTTTGCCTGATTTCACAGGAACATCTTAGACCAGGCACCTCAGCGCGGCCAGGTTTTCCCTGGGTAACGAGGTGGTGTTTTATGTGGAAAAAAAAAAACATCTATTTTAAGGAGATGAAAGATGAGAAAAGAAAAAAAACAATGTGACTGGAAGTGACTTATAGTTGAATCCAGGTGATAATACAGTGCCGAGCAGATACATGTTCTCCTCAACAGGCTGGTCACACTGCTCAGCTCCCTGTTTGTACAGTGCTGTGCTGTCAATTAGAGCAGCTGTAGTGTATCTGCTCTGCTGAAGGAGCCCAATTTAACCATGTTGTCAGATGACTCCTGCTTCTTTCATGTTTCCTAACCCTCCCAGAAAGATGCCCCAGAGCGCCAGAGCCTGCTCTGACCTGATGCCCTTCAAATACAGGAAGCACAAAAAGATCCTCTGTCTTTGACAAACAAGACGGAGGATCACTCAGCATTAAATATGCAATTATTTCTAACTGCTGTTTGGTTTCTATCATATCTGTGCCTCCGCCTGTCCAAAATCATATTCCGCTCAGACACTGAAGTGTTTGAATTTAGACTGACTTTTTAGTTTGTGTGGACAAACACTGTCCACCAGGTTCATGGTGACCACAACCTTTTCTTTTAAAGAAATCGCACTTTTTGCAAAATAAATACATACCAAAATAAAATGTCTTTTATCGGCTCAGATGAACAAAGAACAAACCTTGTGGTTAAGGATGCAGGTCCTGGATGTGAATGGGTTAGATGGCGGATTGATCGGCTGCACGCAGGTGGAAAGGATGTCGCGCTGGCGTCAACGCAACCCTCACACCTGCTGCATCAGCCGCAAATACAAAGATGATAAGACGTCAAGATGTCTGCCTATTTGATATATTTAACATCTGTGCTCTCTGTCTCACACACACAAACACAAGCCAGCATTGTTGGATCCGCCACAGTGCGGCTAACTGAGCGGCTGAGTGAGTCCGTTTGTCATGTGACCAGATGATAACAGGTTACAACACTGGTCAACTGGCTGAGCGTCTTGCAGTGATGTGATGAATATGCTAATTTGTGTGTTGCGGTACCAAACAGTTTTCAAATGTGGCCTCAGCTTTGCACACTGATCCCGCACAGGTCAGGCTTAAACGGATTTTGAAATGGTCTTGCTTCATGATAGGTTTCTCTGTGCGGTTAGTGCACACACACACATACACGCACACACACACACACACACACATACTATATTTTCACTTTCATCGGCCTCATCAGAAGTCTTCAGCCACCGCCAGCGTCTGGACTCCATGGGAAATTTATTATGCTGCTGCTCAGGGATGAAGGCCCTCGATTAAAATCTCCCTCTAGATTTGATGCGCCAGAGGCTTTTCAGGCCAAACATTTATTATCCCCACAGCTCCTGTATAATAACCAATTATCTTTATTTATTCACTGTGTCTCTCCTGAGTGAAACGCCATGTCAACAACAAACTGCTTCCAGCGGCTGAAACTTACTGTGGCCTCTGAAAGAGCTTTACTGTGCAGGAAAAGTCAAGAAACTGACAAACTGAAAAAAACCTTCACCATCTGGTTAGAGAATGATGAAGCACCATGACCATGTCAGTGTTACCAGGGGTTAAACCGCATGGAAACAT